>OU342745.1:8191403-8522210 GCA_910589775.1 Avena eriantha | reverse complement strand
AAACTGCTGATAAATCTTATTTGTCTTTGAAATTGAAATAATGACAGTGCCACTAGTCGATTCATAAAATGTTGATTAGTCCTAGATTGCTTCTTCCTTGAAATTATGACAGTGACACTAGTCGATTCAGTTAATTATGGAAACTAACCAGCTTGTCCTGGTGAACTGAACAAACCATACTATGTATTTTTGTTGTAGGGAAAGCGGCGAAAGATCGACCACGACCTGGCGACCTGGCTAAATGACAAGATAGCAATCCAAAGGGAGAAACAGAATTCCCAAAAACTGGCCTTTCACAAACTCATCGCTGAAGTCGCGGTCCTTTCTGACAAGTGCTAGAAACTGAAGGAGTTAAACGCCGACTGGGCAAAGCTACACAGTGAAGGTCGCGCCTCGGCTAGGAAGCAGACGGAGATCATGAAAGGGATCTTGAAGGAAAATCGTATGGCTACGGACAAAATTCTCCAATCCGTGACAGAGCTAGAACCTACTGCTGAAGCACGACATAGTACTGAAGGAGCTGGCCAATCTTAGGGAGGAAAACAGGCAGCTCCAGGCCAGGCTCGCTTGAACACAACATATGTCTATTTAGTACTGAACTTCCTGGTTTATCCTCTTCAGTGGTGATTTTGTAAGCGTGAACTTAACTCTATGCACGATATGTGTGTTCGTCTGAAATTAGTTTGCTCGAGGATTGAGTTTGGCTTATTTCGTAAAGCGCAACTACAAGTCTTACAATTAACTAGTTTCAGGCATTGGCACAACATAAATTATTCATCTCAAATTTCCTTTATCCTCTATAGTCTGTCCTTGTTCACCCTCACGTGCCTTCTTCAGTTCCTTCAACTAATCCGTAATGCAATACTCTAGCTTCTTCTTGTCTTCCCTGAGCTGATCCCTCTCCTTTTCTGCATTATGAAATTAGCAACGTGTGACTATCCTAAAGCTTCTTTGCAGTTCCAACAACCAAGCTCCCATCGATTTCGTCAGTTAGCTCTGACTGCAAATTCTCGATTTCTTGTTCCAGCTCCTTATTTCGTACCGACAGCTTGTAATTTTTTCAGCTGCATCACTTACATAAGTAAATCTCCCTGGCCTTTCCAACTCGTACATCTCCCATAACTTTGCCAAACATTTCTTAAGTGCATCTGGCCACTCAAGATCCACGCACTCTACTACTTTACACACCGGCCCAACCTAAAAACACACACTATAATGTTATGAACATGCATGATACATTTTACTTCATGTCACAATTGCACATAATGTAAACAAACCTGATTTGTACAGCCCAAAAACCTTCTCCCAGTGTTACTTCCTTCGAATGCAACATATCTCCTCAGTTTTAGCCCATGGTCACATGGAACTTCTCCATCGAGATTTAGGCCCTCCCATTCGGAGTCGTAGATCGTCCTTGGTACCTATAGGTAAACGCAAAGCTGAAATCGAACACGATTGCATGCACATATGGAGCTCAGATCGAGAGATTTACCATTGCCTAACCCTAGCCCGAGAAAATAGAGGTACTCACATCATGGAAGTAATACTCGATGTCGAAGAGAAGGCTATCGCTGCTCGACTAGTCGTCCGTTCAAGGATAGCATGGCGAATGCATCGTTGCAGGCGACAGCAACGGCGTCGGCGAGAGAGAGAGAGAGAGAGAGAGAGAGAGAGAGAGAGAGAGAGAGAGAGAGAGAGAGAGAGAGAGAGAGAGAGCAGCCCTTCTACCGCTTGCAACAATGACTAAATTGGCATGTTACAATAGTTTAATGGATACCATGCCCTTTCCTTGGATTACTGTCTCCTGCCTGATATGGATTCTCTTCACACATTCTCATTTCAAATATTAAATCTGCACTCCCTCCATCCCAATTTCATTGCCTAACGAAAACATACCAGTATATTACATCATCTAAAGAAACAAAATCATGTCAACTACAAGGTACTTATGCATCACTTCTTCAGTCATGGTTTCACAAAACATTACATTACAATCTCTCAACAAACATAACCACAACATGGTTTCACAAAACATTACATTACAATCTCTCAACAAATGTAATCATAGAAACAAGTATATTACATCAACTCAAGAAACAAAATCATGTCGACTACAAGGTACTTACACATCACTTGTCCTATCATGGTTTCGCAAAACATTACATTACAGTCTCTCAACAAACAAAATAACAGAAACAAGTACAGTACATCATCTCAAGAAACATAATCATGTCAACTACAATGTATTTATGCATCACTAGTCCAGTCATGGTTTCACAAAACATTACATTACAATGTCCCAACAAACATAATAACAGAAACAAGTACGGTACGTCATCTTAAGAAACATAATCATGTCAACAACAATGTACTTATGTCTTATTACAACAACGATGGTTTTAGTGAGTGTCATGTCCGAAAATCTCAATAGCTCGCACAACATTATATCGCAATCTCTCAACAAGCATAATCACAGAAACACGCTCTAAATGCAACAACAGTCAATATTACAAATACAGGCAGGGGAACCCTGCGGTCCATATGACAAGCCCAGGGTAGCAGTTCTCATCAGATCTCATCAACGTCGACCACCTCATTATGTTCAGCCACTACAGGGGCATCTACATCCACTATAACCTGTTCAACAACATCAGAAATGGTACCAAGGAAGAACACCTTCCTGGTTCGCTTCTTTCGCCGCATAATCTGCATAAGATCTTCAGTATCCAAAACATCTATGAATTGCTGCTTCTTATGATGCCACCACCAGATTTTTGCCATCTTCTTAGGGCCAATACTGATTTCCTTACCAATCATCTCTCTCATTTTATCAAGATTTATGTTTTTGGAATCGATAGTGATCTCCATAGTACATGACGAAACTGGCTTATTAACTCCCTCATCAAGTTTTGCCATGTATGAATCCACCTCTATGCGTATACTGAACTTATCTAGATCAGCATCTATTGGTCCGTATTCTCTAGGAGTAGAAGCTCTGGCAGCAAGATTTCCAGCATCTGCATACATATCATCAATCATCGCTTCAACTTTCACCTTATGATCAGCTGCACAACACTCCCAAACCATCTGAAGCTCATGGGAGTGCTCAATTTGCTGATAGGTATCATTCATGTTACGCCACACCAATTTTGTCCTCTGTCTAGAACCCTAGGGAATTCTAGCGGCAAGCATATCTACCAGCTGCGAAACAGACACAACCTCTTTGCAATTCACAAGCAGATGCACATCTTGCCCGAACACAACCCTCTCGCAACCAAAATCAAAGTTTGAAGTGTACTACCGAACATGAACTGTGAACTCATATAGGTCCCTTTTATCAAAGTTGTGCCTAATTTGATTAAAAAGGGGAACATTTCAGTTCATTCGATTCTATTATGCCGTAACTAATCTACTTGCAAGATAATGCACATATAAGAAAATTTCACCTCTCGCTCTTCTCCCGGGTTTTTTCTTCGAGATCTGAGTGCTGCATCCGCCCACCGAAGCCGAACAATCCGCCGCCGCGCTTGCTTTTCTCTTCAACCCGCTGCTCGTAGGTATCTTGGGAGCAGAATCCTTGCTGGCCTCCTTGCTATCCGGGGCTGAAGACCTCGCCGCTGCTACACGTTGAGTCCTAGCCTTGGGCCCCGACGGACCCTTTTTAGTCGGTGATGTAGCTAAAACCTTCGCCTTGCAAGACATGCTGGGCCGCCGCCGTCGGATTCAGTGTCGGGGGAGGGAGAAAAAAGGTCCTCCGCCGCCGGCAGATCTAGGGTCAGGGAAGGGAAGAAAAGGGACCGCCGTCGCCGCCGCAGCAAGATTCAGTGTCGAGAGTTAGGAAAGTACAGTAATGGATTTGCCCCTACGACACGTGTAGGGTGGCTAAGAAGAGTGACCGGCGAAGGAGGGGCACAACAGAAACTAGTGTAACAGAATATCCTGACTTAACGGGCGCGATTTGAAAATATTAGGTTTGTCCATCATTCACTCGAAATACCCCTCTCAGCAATTGGCGCCCCAACTTTTCGAATCGCTAAAAATCAACTTGGGTACCGCTTTGCCTGGGCCGACCCAACTTTTGGGCCGCAAAATGATATTCTCCCAGCAGGGGTCTTGGCATGCAAGCCAAATGAAGAATTTCACTCGGGGGGGTGCCCAGGCCTGCCAGTTTAGTTTCCAGGATCTCGAGCTAATCGAACCATGGAAGAGGAATTCATAACAGGATTTGGAGGAGTATTGCATGTCCGACGTCCATCTCGCGCCATGGTGAGCTCCACGTCCCGTACCTAAATCTAGAGTTGGACATACTGCCATAGGGCAAGCGGACTCAGCGCGCCTCTGATGTCGCCGATCCAGCGGCGCTCCTCAAGCACCTCCTTCACCGTGCGGTGCTTCTTAGTGCGGGTGGAGACCAGCGCGGAAAGTTCCGGCGCCTTCTCCTCGATGGTCTTCCCGTCAAGCCATTGATCCAGCCAAAATAGGGCAGTGGCCCCATCTCTAACCGTCATCGTGGTAGAGGCGTCGAATGCCTGCATCTCAACCTCGGAGAAGCGCATGTCAAGGCCGCGCCATGGTCGTAGCGGATCAGTGCGCATCCTCCATAGCCATCGCATGCGCAAGCTGATAGCCATACGTGAGAGATCGGGGACACCCAACCCGCCATAGCATTTAGGTCTTCTGACTTTTTCCCAATTCACGTGGCAGTGCCCACCCTTGGCCTCCGCCCTCCTAGCCCACAGGAAGGTCCTAACGATCTTTTGGATTTGTTTGAGCGTTTGTTTGTTAAGGCCCAGCATGATGATGTGGTGAAGGGGGATCGCCATGAGCACGGATTTGACCAATGCAAGGTGCCCCGCCCTGGCCATCATTGCAGCCTTCCAGGACGGCAGACGGTTAGCGATGTTATCCACTAGCGGCTGCAACGTCGCAGCAGAAAGTCGTCGCAGTGATAAGGGGATCCCAAGGTATTTGACAGGGAAGGGTGCCACCTGGCACTCCATCACCCCTGCCGCTAACTGGGTCACCTCGTCAGAACAGGCGATTGGTGATATCAAACACTTGGCGTAGTTGGTGTGCAACCCTGATGCCTCCCCGAAGATATCTAGGAGCGTGTGCACTGATCACAGCTCGGGTTCACCTGGGTGGCAAAAGATCACCACGTCATCCGCGTAGAGAGAAACGGTCGTAGCCAACTCGCGGGAGGCTACGCGTTCAGCATTCCAACTCTAGGGCCATAGCCAGCAACCTATTGAGCGTGTTGATAAACAACACAAACAACATTGGCGACAAGGGGTCGCCTTGTCTCAGGCCCCGCCGGTGCCAAATCGGGGGGCCCGACTCGCCATTGAGCATCACCCGGGAGCTAGCAGTCGCCAGCAGAATGGCCACCATCTCACGAAATCTGGGCCCAAAGCCAGCTCTCTACAACACCTCAAACAACAACGGCCAAGAGACGGAATCAAATGCCTTAGTTATGTCTAGCTTCAACATGACTCGCGGCTCTTTTAACCTGTGCAGCAAGCGCGCTGTCTGTTGGACCAGCATGAAGTTATCGTGAATGCATCGCTTTTTGATGAAGGCGCATTGGTTCAGGTCCACCATGGCTCCTAGCCTAGGGGCCAGCCGCGACGTCAACACCTTTGCCCCCAACTTGGCGAAGATGTGGATCAGGCTAATCGGCTGGTAATCACCCAGAGCGGTCGCATCAGCATGTTTGGGCAGCAGTGTTACCAGTGCCTGAAGGAATTCCGAGGTGAACCCATCAGGGCCCGGCGCCTTGCCGTGTGGTAGCCGTGTGATCACCTCCCATGCCTCCTCTTCGAAGAAGGGGGCCTCCAGTTCAGCCAGGTCCGTCGGGCCGATCCCTAGGAAATCTAGGTCTAGCGAGAACTGGCGACCCGTGTCCGTGCCAAGCAGCCCCTAGAAGTGATTATAGGTGTCTTCGGCCATGGCAGCGTGGTCCACCAACACAGCGTCGTTGACCCGCAAGCTCCGAATCCGTCCCATTTGTATACTTCCCGAAAATGGATAATTCGAAGGGTGATTTGGGGATGAGCCTAACACTGCAGCATGGATCAGTGGACGGTTACATGATTCAAACCGGATGGTTTAGAATGGGTGATGACGTGGATAAGCTGCATGTCAAGATAGACAATTTAAATGAATCTCCTAGTGGGTTTTTTCTTTATAAGAGACTAGCACAATGCCTGCGCGTTGCTGCGAAAGAGCACCTTGTCGACCTTGTAGATTATAGGAAAATGTCTGTGGGTTGTATCGAGGGGAGAAAAGTTATGTCGCGAAAATCTAGTGATTTTATTAAATATTTTTTGGACCTCGAGAATTTTAATCTCAAAATTATTTTTTAAACAGGACAAAACGAATTTCTGATCTAAATTCACCTACAATTTTTAAAAAATCGGAGTAAACCTCCTTCCCGACTTCTTCTGCCGACATGATGGATCAGTCAAATCTTGTTTTCAATTATTTCTGATTTAAATTCACAAACAATTTTTAGCTTTGGTTTGCCTTTGGGCCAACGGGGACAACAACTACTCAAACAAATAAGATAGACTGAATTAGGAAAAAAGATTGAGTTAGGAAAATATTTCTTAACAATCGATTGAATTAAAAAATGGCAAACCCCAAAAATAGGCCACGAGTGCGACGCACAGCTGGCCCAGTGGACGATCACAATGCTATCTCAGCGCATGACGCGTCCCTCTCGCTCATGGACTGCCACCACGTCGTTGGGGCCCACCTTCTCTTTCCGTCTTGATTCGTTTCTCCTCTTCTCTCAAAGAGAATCTCTGTCCCGACATTTGTTTCCCCAAATCCACTGCTACACGATAAATCTTTCCTCCAAAATTCAGAGCTTGTCGAGGGAAGGCGGCACAAAATTGAAGTCAACGCACAGCCGGAACCAGAACAATGCCCAAATCCTTCATGGTCAAAGGGATGGAGGGCAACCACGATGTGGTTATTCCCCATTATATCCGAATCGAGCTTAGCCAATCCACTTCCCAAGTCGTCTCCAATTCTTGTCGGGCCACGCTAGACGGGTAGTCTTTATGCATGAGGTTGGACGACGATCGAAGCTATGTGGTGCATGCTCCGTCCCCCTAGCAGAAGGGCTCCCCTACGCGCCCGAGGAAACGCCAGGACAGGGGAGCAATGGCGACATGAGGAGAGGCGGTGGCCGGATGTGGCCTCCTCGAGCAGCCTGAGCTCGCCCGGCTCAAATCCCACCTCGTCCTCGTAGTAGTCATAGGACTCGCTGTCGCTGCTCAATGGCCATTGGAAGCCGCCTACAGCGTGGCCTCAGGGAGCAGCCCGCCATCTTCTTCACCGGGATCCAATTCCACCTCGTTCTTGTAGGAGTCGTAGCACACATTGCTGCTTGGGGGAGGGGGTGAAGCGAACCGATCTATGATTATTTGAGGAGAGGCTGGATCGTGTTCACGCTAGACGCTAGGCTCTTCAAGGCTCGCTATTTCGTATTTTTCTGTTGGACGGTCCTGTCCTTTTCCCCAAATCATATAAAAAAGCTATGCCCAATCAAAGTACCGACCATCTTCCATCATTCTATTAACCTTGAGGAGTAGGAATCCATATTCAATATAAGTAAATCATACCAACATGAATTAAACAGATTGTCAAAAAAGGGAGTGAAGTAGGTATTGTTGGTGTCCATTATCAAGAAATGAACAAAATACAGCTATATATCAGCTCACCGTCATTAGTTTAATTTATTCTTTGTGGATAGTGGACAATCTCAAATGCTTGACTGGGAAATAATAGTCGATTGATGTGTTGCAAATGCTGCCCCCATTGTAGAAACACCACGGTCAAGAGCAAATTATATTTGATTCTCTTGAATATTTTTGATACCTTTTCACTATATGCCCAATTAACTGATTCAGAAGATCATAACTTGGGTTCCCTACTAATGAAAAAAATCTTCATTCAAAAAATAAACTCTACTATGGACTTCTCAATGTATGAAACATATCTCATTATTTTCAGTTAACGAAACAAATCTAAATCTGAATACCCAATTGGCCTGTGCTGAACGGATCAACAGAAACATGGACAAAGCTTTTGAGACATTTTTTTTATAAAAAATGACATTACCACACAAGTTTCTTTCTTGTAAAATATCAAGAGTTGTAGTGGTATATAATAATCTTTGAACAGTACTGAATCGTTGGTTGACAGTATAGATTTCAATAACTCTAGAGCTAAGTCCAGCTACCACTGTATTGAAGATTTAGAATAACGATTTCCCAAGATCCTTAGGTGACATGGGGTGGGATCAGATGTAGAAAGGAATCAAATCGTACATTGAGTAGGAAGTAGACTGAAAAGGCGGCAACTTACTCTGATGAAAATGAGTCTGATGTGGGAGAGAGCTTCACAGACCTCACACGCTTGTTCGTCAAGAGCGATCACGCTCGCAGATTGTGTGACCACCACGCAGTTCAGCGCGGGAGAGCGGACATGCATGGCAGGGGTTTGATCTTCAGTCTGTACAAGCAACGGAAACCGAGCACGCTCGCAAAGTCTGCATATAAATTAATTAGTCGACTGAATCGTTTTTCTTTTGCGGGTCCACTGAATCGTTGTGCAAAATAACCTACAGTACACATTCATATAAACTGAATTTTTGAACCTTTCAAACAGTTCTGTACATCACAGATTCACACCCTCCTCTAATCCATTGCCTCAGGGAATCACACTATCACATATTCAAACTTTCATATAATTTAACAAGATAACAATATGGCATCAAAATCAGACACTCACTTGATGTTCTTAGCACGGATGGCAGTGGAACCTGTAGCAGCTACAACAACAAGGCTCTCGATGTACCGAGCAGCGACTGTACATCAAGGCTCTCGATGTACCGAACAACAAGGCTCTCGATGTACCCAGGATAGGTCCATGGATGTGACCACTGCCTGGATGCCGTAGGCAGAAGACCGAGCTGGCCAAGCTCCCCGTTTTATGTTCCCCTTCCTTCCAGCTTGGATTGGATATGTGTGTACTGTGCATGAATTGTATCCACAACCCAGAGCAGGAAACCCATGGTAGTCGATGAGTTGGCTTTGCCGGGGGTAGCCATGCACGCCTGCTCCCGGAAGGAGGTGGAGCTGGCCGGTCAACTAATCCCCCATCCAGTCGGTTTCACGGCGGGCTGTCAGGGCAGAGGCGGGACACGTCGGGGATATCGGGGCTCGCCCCCGCTGTAATCTGTGTGTGGGTACTCTTGTAGTTGCCACTAGGGCCTGGGCTAGCTCTTTCTCTCTGAACCAAAACAGAGGTGGAAGAAGAACAGGGATACACAGAATTTTGGGCGCACGAACACCTTCTTCTTCTCTCAGCCCGAGCTCTAACTCGTGGTGCAAATGGCGATTACAGAGGGGTGGATTATATAGGCGCAGCTCGCACACACGACGCCACGCCCGCGCACTCACGCACCCATGACGCCCACGTTCCACGCGCACTAGCTCGCGGCCATGGACGCGCTCGGACGCGATCAACGCGGCCAGTCCTGCGCGCCTCGGACATGTCGTCTCTCCCGCTCTTCTCGCTAACCAACTAAACACACACACCCGATACATGCACCAGCCACGCACGGCATGGCTTAGTGCCAACAGGTACCTCTCCTCGCAGCCGTTGTCATCGGCGTGTCCCTCACCCCCTGCTCCACCGTCTACCGCAGCGTCAACTCGGGATCCATGGCGACGATCTTGGCAGCATAGGTCCAACACGATGACGGCATAGACCCACCCATAGATTAAATATTGGCAACTTGACGACGACGCAGTCCCGTGAGCTCGTAGCCGTTGGGAGCGAGCCATCGTCACCATCTACCGGCGGCATGTCTGCCGCGTCTCTCTGACCTCTAGATGCGATGCAATGAGATGATCTGATTCGGGACATCCAACTATCCAATCTCGTATATAGACATGATGTGGACCAAGACCTAGCTTGCTACGTTACGATAGGTGTTTGGCGTGGACTCTGTCTCAGCTCGTGGTTATTTTTTTTTTTGGATAGACGAAAGTTTTTTACTTACCAGTGGCTTTTGTGGTGATATTTAGTTTGGTGGAAGAGTAAAAAGATCTAAAAGCGTGTTGGACCGGAAGAAACAATCTGTCCTTTATTATTAGGTATAGATATAGACATCGTCAACCTCGCTTTAATTTTCTTACAATCTCATACCCAAGAGATGACAAGGCAGTTATTGATGAAGTATCTTAAAATAAATTGTTCTAAATAGCGTAGAAGCATAAATCGAGCCTTGGTATTACCGACGTGGCAACACACACATGGCAAGCTATCATGCTGATCACACGATTTCTAAACGCATGGGCGGACCCAAGTATATGCGAGTGGGGGCCACTCAAGTTTTTGAATTACTATAGTATCTATTCACATTTTGAATGAAAATTGTTCAAATTCAGGTAAATTACAAAGACTGCCCCCACTCAAACGATCTACCCCCGGTCAGAAATTAGTCTGGGTCTGTCCCTGTCTAAACGTATTGTGTAGGTGGCGTGCTTAGTAATTCTATTAAAACCTACTACAAGTAGTTAGTCTTTGTAGCAGATCAAGCTGATGAAGCGCCAACAGTGGCGTTGGTGAACCATGGCAAGTGGAGCGCGGCTGCCACGGACAGCCTCTTGTCGATGTTGCACGAGAGGAGTCCTTGCAGAACTTGGAACCCTTATTCGAGAGGAGGTCCTCGGGGTAGTACTCTCGCAGCTTGTTGCGGGGGATGATGCGCGGTGGGGTCACCAGCTTTCCGGCGAGCGGCAAGGAGGTGTAGGCAGGCCAAGTCGTGAACAACGGCACGCTGAGGACACAGAAGATGGCAAGGAGCGTCTCGACATCGGCACCATCCTCCGCAGGGACTCGATGAATCACGAAGGGTATGAGGTAGGTAATCCAGAATACAACCCCATGCGTACGGAGTTACTTTGGGTTGCAGCCGAGACTCAGTTGCCTACGATCTTAGCACATCTGCAACATGGGGGCGCTTTTGGTCACGGTCGGTCACAGCGGCAAATGCCCAACTGCATACGAACCAACTAAATGTTGGGATGCAAGTCTGGATTTGGTTTTCTAGTGGTGAATCGTGGATACATGTAAGCTGCACCTTCTATTGAATATACGGAGTAGTTATAAGTGGTCTTCTGTGCGTAGACTGCTTTTGTACGTGCGGGGCGCCTACGTCTTTACTATTAAAAAGAAGTTGGTGATCGTAGGTCGTCAAACATTAGGATAATCTGGACCATTAACCTGATCTCGCTAAACATTGGGACAATCTTAACCGCCAAATCGCGTGGGTGCGCTAAACATGGAAACAACACCAATCACGGTACAATTGGTCCGAGTCTCCCGTCGCTGTGTTTTTTTTGTTTGGTTCCCGCAGTCCACAACGGCATCTCGCTTCCTCCCCCGATGAGTCCAGTCCCCATCTAGGGTTCCGCCGCCGCCGCCTCATTCTTTTCGGCCGCAGCATCCATCCTGCCGACCATCCTGAGTTCCCCGACGCCAGGCTGCTTCACCTATAGCTCGACGGCGCACCTAGGAGCTGCTGATGCGCCAGGATCTCGACCAACTAAGGCACCGCACTACCGTAAGAGGCTTAACCCCAACGGCGGCTAGGTATTGATCTGATTCATATTGTTAATTTCCATTAAGTGAATTGTCAATTGATGATTCACGTGGTGCCTTTTGCTAATTTGGTGTTTCTTAGCGATTTTGTATCATAAGGGGAGCCATAGGACACTCCTGGAGTGATACTTTGGCAAAGTCATCTTCACGGCCGCGGAGCTCGCCAAGGCGGGCAAGGTGAACATCTCTCTAGTGGACGGCGCGCCGATCTTGGTGGGGCTGGAGAAGATGCAGGACCAGTACTGCCACTCTGGCACTGAACTACCAGAGGTGTAGCCGACCTGTCACTTGTTCAGAATTTGTTCTTGATTTCAGGTGGTTTTGTTATCTGATGATTGGTATGCAATTTGTGCTTGTTCAGAATTTCAGCTTCACGATGTGTGTGTGCTCTACGACCTGGAGAGTCCAAACACAACTGTCATATTCCGCACTTATGGTTATGCAGTTTAGGAGATGCTTCTTCAAGTAGGTATGTATGGAAGACTGTTACTTGTTCCATCTTCTATTTCTCCATGTTCTTTCATGTATGCAAAGATGACGGGTGATTCTTCCGCCAAAAAAAGGAGGATGTATGATTAGCTGATTATGCATCAACATGATGTTAAAATGTGAAATAAAAGTTCTCTTATAACATGTGCAGAAGCATGTATCTCATGATTCTACTACAGCTGCAGTTAAGGGATCTCACTGGGTGTTTGCCGCTGCCATGGTTGCCGCCGGCCTTGCTGATGCACACCAATAGCTATGAACATTAATCAGCAATGCAATTTTGGTGTATTGTTTGGTAAGAGGTGCAAATTACAAAGCCAGCCCCAGGCATGGCAGTCAAGGTCTCGTAGAATTTGTATTTACTAAAAATTACAAAACATGCATGTGCCTTTGCGTGAGATATCGGGCATGGAAAGACTAATTGGGCTATGATGTCAGTATCTATAAAATTTGTATCTGCATATATGTTACCGAGCTTGGGATGTGAAGTTGAGCTTTAGGCTGAAGAATAGACAACTTGCCGGCGTGGAGTATTCAGTTCTAAAACTATAGTCAGGTAAGTCTTGGAATTCTTTTGTGTTGTTAATGTGTAACGGTGTAAGCATGATTGCCTTATTTCATTTCGGAGCTGATATATCTTTCTGCCTCTACATCTTCTAAATTGAGAACTCCAATTCATCATTTGCTCAAAATATATAGGTTCTCTAGATCTTACGCGCACGCGCGCACACACACACCGGGATAAATGTATCGAATGAGCGGAATTCGTCTATCAGACTTTTTCTATAATCATCGAAATTTGTCCTTATTTCTGTTTAGGGTGTACGAATATTCTACCAGAACTTATTACACTTTTAGGAGAATAATTAAAGAGAGGCATGCAGCACATAAAAAGGATCATAATTAAAGATAGGTAACCCCACAAAAGTTTGAATACCAGTTTAGTCTATACCTTCGGCTAGAGTGCAAGATTAGTAGAGGTGTTAAGCTGCCTGTTACACCCATCACTTGGGGATTCTTATGTGACGTCTGTCCTTGTCTTAAGGAAATACGTATGATCCAAAATAAGGTAATTTTCAGCTGTCCGAGGTTACAAGTCCACAATCATTATTCCTTGCTTTATTGTTTTCAGTAAAGTGAATCTCCAAATATGGTACTCCCTCCGACCCGAATTAGTTGACTTGGTTTTGTCTAGATTCGAATGTATCTAGATTTGTATTAGTGTTAGATACGTCCAAATCTATACAAAACCAAGTCAACTAATTTGGGTCGGAGGGAGTATAGCTTATTTGGTATTGTAGTGAGAAGCTTTAGCTGGTTCAACACTTGCAAGCCCTCCTTTTCATGTGCCAAGTTGACCGTTGCACCGTGGTTTCATAAACATTAGTTTAGGAAATATGTGATAGTCTTTTGTGCAAGTTCGCTTATTTGAAATTCCATGCAAAATTAATATGGCATCCACTAGCATCTGAAATGATACCTGGATTCCTGATGCTCCAAGTTTTAGACCAATTTGTAGGAAACCAGAAGCAAAGGCGGAAAGAGTACATGAACTTATTTCATCCGATGGCCTATCTTAAAATACTCAAGCGCTCAGTGACAACTTCCTGTTGACGAAGAAGCCATGCTGAAAATTCCCCTTGGGAAGGTGCATGAGGATATATTGGCCTATAGTGTAGAAAAGCATGGTATGTATTCTATTAAATCCAATTGCTGCTTACTAGCATTATAGGACAGAATGGATGAGCTTCACAAAAATAACCCATTATAGCGTAAACTATGGAAGTCTAATTTCCCTCATAATTAAATCTTTTTGGTAGAGAATTATTAATTAATATATGAGAGTACATGCAAACCTATCAAACGAGATATAGATGTCCAATCCATTTGCTGTGACCGTGAGGCCGAAGAAGAAACAATTTATCCTGTGCTGATTAAAAGTGCCTTTGCTAGCTTAGTTTGGCTTTCTTTTATAGACCACCGAATATATTTGTTTTGCTGGGAAGATCACCGAATATTTTTATTGGCATACAAACGCGGAAATAACATAAATATCAAATAGGTCCTAATTTTGTAGTATCTCAAGATCTCAATCTTAAAAGAGGGAAAAATAAGAGTATTTGGAAGAGATTAATGTCAGTGTCATGGGCTGCACTCAATCGTCTCCGAGAAGCTCAACTGAGGTGCGATGGTACAAGCTCGAATGCGTCAAGACGCTGCAGGAGGCCACCGTGATCACCATCAGGTACACACAGCTCTAGACCTGTGAAGACTACAGATAAAGCTTCTTCAATTTCGCCCCAGTTCGGAATCTGTTGATGATTTGGTGGCTGATTGATAAAGATCTAATGCAAATTTGCAGGCAAGCGGAAGATGGGTGGCCGATTGATCAGAGAATGCTGACCATCCAAGAGAGCCTCGAGGAACTGAAGCGAAAGATGGGTGGCTCATCGAAGGGCATGTTCCCCATGAATTCCCAATACTACGGCATCATTATCTTGGAACAGATCAATTGGACAGGTCCTCTCCCTATTTTGACTAAAATGTTGTGTTCTTATTTTAATGAAAGACTGGGTTCTTTTTTTCCAATGCTAATGAATGTTGTATTATCATGTCCTCGGAGATTTTTATACCGCAATACTCTGGGTCGTTTTAGAACTGAGAAGGTATAGTTCTATTCAGAACTTGCAAAAGAATTCCAAATACACCCTCGATAAAGTAGTCATTGATGAGTGATCTGCAGCGTGGACGAACTGATTCGAGGAGTATGCATGCAGTGCGTTTTTAATATCCTTCTTTCTTTTCCTTTAACAACACCATACTTCAAAAAATCCTTATGTAAGTTTATGCTTATAAATTGTGCAGATCTTCTGGTAAGCAAATCCAATCTATTACAGGTTCAATTTACAAAGCAGAATCCAAAGCTGCAAGTATTGAACTCTTTTCCAAAGGTTAATGTTTTTATATAATTTGAAGGATATAAGAGACCACATACATCCTTTAACCGTTTAGTTATATAGTTTGTCCTTGTTCAATATTTTTCTTGTGGCCGTAGGTTTGATGGATCGTCTACGAACTATTCCTACAAGACAATGTCTTGAACTGCGACTAGAGGTTAGTGAAATGACTCTATGTATAAAACTATTCTCACTGTGTAGTACGGAGTTATGTTCAACTTAGGTTGTTCTTTCCAGTTTTCAGGTGGCTTCCATGGTCTCTGACTTGAAAAACCAGAGACATGTCCTGGAAGAAAGGGTGAACTGAATATGTGAATATGGTATCCATGTCTTGTGTTTCATCATCCACATCTCCTTGTAGAATCACTTCCATGCAATAAACTGAGTCACAAGGGAGATGCTATTACTAATTAGACAAGCATCTTCTATGGATTATAACCTTCGTTTTTTCTAACATTTGAATACAAGGTTAGTCGTGCAACCATCGCTGACTTCTCCTGCCATTTACTATACCTTGCCAATTAGTGTATCATTGACCAGTATTGTATCCTTTCATCTTCACATAGATTCTTGCGTAAGCTATCTGCTGATGCTTCATTCGTTTTGCTTGTATGTCGTGCAATTTTGTGTGCATTTTCTAGCTCGAATGCCAATGTGTTGGTTTTATTACCCTACACTGTCGGATAGCATGGACACTGAGTGGGAAGGTTTACCCAGAAGGACTAAGATCTCGGAGCAGGTGAAAAAAGGTCAGATAATATGGAGAGGCTAGAATTGCAGGTTCAGAAGATACAGTATATTTTGCTGAAGCTTGATTGTACACAGAAGAAGAAGGCACCCTTATGCGGCAGCATGCATTCTAAATCGAGAATAGAGCCCTAGCCATTTTGTTACCTGGAGGATAGAAATAATAATTTCTTTTAAAAAAATATCATATTTATATGGGTATCCCTTTGTAATTGAAATAACATGTTAGATATTCAGAATAAGCTTATTTATCATTTTTTTCTCCGGCCTTTCTTATTAAATCAGTCCATATTCTCATAGGCAGCAGGTACTGATGTATTGTTTGAAATTTACAGGACTCTACTAACCGATTTTTAAGTTGATATGTAATACAAAGATATATAGTTGATAGAGCAAATATTGTATTCACCATCAGTTTTCCCTTCGTAGGGGTTTCACAGAAAAACTATTTTCCTTTGTAGGGGTTTCACAGAAAAACTATTAGAAAGCTTTGATCTGAGCAACCTTGACTAACTGAAAGATATGAATGACTCGTAATTTCATCTTCTAGCTCATTTTCGATGTCCTCTCAACTTGAGAATAGACTCATATGGTACAATTTTCTAAATAAGGATGATTATTACTTATGTGCTGAATTTGAGGCAGGGGAAGGTATTATGCAATACATTTTCAAATTATTTTGTTTTTATTTTGCGGCAAATGTGCATTCATGTTGTAGTGTAAGAAAAGACTATGAATGCCATATATTGGATTTGCACAATTTTACTTTGTTGTTATCATGTCTAAAAGCTTTGTTGAGAGCCCTAAGATATAGCCAGTCTTATAGTATTTCCCGTAGTAGTTGGTGTCAATTTATAAATAAAATACATACTCATGTCTAGGCGACTTTTATGCAGCCGTGAGCCCGCGATGATCGAAAGTTCTTGTTACATGGATAAAGGACGATAACATTTCTAATGGCGTGCGTGGTCCATGCACCCCCGTCGATCACCGCCAGCGCTACATGAAGCTCAACCGAGGGAGGTGCCAACCATGGACAAGGCGGCGACACAAACTGGTGGCTGGGCCAGATTCTTTCTTTCTCGAGCGCTCCTCTCCCAACTTTTCCCTTGAGAGTCTGCTTAGTCAAGCAAGCCCCATTCGATGGCCTTCACGGCGGCGCTGCCGGCTAGAAGGTGCTGACAAGAGGCGCTAGAACTAGGGATGTATATATTAGATCCAATAAAAGTAGGTCTAGGTGTTTGTCTCGAGATGCTGGTTGTCAGCTTCATGCCGGTTGTCGGTCGTGTGCCGTGGAGTTGGTGCAGGTTCTTCAAGACGGATCGGTTCGTGCTTTTGCAACTCATGGTGGTGCTTCAATGGTCGGAGCCAGAGGTGTCGAGGAGCAAGGACATCGGCAACTCCTTCAATAAGGTATGTGTTGGCAGTTCGTCTTCGGCTATGGTGGTAGATTTGCAGGTTTTCCCTGCTCGCAGCTGTGGCGCTGGGGGAAGCGGCAAGCTGGCGTCTACAGCTCTGTCGACGGGCGGTCTTGGAGTTGTGATACCGTCTTATAGAGTAAAATCTTGGTGGCCCTTGTTTGCTTGCCGACTCTGATGGCCATCTGATGGTCGCGCTGCTCGCCGGTGATTTCCAGCGTTTCTTCAACCTCTATGTGGAGGCCCTTGGAGAGGCTCGTCGTGGCGTTGGACGTCTGTTCGGTGCCAAGTGGTGACGTCCCCGGCGTCGGTGAATAATACGGCCATGGAGCGAGAGCTCTGATTATCGGTGGAGGGAGACCTGATTGCTTTTTTGATCTTCTTGTTAAGGTCTTCTTTGTAAAAGTTAGGGGCCTGACTGCTATTTTTGCTTTTCTTCTGGCTCATGTTGTACTTTGTACCCACCGCTGTTGGTAATGGTATCCAGGTCCTTGGGGACCTCTCCATGTTTAAAAAAAACATTTCTGGTGTTTAGACATTCACTAAGAAAAACACTCACTAAGAACATTGAGTAACTATGTAAATAATTATTTTATCAGTGTTACTAATTTTCTTTCGTTATCCGTTGCAACGCACGGGCATTCAAATAGTATTTATAGCTGTAGAATACCATCCGCGCGTACATGCAAGTTACATGAAGTCCAAAACCGAGGCAAAAGTTCATACATTTGCCATGTGAGCTGCATCCAACGCGGATGATCCGTCCACCCAGTAGCAACCAAATCTGCGAGCGCCCCTCGCTCATATGAATGTTATATCAAGAAAATAATACTCCCTCCGATCCAAATTAATTGACTTGGATTTGTCTAGATTCGGATGTATCTAGACATGTTTTAATGCTAGATACATCCAAATGTAAGCAAATCCAAGTCAATTAATTTGGATCGGAGGGAGTACCTCGCATGGGAACGGTAATTCAAAGTTACATTCGACTGTGTTACTCTTTGGACTTTGGGTGAGAAAATGGCGCTAATATTTTTAAAACCATCTGAAACAATTAAAATGTTCATTTTCATGTTTCATGCGCATAGAAAAACGAAAAGTTTGGCGGCTAGTATTAAGAGCATCTCCACTCGGGTTCCCAGAAGGCCATTCCCATGGCAAAAATTTTACCTGGACGGCAAAAAACGGTCTAGTCGCGTTGTAACATCCCAAAAGTTCAATCCAAGCTTATCAAGATCCAAATCATCAAATTTTAGGTTTAACAAAAACTTTTCCAAATTAAAAATGAAAGCATTCATGTGTACGTGCATTTAATTTAGGAATTGATTTGAATTCTCAAGGTTCTGTGAGCCATTGCTTGTAAAATGATTCTTAGGTGAAATAAACATCATCTAAGTCTTTCCCAAACTTTTCCCAAAGAAAAACAACTCAAAATGAATAATTGAAGTAAATGGTCATTTTGGCCAAATTAACTATCATGCCTACTTTCAGTATTCCTAGAACTCATTTCTCAACAGAAATAATTTTGGATCTTTACACCCCTTGATAGTACACATAATGAGGTACCAAGACCCACTTTGTGATCTGCTAAAACAATTCAAATGCTAATTTTAATGGACATTTTAAAATTGAATCTTTTGCGTATGGAAAGATCCCACTATTTCAAAAACCACTCAAACAAGCTCAATTTTCAAAACCCAAGCACCCACAGAGTCTCAAGCTTATGCCTAGCAAACCCACCAAAAATCTTTTCAAAAATTCTAAAGTTTATTTCTTGCGGTGTTGGGGGGATACCCCCGGGTAGGGTCACGTCGTGGTATAAAGGCCGAGTTAGCCGAGGTTCGGCAAGGCCAAAGCAGATGCTGGCCGGGTCACCTCAAGGCAGGCCGAATCACGGAGTAATCCGGACCTGGGGGCGTTCGCCTAACTAGCCCTCATCCGACTTAAGCGGTAAGCCGGAAGTGTATGTCTAACCTGTATGCAGGAAAAGGGGGTGGCCGGATGAACCATCGTCCGGGTCGCAGCAACCTTCTAGGAGAAGGAAGGAATCTCGCTGGTCAAAAGGAGCCCCGGTACGCACTGCCTGAGCGAAGCGAGCAAGGACAGGACCACCGGGGCGTGGCCGACAAGCATGACGATGCCCGTGTCAGCTGACGAGGGTGCCGCAGTGGCTCACGTAGCTAAAGCATAGGTGACGCGGGGGAAAAAGCACCCCGGTCGGTTTACCACTTTGGGAGGAGGCATATTCTTAGGAATATGCCTCCACGTATGCCCTAGGCTGAAACCGAGCCTCCACTATAAAAGGGGGGCTAGGGCTTCAGTAGAGGGGGTTGGCGGTTTATTCTCTAGACAATTCTGTTAAGGTCTAGGCTTTCAGGTGAGATCTGTGGGTAAGAGTAAGAGAGCTTCTTCTTCCTCCTCTCGCCAATACAGCTCTAGGAGCACTTGTAACCTTGGAAGGAAATCAATACAAGTTCTTGTGTGGAGAATCACTTCACTATCCCTCCCTGGATTCCCCTAGCGTGTATTAGTCCCCACCTTCAGCCTATACATGGCATCTGCCGTGACACCACCACGATAGTTGGCGCCCACCGTGGGGCAAGAGGCGCTAGCAGGGGTCAAGATCCGGACGGGAAACTTCATCGCCACTGGCGAGCGCATCGTCTCGGGGCTCGTCCAGCGCTTTGAAGCGTGGGACTTCGTCAGCGACAACGCAGGCTGCTTCGGCATGCGCCCTCTCCCGCGCAACGGCATCTTCCTCAAGCTCGGCGCGCACAAGGTCTACGTCGCGGTGGACATGTCAGGCGTTCATCCGCGCCACATCGTCGAAGCAGGCGAACTACCCCTCACTGTGACCCGCGGAGAGCGTACCGCTCGTTCCCCGGACCATGCAGAGGTAATGATGACAGCGCCGGGTGCGGGTGCGAGCAAGGATCCGACGCCAGATGCGGAGGTGACGCCCAAGGCACCAAGGAAAGGTAGGGGTACTCCGCTAGAGAGGCCGGAAAACGTGCTGACAGAGGCAATGGATAGCTTGGCAAACCCTGTAGTATCGGCGGTAGACCCGGCTCGTGCACGGGCCGAGCTGGAAGAAACTAGGAAGAAAATACTTGAGGGCGCAAAGAAAATAGCCGCGGCTCAGCAGTCGTTGAACATGACGCTGCGTGAGTACGCTAAGGCGAACAAGGTTGATACTGTAAAAGTTAAAGGGAGAAATCTCATGAGCGAGATGAACAGAGAAGGTGATGTCGAAATCGAGGAATCAGAAAACTGTTTTTCCGTGGGGCTGCCGAGGTATAGTACCTCGGCTAAGAACCTCAGGGCGGCGGATGCAGCTGCGTCCGAGTTAGAGGGACTGACGGGTGAAGCCCGGCAAAGGCAGCAAAACCGGGTTAACGAGCTGGTTCGGATTGCGAATAGGCAAAACGAGTAACTGCTCAGGGCGAACCCAGAGAGAGCTAGGGCCTCCAAGATCGTCCATTCGGCGATGGGTAACCCGGAGAAATCCTCTAGAGCCGCATCGTCCCCTCATGGCGATCCAAGGAGAGAGGAGGTCGTAACCTCGGTCAGACGGAACAAACAGATTGTCCCGTATGACCCGACACGGGCAGGGAAAGAAAAAGAAGCGCAGAAAAATGATGATCGACGGAGTGTGAGCCGAGGCGAAGCTGGCCGAGGTAACCGTGACCAAGGCAATGCCGGTCAAAGGAACGTTGTCAACGGTAATGCCGGGCAACAAAATTCAGCTGGAGCAAGACAACCGCAGCAGCGGAACATGCCGAGGCAAGAGCACAGTGCCGACCGAGGTATGCAACAGAAAGGTGCGCCGCAGGAACAAAACCGGTATAACGACGGTGATTCGGAGATGGCAAATGCGGGATACCCGAGACCGGACTATCATGTGATAGGGTCGAGACTGGGAAGCAGGGATTTGATGCCGGACGATGCGAGGTTGAAACTGGATCGACTATATAGGTCGGAACAGATAGAATGTCAAGGCCCACCGGGTCCAGCATGTTTCGGACCCCGGATCATGAAAGAGCCACCAGTCCCGAACTTTCAGTTACCCAGGGGCACCAAGACCTATGACGGTAGTACCAAGCCAGAGGATTGGCTGATAAACTATGCTACGGCTGTAAAAAATTCCATAGGCAACCTGAGATGGGCCGTACGATATGTGCCCCAGATGTTGGAAGGCCCGGCAAGGGTGTGGTTAAACAATTTGCCACCAGGAAGCATCAACTGCTGGATAGATTTCGAGGAGATGTTCATCAGCAATTTTTCGAGTACGTATCAAAGGCCAAATAGGCCACAGACCCTAGCTATGTGCAAACAGCGACCCAATGAGACGGACCGGGAGTTTTTGACCCGGTGGTGTACCGTGAGAAATTCATGCGAGGGCGTGATAGAATCACAGGCCATAGCATGGTTTGCACAGGGGTGCAGGTATGTAAGCGAGTTGTGATGAAGTTGCAACGGAAAATGCCGGCAACGTTGGCAGAAATGATCCGGATCGCAGATTCGTATGCGTTGGGTGACCCGACCCAACCAAGGCTCGCCTCAAACGAGTCAAGCGATGAGTACTATCAGAGGGATGGATCCGGATCATCCCGGAGAAATGATTACAGAGGAAAAAGGAGAGATGATCGACCGGACCATCAGTACGGTTCGCACCAAGTAGCAGCCGTGAATCAAGATCAACCCGGAGCAGGGGGTAGTCAGCGCCAGAAAACTGGAGGTCAATGGACCCCAAGGAACGATGGGAAGAAAACTTGGACACCGGAGCAAAAGAAGCAATGGTAAGAAAGGAAAGACCGTCCGAGGTATACTTACGAGTCGATGTTGGACCAGCCGTGTAAGTTTCACACGCCAAATCCGAACAACCCAGCGGGTCATACGACGAGGCAATGCGAGTGGATGCGCAAGATCGAGCAAGGTGGTTCGGGGAATGCTCAGGCACCCCGGAATGATCAGCCTCGGTAGGAGTTACCCCGGCAGCAATTGCTCTCCGGAGCGAACACGCAACAGCTAATGTTGCCTCCCCCTCCGCCGAGGTATGATAACAATGAAAGAAGGGATGCAGTGCATCAAGTAGAAAACCAGCATCAGCCGGATCAGAGGCACCCCGGAAATGAGGGGACGAACGAGTACAGGGAGCATCACCAGAGCTACTGTGTATTTACCACAGAGGAAACTGATAGAAAAAGCTTGCAGCGTAGGCATATGGAGGTGAATGCGGTAATGCCGGCAGTGTACCTGCCTAGGTCCGATCAGGAAATCACTTGGAGCATTAGGGATCACCCCAAGATCATGCCGAGCCCTGGTTCGTATGCGTTGGTGCTAGATCCTACATTCATTGGGCCTAGCATTAACGTAAGGTTCTCAAAGGTACTGATCGACAACGGCAGTAGCATAAATATCATGTACGCGGACACAATGCGCAAGTTGGGTATCTCGGAGAACATGCTCCAGACCACGAGGACAACTTTCCATGGCATTGTGCCCGGCATTTCTTGCGAGCCCATAGGCAAGGTCCGGGTCAACGTCTTGTTCGGCACGAGGGACAATTGCCGAACTGAAAATCTAGAGTTCGAAGTGGTGAACTTAGAAAGCGCGTATCATGCATTGCTCGGAAGGCCAGCGTTGAACAAGTTCATGGCCAGTTGTCATATCAGCTATTTGAAAATGAAATTGCCTGGACCAAATGGAGTAATTACAATTGCTGGGGACTTCCGACGTTCGATGGAGTGTGCGTCGGCCGGATCAAACTTAGCCGAGTCACTTGTGATCGCGCAGGAAAAAAGGAAGATTCAAGAGGTGGCTGCGTTGGCTCAGTCCGCGCAACAGTATATGCCGGCACTGAGTAACCCGCATGGAACTGTCTCCTTCCAGGCCACGAAAGATACCAAAAAGGTCCCTATTGATGACATGTTCCCAGAGCGCACCGTAACAATTGGTGCCGGGCTAAGTGATAAATAGGAAAGCGAGCTCGTCAGCTTGCTCCGTGAGAATTGGGAAATTTTTGCTTGGTCCACACAGGACTTGCAAGGTGTTCCGAGGGAGTTGGCCGAGCACTCTTTAAATGTGAGACCCGGAGCTAAGCCGGTGAAGCAACCTCTCCGCCGCTTCGCTGAAGATAGGAGGAAAGTCATTGGGGATGAGATATCTCGGTTGCAAGCTGCAGGATTTATCATGGAGGTCCTCTACCCCGACTGGCTGTCTAATCCGGTGCTGGTGGAAAAGAAAAAGGATGATCCGAACGTGGCAGTGGTTTGGCGCATGTGTATCGACTACACGAACCTGAACAAGGCGTGTCCGAAAGATCCATTCCCGCTGCCAAGAATAGATCAGGTCATAGACTCAACTGCTGGATGTGAACTGTTGTCATTCATCGATGCTTATTCTGGTTTCCACCAGATACCTCTGAATCCAGATGATCAAATAAAGACTGCATTTATTACCCCGTATGGGGCTTATTGCTATCGCACCATGCCGTTTGGTCTACGTAATGCAGGGGCAACGTACCAGAGATGTATGCAAAAATGTTTGCATAACCAAATAGGTCAAAATGTACAGGTGTACGTGGATGATGTGGTTATCAAGACCAAGGAAAGCAAAACGCTCCTTGACGATATCAGGCAAACGTTCGCAAACCTAAGGAGGTTCCGGATGAAACTTAACCCGGAAAAATGCACCTTCGGTGTCCCGGCTGGAAAATTGCTTGGCTTTCTGGTTTCCAGCCGAGGTATCGAGGTTAATCCAACCAAAATCCGAGCCATCGAACGAATGGAACTGCCAAAGTGTCTTAACGATGTCCAGAAGTTTACAGGTTGCCTGGCCTCGTTAAGTCGGTTTGTATGTCGGTTGGGAGAGAAAGCTTTACCTCTGTACCAACTCATGAAAAAGTCGGATAAATTCATTTGGACGCCGCAGGCTGATGAAGCCTTTACCCACCTAAAGAAATTGTTAGCCACGGCGCCAGTGCTAGCCTCGCCACTATCAAAGGAGCCAATGTTGCTCTATATAGCCGCAACCAACCGGGTTGTAAGTGCAGTGATAGTGGTGGAGCGTGATGAGGAAGGTAAGTCAGTGCAAAGGCCGGTGTACTATTTAAGTGAGGTGTTGTCAACCTCAAAGAAGAACTACCCACATTATCAAAAAGTGGCGTATGGCGTGTACATGGCCGCCAAGAAATTGAAGCACTACTTTGAAGAGCATCCCATCCGGGTCATATGTGAGGCCCCTATATCCGAGATAATGAGTAACAAGGATGCAAGCGGCAGAATTGCAAAATGGGCAATTGAGCTAGCTCCTTACGCTCCGCAATATGACCGGAGAGAAGCCATCAAGTCTCAGGTTGTGGCGGACTTTTTCGTGGACTGGGCCGAGGTACAGTACGAACCACCACTTCCGGATCCGAACTATTGGCGGATGCACTTTGACGGATCAAAAACCAAAACCGGGCTAGGTGCCGAAGTTGTACTCACGTCGCCAAAGAAGGACCAGTTGAAATATGTGCTGTAGATCCACTTCACCACATCAAATAACGTCGCTGAGTATGAAGCACTTGTGCATGGGCTCAAGGTAGCAAAGGAAATTGGTATACGTCGGATTATATGCTTTGGCGACTCCGATTTAGTGGTGCAGCAAGTGTCCGGAGTGTGGGACGCCCTTGATCCAAACATGGCACTATACAGATTTCATGTGCAGAAGATTTCTGGTTATTTTGAGGGATGCGAATTTCATCATGTACCCCGGGTGGAAAATGAGGCTGCCGACATGCTGTCGAAGCTCGGGTCAACCAGACAGGCAATTCCACCAGGTGTAGCATTAGAGCACCTCAAGAAACCATCCATCAGGCCATCCCCGGAGTCCGAGTCCATCTACGTCCCGGAGGACACAAAGTCCGGAGCTGCGCCCATGGACGTTGACACGGGAAGTGGTGCGCAAAACCCGGGGATTGCTTCGGCAGACCCGAAGACTGCTTCGCAAGACCCGGGGACTGCTCAGCGTGGTCCGGTTGAAGTTATGCCGGTGGATCAGATGGAGATAGACGAGGACGTGTTCCCCGTGCGGCCAATACCGGCTTGGGCACTGCCTATATTTCAATTCCTGAAAGATGGAACGTTACCCACTGAGGAGGTGCTGTCCAGGCAAACACAAAGGAGGGCAAAGGCCTACACGATCATCAATTCCGAGTTATACAAAAGAAGTGTGACCAATGTCCTCCAGCGATGTGTTGACCCGGACGAAGGTCTTGAAATCATCCGAGATATACATCAGGGGGAATGCGGGCATCACGCCTCATCCCGAGCCTTGGTAGCAAAAGCTTTCCGACACAGATTCTACTGGCCAAACGCCTTAGAGCAAGCAGAATATCTGGTGAGAAAATGTAATGGTTGTCAGAGGTACGCTACAAAGACGCATATGCCGATGTCGGAGCTCAAGACCATCCCAATCACTTGGCCATTTGCCGTATGGTGCTTGGATATGGTGGGCCCTTTCAAACCAGCAAGAGGGAACATGACTCACATTTTGGTAATGGTGGACAAGTTTACGAAGTGGATCGAGGTAAAGCCTATAAGAAAATGTGATGGAGCTACGGCCGTAACGTTTCTCAAAGATATCATCTTGAGGTACGGTTATCCACACAGTATCATAACTGATAATGGCACAAATTTTGCGGAAGGAGCATTTGCTCGTTTCTGCCGGGATAAGAGGATCCGGCTTGACGTAGCTTTGGTAGCCCACCCCGCATCGAACGGGCAAGTGGAGAGATCCAACGGATTAGTATTATCCGAGATAAAACCCCGGCTCATTGAGCCGCTGCAAAGATTAGCGGGGTGCTGGATAGAAGAACTACCAGCGGTACTGTGGAGTTTAAGAACAACTCCGAATCAATCAACAGGCTATACGCCGTTTTTTCTGGTATATGGGGCAGAAGCTGTATTACCAGCCGACATAGAGCATGATTCGCCTAGGGTCACCCAATACACAGAAGCCTAAGTGCAAGAAGCCCGGCAAAATGATGTTGATCTGCTGGAAGAAGCGAGAGAACTGGCACTGTCTAGATCCGCCATATATCAGCAAAATCTCCGACGCTATCATAGCCGGAAAGTGTGCCCCCGGGTCTTCCGGGAAGGCGATCTGGTGCTCCGGTTGGTACAACGTACTACTGGAATGTATAAATTGTCCCCCCCATGGGAAGGGCCGTTCATCGTGAGCAAAGCATTGCACAATGATTCTTACTATCTTATAGATGCAAAGCCACAGGAAAAGAACAAGGCGGACAGGTCCGGTGAGGAATCTAAACATCCATGGAATGTAGCTCTCCTTCGTCCTTTCTACACTTAGCAAAGAAATGTATGTATCCGGGTTATCTCATATGTCGGTATGTATGTCGGCAATGAGCTTATCAATGAAATGTGGGCACCTCGAGTAGTAACTCGGGGACTGCCCTAATAATATTTGTTATCTTTTGTTATTTGTGCGTCGGCTGGAATAGGTTATTCTACTTAGCTCGGATTAGTAGTGTGTGAGCACCAAAAACCTAACTCTTCGACTTGTTGCTGTCCAACAAGAATTGGCTTCATGGCAAGCAAGAGAACAAGTTTGGAATTGCGTAGCACATGAAAAACGACTAAGGAAAAGAATTTATTCGAGACGACGTTTGTTTTCCGGACTAACCCCGTATTTATTTTTGAGCTAAGTCTAAAAGTTTCCCAGTATTGTTAAGACAATTTTTCAGGCTCGGATTCGAAAGTTGTAAAACCGAATCAAGGTAGACACGATCCGAGCCAAAAGATTGAACGAACAAGAAAAAGAAACTAGGGGACTACGCCCAAGTTAATCCGGCATAAGTACTCAGTAGCAAAATATCACATGTATTTGGAATACAATTCCACCCGGCATACCGGAGATCTCATGAATTTTCAAGTGTTTTTACTTAGGAGCAGCAGAAGGAAGTTCGGCATCATCATCGCCCTCTTCGATATCCGAGGCAGTGTCCTCCTCGTCTTCACCCGAGTCATCTTCAATGTTCTCAACTTCCTCTTCGCCTGCGACTTCCAGGAAGCTCGGACCCTCAGTCCATTCATGAATGGGGGCATATTCAATGAGGCTGTGGGCACAAGCCTGGCGCCGAGCTACCCACTCCGGGTCATCTGTCCATTTGGACCCGGTGCGCAGCCGTGTGAGGAGGCTGAGATCTATCTTTTCGTACCACGTCAAAACGTGGTGAAGGACGGTATTGGCAGCAGCGCGGCCAGCGGATTCTCGCCAGAGGTCGAGCTGGGTCTCAACTTCCGAAAGCCTTTCAGTGAGCTGCGTGACTCTCTCCGGAGCGTCATCGGCGGGCCAGAAGGCGTTGAAGACCCGGACTGAAACATCGAGGAGGTCCCTGCCGTAGTTCTTGATAATTTCCACGCGAGATGACAGGCTGACCAACAGGTCCTCCATGTCAAAGGGAATGCTCTCACCCTCAGCAGGGACCGGGGTACCTCTTTCTCGGCGGAAATTGGCAACAGCAGCACTTGCAATGGCAGTACCCTCTGGAAAGTGGCCTGGGAAACAAGGCAAAGGACAAAGTTGAGAAAATAAGACATATGAACTAACCCGGAGAAGTAAGGCGGATAAAGGAAAAGAAGTTACGAGAGATATGACTGTGAATCCGGGTCAACTCCTTGATGCAAGCATCACGCCTTTTCCGAAGCTGCTCGAGCTCAGCATTTGCCGACCCAAGTTTGACCTCGGCTTCCTGAAGAAGCTCACGATTCTTAGCACTTTGGAGTTTGAGGCGCTCGCGTTCTTCGGTATAATCCTGGCCAACCCTTTTCAACTCGGTTTGGTGCTGCGCTTTCATCTTAGCCATTTCAGCTTTAAGCTTGGCTATGTCATCATCTTTGGTCCGGAGGAGGGCGAGCTCATCATCTTTCTTCTTCAGCTCGGCTTGGTGTTGTCCTGCTTGTTCGAGAAAATGCAGCATCATGTCAGGCACATGCACACTTTCTTCAAGCAATGCTGAAACCGTGTGTTGGCCCGACAGAGCCTAGGTATGATTGTTTGCCGAGCCAAGGAGGTAAAATGATGAGAAGCACAGTAAGAACAGATAAGAAGGATGTACCCTTGATCTTCTCCAAGTTCTTTCGCATTATTTTGTTTTCAGCTTCCACCCCAGCTGCGGAAACCAAACAATCAGATTAGTTCGGCAAGTGAAGTGGAAGAAAAGTGAGGAAAGGAATGAGAAAGAAATTTACCCCTTTTCTCGTACTCGGCGATGAGTGCAGCCTGTTTCGTGCGAAGATTTTTGTGCGTATCCAACAAGCGCTGGAATTCGGCACTTCGGCGGTTGGTGGTCACCTAAAAAAGATACAGAAACTTAAGTCAGCCTAGTGCATGTTCGAAGTGCACTAAAATCCGGGCTAAGTGGGACTTAACCCGGCTCTAGGTGTGTGCATGTTCGAAGTGTACTAAAATCCGGGCCAAGTGGAACTTAACCCAGCTCTAGGTGTGTGCATGTTCGAAGTGTACTAAAATCCGGGCCAAGTGGAACTTAACTCGGCTCTAGGTGTGTGCATGTTCGAAGTGTACTAAAATCCAGGCCAAGTGGAACTTAACCCGGCTCTAGGTGTGTGCATGTTCGAAGTGTACTAAAATCCAGGCCAAGTGGAACTTAACCCAGCTCTAGGTGTGTGCATGTTCAAAGTGTACTAAAATCCGGGCCAAGTGGAACTTAACCCGGCTCTAGGTGTGTGCATGTTCGAAGTGTACTAAAATCCAGGCCAAGTGGAACTTAACCCGGCTCTAGGTGTGTGCATGTTCGAAGTGTACTAAAATTCGGGCCAAGTGGAACTTAACCCGGCTCTAGGTGTGTGCATGTTCGAAGTTATCATGGAGCTACGTTAGTTCTATAAAAGAGCTTCCGGCCGAGTAACAAGTTACTCCCCTGGAGGCTCGGGGACTAATGGTTATTATCTACAGTTTGCAAAGGAGAAACGGCGTACCTCCATCATCCGTCCAGCGAGGTTAATGGCCTTGCTGGCGGTATTCACTTGATCAGATTCGTGGATTACCTCGGCCTTGTTCCAGTTCATGACGAACTCCATCAGGCTTGGGGGGTACCGTTCACCTGTGGGCATATGTGGCGTCACCAAACCTTTAGCATGTGCCTCCTTCCTCTCCAACAAGGCAAGGGCGGGGCTGGTGTGCAGAACCAACTGCTGAGCTTTGGTTGGCTCGGCAGGCGCGTCCTTTGCCGCTGGTGTTTTCTTGGGGAGCATAGACTCAAGGGTACGTTGCCCAGGCTCGGCAGTGCTGGGCTTGGCAGCGCCTTGAGTCTTCTTGCCCTTGGCTTGCTGGGAAGAAGAAGCCGTAGTAGCGGTTTTCCCCTGCCGAGGTTGAGAGGACTCGGAAGATGCAGAGGAACTGGGCGCTGGTACTTTCGTTGCTGGACTTGGTGTCGGCCCTGATGTTTTCGCTGCCGGGATTGGTGCTGCTACAGAGGTTGGAGTTGGTGCTGTTTTGGCTGCTGGTACTGGAACAGATGCTGAAGTCGAGGTAGCTTTAGTGGCTCCTGGTTGTGGCGTCGCCGAGGTAGTGGCTGCCGTTGTTCTGGCTGGGCCAGTTTCCCCCGCCCCAGGATGATCCGGAGCGGCCGCAGAGCTTTCCGGAATAGGGCTCAGCGGACATGACTCGTCGTCACGACGGGGTGAAGGACTGGCTCAGAGAGGCGATGAGATACTGGATCCACTCTGAGGGACCTCCACCGGAGCCCTGTGAAATCAGGTAACGTCAGAAGGAAAATTACGACGAACTAAGGAAGAGCGAGTTACAGAAGAAAGAAGGACTTACGCATCCGAGGTTTCGGCTGCTCTGGGTTTCCGAGCCCTTCGTGCTGGGGCCTTCTTTTGCCTTTTAGTAGGCTGGGAAAGGTCCGGAGGAAGAGCTTGAGGAAGCCCCGCGCTTTTTCTTCGACGCCACCGGAGCTGGCTCGTCCGTAGCGAGGGGAGGATCCTCGTGGATATGGCCACTGGCATGTGCTGATGGCAGAAAAGCAAAAGAAAGGGGGACAGCCTCAAAGGGTTCAATTATCTCGATATCCGAGTAATCTTCATCATCGAGCCAATCTCTAGCAGAAGAGAAGTTACCCGTGGGTCGTTTCGTGGCGTCGGTCATGGGGAGAAACATCTCTTGGTCCGGCTCCTCCACGTCCGAAGTCTCCCGGTCCGGTGCCCACTTAAGGGTCGGATCCGTGCCATCCTCGAGCGTTTGCTGAAGGAATAGCTGAGGAAAAGAGTAAACAGACAAGTCAAAAATGCAACAATAACAGACAAGTAACTGGTCTGGGGTAAGGTTGCATAATGAAACTTACCATGGGAGGAAGCCGGTCACGGCAGAAATGCTCAATCCCCCAAGTCCAGTCAGAGGAGAAGTCCTTATGAGTGGTGAAGAGAGCCTTAACCCGGCGAAAGATCTCTGTGTTGTTCAGTTCGAAAGATGAAGTCCGGTTGGGATCGCGGCCGTAGCTCATATGGCACACCTTGTGGGTGCGCTTCTAGAGAGGGGAGATTCAGTTGCGCACGAAAGTGATCATCGCATCCTCGTTGCGCAACCCGAGCTCCTTCAGCTCCACGAACCTCTTATTCACTTGGTTGGCCAGGGCCGTAGGTTTCCTCGGAACGGCGTCCCACAGATCCGTGTTCGGCGGACCCGGGGTATAGGGGTGCAACCGGATCAAATCTTCGATGCCCGTGTTCCGGACGTAAAAGAACGTCCGGGCCCAGCCTTTGCAGGATTCTAGCCCTGTGACCCGGGGGAAAACAGAGAACCTCCGAGGTGAGATGGAGGCCGCTCCGAACTGAGTGAGCCGCTTGTCCTCCGGATCAGTGTGAATGTCGGGAATAACGTTGCGGCGAAGGGCGAAAAACCGGATCCACAGCTCCTTTATGGGCCGTAATCCGGCGTAGCCTTCAATCGTAGAAGCGAAGGCAGAGAGAGAAGTAATGGCATTGGCTGGAAGATGGTGTGGCTGGAGATGGTAGGTGCTGAGCCAATCATGGAAGAAATCACTCACCGGGAGTCCGAAGCCCCGTTGAAAATGAGACAGGAACACAACAAACTCCCCGAGGTTGGGCGAAGGAGCTAGCTCGGCGGAGGCGAGGCGAGCGGCGACGCCGGCGGGGATGCGTCTGGTCCGGTAGAGCCAGTCCAGATCGTCCTGGCAGACCCAGGAGCCGGCCCATGCGCCGCGGTCCGTAGCGGCGGCGTCCTCCTCCATCTCCTGCTCAGCAATGGCGAGCTCTTCTTCCGCCATCTGCTCCTCGAAGCCCTCGCTGGCGCTGGAGGCGGCGGGAGACAGTGGCTTGGATTGGCGAGGACCCGTAGCGGGAGATTGGCGTCGCAGTGATGGAGACACAGAGGTGAAACGGAGAAGTGCGGCAGCGACGCTGTTTTTTGGCAGTGCTGGCGGCGGCGCAGTCGCGAGGAAGACGAAGGGGAATAGCAGCGGGCAGAGGCGTGCGGAGGGGGAAAAATCCTAAGGAACGCACCCCTCCGCTATTTAACCACCCCCATCAGAGGTGAGTGGGATCGCACCCTGTGGACCGGCCACACGCTGTGGCTGTGTATTACCCGTCCGGACCAATCACTGAGGAGCCACACGGAAGGCCACAGGGTGGACAGAATCCCGTGACATGACGCACTGATGCGGTAAACGAGGGGGTAGGCGTGACGTGACCCGCGCACAGTGATAACTGACGATTACTGCGGCAGTTACTGTACCGTCCCTTAAAATAAGACAACATAATGATTACCCTTCACATGGTCTAGCGTACGAGAGAAGGAAGTAAGACCCGGATAGAGCTGTGGTAACCCGACCGGCAAGTGAAAACTTGCAATGTGCGAAGGGAACGTAAATCCAAGCCGTCCGAGGTAACTCGGCTAACAACAACAGGAGCACAAGATGGAACCTGGTGTGGCCTTAGCGTCCAAGGCATCTAAGACCGCACCAGCTTCGGGGACTAATGTTGGGGGGATACCCCCGGGTAGGGTCACGTCGTGGTATAAAGGCCGAGTTAGCCGAGGTTCGGCAAGGCCAAAGCAGATGCTGGCCGGGTCACCTCAAGGCAGGCCGAATCACGGAGTAATCCGGACCTGGGGGCGTTCACCTAACTAGCCCTCATCCGACTTAAGCAGTAAGCCGGAAGTGTATGTCTAACCTGTCTGCAGGAAAAGGGGGTGGCCGGATGAACCATCGTCCGGGTCGCAGCAACCTTCTAGGAGAAGGAAGGAATCTCGCTGGTCAAAAGGAGCCCCGGTACGCACTGCCTGAGCGAAGCGAGCAAGGACAGGACCACCGGGGCGTGGCCGACAAGCGTGACGATGCCCGTGTCAGCTGACGAGGGCGCCGCAGTGGCTCACGTAGCTAAAGCATAGGTGACGCGGGGGAAAAAGCACCCCGGTTGGTTTACCACTTTGGGAGGAGGCATATTCTTAGGAATATGCCTCCACGTATGCCCTAGGCTGAAACCGAGCCTCCACTATAAAAGGGGGGCTAGGGCTTCAGTAGAGGGGGTTGGCGGTTTATTCTCTGGACAATTCTGTTAAGGTCTAGGGTTTCAGGTGAGATCTGTGGGTGAGAGTAAGAGAGCTTCTTCTTCCTCCTCTCGCCAATACAGCTCTAGGAGCACTTGTAACCTTGGAAGGAAATCAATACAAGTTCTTGTGTGGAGAATCACTTCACTATCCCTCCCTAGATTCCCCTAGCGTGTATTAGTCCCCACCTTCAGCCTATACATGGCATCTGCCGTGACACCACCACGACATGCGTCCATTTAATCAAATACTTGGCAGGCAGGGTTAAACTCTAAACCATAGCTCACTGTTTTGCACAGGATTTTTGCCCCCATTTGATCACCATTTAATCCCCTTGTCCCCTCTTGATCTAACCATACCATTAGCACCCATCCCCCTTGTCCCTAGTCACAGTGCCGAGCCACCCCGAGCACTAGCTCGCCGGCCGACCAAGCACTCGCCCCAGCAGACCACCTCCCTCTCTCTCGCCATGTCTAGGAGGTATCCAGGATCTCACTGCCACCCTCTGTCCCCTCCACGAGCCAAGCGAGCAGTGGACCACCGAGGAAACCACGCGCCCAGTGCCACCGAGCCATGCCGAGCACGCGCCAGAGTGCCGCACACGGCACGCGTGCACAAGCCGCCGCTCGACCGCAGCCCGCGCCCACCGCTCCGCCACGACCCAGGGAACACGACGGACACGCCCGTTCGCCGCCCAACGCACCACAGCCACCGCTCGCCGTGGACACCACCGCCTCTGCCGCTCAGAGCGCCAGCTGCCCCTGACTGCATACCACCGCCCCTACGCCCGCATTCACTTCCTAGAGCACTGCCAGGAGACCGCCTGTCGATCACCACCCTCAGCCATGCCGCTAGCCGCCCGTAGCCATGTCGCCACCGTCGTCGGCCCATCCCTCTCGGTCTCGCCGTCGAGCCTATAAAAGGAGGGCACCCCCAGCCCCATTCGACACACCACTCCCCTCACCTCACTGATCGTCCCACACCCCTAGCTGGAGCAGCGCGAGCACTTGCTCGCCGGAATTTGGCCGGAGTAGCCCGCAGCAGAGGAGGAAGGGGCGCCGCTGATTGCGACCACCCCCGGAGCTGCCTCGACCGCCCCTGAGCTCGCCGTTGACCACCAGTTCGTTTGCCCGCCTCGTCGTCGTCACTAGAGCCCTGGTACACCCCCTATGCACCCCCACCGAGCCGCTAGGGTTCGAGCTCGCCGGCGAAAGGTCCGTCATCGACCACAAGCCACAGCCGTTGATCCTTATTCTAATCTAACGGCCCACATCGCCTCGAACCGCTTCGCGCGTCATGAGCCACTAACTTGTGGACCCCCTGTCAGTTGAACCCCGCGCCGTGGAGTGACACTGGGCCAGTCCATTAGAGTTTCCCGCGCGGCCCAGTTAGTTTGAATTAGGATTTTTCTTTTTAGCTTAAACATAGTTCTGTCTCTGAGTTTGAAAATCAATTCCGAGAGCTTGACAAATCCAAATTGCTTGAAACCATTTTTTCCTGAAAGGTATTGAAATGATCTATCCAAGCCTGTTGGATTTAATTCATTTAGAGTTATAGATCTCTCCTAGTAAAAATAATAAAACAAAAGCGTTTGCACCTTGCAACATTTTTTAAAATTCAACCATGATAGCTTTTGAGTTGATTCCAACTCGAAAAAATCATATTTCACTATATCTATCTGAATATGTAATAATATTAAGGTTTACATGCAGTGACTTTGGACTAGTACCAAATTAATGCTATATAGGCATCTCTAGTCACTTCAAATCATTAAATATTGAACTTAAACCAAAGTAATTATGATCCAACCCTTAAATCACACTCCCACATGTTAGAATATATGGTGATGACATGTGTCAACATGATCCCATATTTTAAGTGGTGAATATTAAATCTTAGTTAATTTTTCAATGAGTAGAAATTACTTTTCTAGAATAAAAAGAGTGAAACTATTGATTTAAACTTGTGATGCTTGTGATGATAATAGATCATCAATTGTGTTTCTTAGAATGCTAATTAGCCTAGTTAAGTATTGTTTGGTGATTGTGTACTCCGTATGTATTTATAGACGATAGTACCGACCAAGCTTTCGAGGAGGAGGAGTTCTACCAAGAAGAAGAAGAAGAAGAAAACTTCAACCACTGCACTGCACAAGGCAAGCCACCATTAACAATGCAAGATAACTCTTGCAAGTATAATGCTTAGCAAGCTAGGATTAAACTAGATGGTTTAGCAAAGATGCTTTAGGCATGCTTTGATTACACTACTTGACTAGTATTTACCGCAAGTCTTATTTATAAGCTTTACTTCCTTTATTTTACCCAAAGTTCTTTACTTGTTTTAAAGGTAGCATAAAACGTATAAAACTTGACCTAGTTAGAACCCCTTTTGATGTCATTCTATGGCATGAGATTGAACCCATCTTTTCTTCCTTAGTGAACACTCTTAACTTAGTAGTTTAGAGTAGATAAAAACTTGAGACACTTTAGATGGGAACACTTGATGAAAATGAATTATGAAAACCTTGGAATGATGAGTCATTCTATTTAGATGTTTTGACATGTGTTGAGAAACACAAATGGTTTATGATGATGAAAATGTTGAGGCATGAGCTTAACCCTTTTATAAAACTGATGGTTGGATTCGGATGCGATACCATTCCAAATTTACCGTACAACCACACTACCTGAATTGGGTAAGGCTTAGCTGGAAATTTATATGCATTAGTATTAGTTCCCTCGCGGGAGAGGTTTGAGCTGAGGCTACCTCTCAATGTTGTCCACCTATGCAGTGCCCAAGATGACTGATGGTCATGGTTGGGAGGCCATGCTCATAGGAGAGGTGCTTATACTAGGGTGTGTAAAGGGAAGGTTATGTTTGATTATCTGCATACTAAGTATCATGATTCAGGGTTATCCTTGACAGATGTATCGAATCTTGTGGTGAAAGTGTACCACCTCTGCAGAGTGTCAAACTATTCGAATAGCGGCGTCCGCGGTTATGGACAGTTGGAATGGCCATACTGTTTCGTTGTCAGATGTTTTCAGAATAACTTATGAAATGAATGATGAATCTTGACTTGACCACAACAGGGTTGTGACTATGACACTAGCTTCCCAACTTAAGTAATTCTAGAACTTTATTTTATCTTTCTTTGCTTCAGAACTCAACTTAGGTTTCAAACTTAACTTTATAGTTAAACATAGACCTAGCACTTTAACTTAGAACTATATTACTTGATAGTGGTAGTTTGCGAGTACTTAAAGAGTACTCATGGTTGTTGTCCCTAGCTATTCTCATGGCCAGACTATGAAGGAGACTATCAAGATGATGGCCAGCAGGACATCTATGATAACTAGGACTATCTGTCTTCGTCAGCATTGCCTGTGCCCCTGAAGATGGACCCCACCGCTACGCTTATCTTTTATTTCCGCTGCTTGTTGTATTAAGACTAGATCATGAGATCCTTATTTGTGTAAGACCTTATGTATGGTTTGTAATGGATGATGTACTGTGATATCCAATCCGTTATGTCTCGCAAAAATGGGAATCCTGGGATTGCGAGGTATGGCATAACGGGCATCTGGGATTAAAAATCCGGGTGTTGACACGCGTTCCCAAGGCGCCAATTTGGTCCAACTTTCATCCGGCGGTCCCAGGCCAAACCAAGATTTCGAGGAGGAGGAGTTCTACCAAGAAGAAGAAGAAAACTTCAACCACTGCACTGCACAAGGGAAGCCACCATTAACAATGCAAGATAACTCTTGCAAGTATAATGCTTAGCAAGCTAGGATTAAACTAGATGGTTTCGCAAAGATGCTTTATGCATGCTTTGATTACACTACTTGACTAGTATTTACCCCAAGTCTTATGTATAAGCTTTATTTCCTTTACTTCACCCAAAGTTCTTTACTTGTTTTAAAGGTAGCATAAAACGTATAAAACTTGACCTAGTTAGAACCCCTTTAGATGTCATTCTATGGCATGAGATTGAACCCATATTTTCTACCTTAGTGAACACTCTTAACTTAGTAGTTTAGAGTAGATAAAAACTTGAGTCACTTTAGATGGGAACACTTGATGAAAATGAATTATGAAAACCTTGGAATGATGAGTCATTCTATTTAGATGTTTTGACACGTGTTGAGAAACACAAATGGTTTATGATGATGAAAATGTTGAGGCATGAGCCTTATCCCTTTTATAAAACTGATGGTTGGATTCGGATGCGATACCATTCCAAATTTACCGTACAACCACACTACCTGAATTGGGTAAGGCTTAGCTACAAATTTATATGCATTAGTATTAGTTCCCTCGCGGGAGAGGTTTGAGCTGAGGCTACCTCTCAATGTTTCCACCTATGCAGTGCCCAAGATGACTGATGGTCATGGTTGGGAGGCCATGCTCATAGGAGAGATGCTTATACTTGGGTGTGTAAAGGGAAGGTTATGTTTGATTATCTGCATACTAAGTATCATGATTCAGGGTTATCCCTGACAGATGTATCGAATCTTGTGGTGAAAGTGTACCACCTCTACAGAGTGTCAAACTATTCGAATAGCGGCGTCCGCGGTTATGGACAGTTGGAATGGCCATACTGTTTCGTTGTCAGATGTTTTCAGAATAACTTATGAAATGAATGATGAATCTTGACTTGACCACAACAGGGTTGTGACTATGACACTAGCTTCCCAACTTAAGTAATTCTAGAACTTTATTTTATCTTTCTTTGCTTCAGAACTCAGCTTAGGTTTCAAACTTAACTTTATAGTTAAACATAGACCTAGCACTTTAACTTAGAGCTATATTACTTGATAGTGGTAGTTTGCGAGTACTTAAAGAGTACTCATGGTTGTTGTCCGTAGATATTCTCATGGCCAGACTATGAAGGAGACTATCAAGATGATGGCCAGCAGGATAGCTATGATAACTAGGACTATCTGCCTTCATCAGCATTGCCTGTGCCCCTGAAGATGGACCCCACCGCTACACTTATCTTTTATTTCCGCTGCTTGTTGTATTAAGACTGGATCATGAGATCCTTATTTGTGTAAGACCTTATGTATGGTTTGTAATGGATGATGTACTGTGATATCCAATCCGTTATGTCTCGCAAAAATGGTAATCCTGGGATTGCGAGGTATGGAATAACGGGCATCTGGGATTAAAAATCCGGGTGTTGACAAGTTGGTATCAGAGCCATCCTGACCATAGGAGACCCTAGTTAGAATGGACGTCCGAAGAAAAACTTAATTTCAAAACCAAAGTGAGTATTTACTAAAAAAAACTATCTCCCCTCTTATCCTTGTGAACTCATTCTTTCTCAAAAATTCATGTGCCTCAAAATTCTTACTTTACTACTTAAAAATTGACACACTTGATCACTTCACTAACTTCCTCATCCTAAATTCTTGTAGATGGAGTCTCACTTCAGCAAGTTCTACCAGTTGGGAAACGGAGGTCAACTGATCTTCGAGAGGGATCTGGATTCACTGTCGGAGTTACTGGGACGCCCACATCCGGAGTTTCTTGGAGCTCAACTTCCAGGACCCCCAGGAGGAGACTTACAGTGGCTAGTCACCGCGGACCTTAGAGGAAGCATCGAAGCACCAACTTCTAGGAGAATTAAATTCTCTGTGAGAGAGAACAACTGGCTAGATGGATTAGCCAGGGCAATGCATGAAGCTCTCGCACGTCTATGTGCCCTCAGCGTCAACAAGATCCAAGGAATCCGTTTTTCCCACTATGCAAGACGTGACTTCATGGGAATGCCGATGGAGATGCCAAGTCACCCAGAGTTGAGGCGTCAAGTGGAGAATCTTGACTTCTTGCTTCATGACAGACAGCAGGAACTGGACAATGCAAGAGAGTTAGCCAACCAGAACCGTGCCATTGCCGACCAGAAGGCCCAGACTTTCGCACTACTCGTCCAAGATCGCCAGTCTCTTCGCCGCCAGCGTGCAAAGAAGGATCGCACCATCGCCCGTCTTCACAAAAAGGTGGCCAACCTCGAGAAGACCGTCAAGGAGCAAGAAGCTCAGCTTGCAGCAAAGGAAGAAGAAGATGAGGGTGAAGACATCCAGGGAGACATGGATTCTTACCTCAACAACGATGATGATTTTCTGGCATAGGATGCCGTGGACTTCTACACTGATGATGAGGACTCCGACTTCATCGACGATGAGTAGATGCACTAGAGCACTGTCGTAGCATGAGTTGTATCGGTCCCACTTTATCATAGCTTACAGAATGGTTCTTCAAACCATTTGTTTTCCTTTGATTGTTGTGATGTGTGTTGTATCGTGTGCTTGTTTGCATGAATGAAAATGAAGTTAGTTGAAAAACCTGAGTCTAACTCAAAGTTTTAGCCTTGAAAACCCCAAACCATGAACCTTATAATTTCCATCTTACCCCTATATCTATCTCAATCTTCAGATGACTCGTGGAAACCAAGGAGGGAGCAGCTCGTCGCAAGACCCAATGCTGTAGATTTTGCAGAATCTCATCACAGACCGTGAAGCAAGCAGGGCAGAGCGCAAGATAACTTAGCAACAATCCAACAGATCGCCCAGATGGCTCTCAACAACCAAGGGCATGGAAATCAGGATCACCAGGGATCCAAACTCATAAAATTTCAGAATACATATCCCCCAATCTTCAACCAATCTGAGAACCCACTAGATGCGGATGACTGATTGCAGACTATGGAAAACAACTTAGAGTTGCAAGAGTTGATGAAAATGAGAAAGTTGTCTTCTCCACCCACTACCTGGCGGGAGATGCAAGAGCTTGGTGGAACAGTATCCGCCTAATGAACCATGGTCAAGTTATGACATGGGAAGCCTTCAAAGTCAAGTTCAGCTGCACCCACGTGCCGCAAGGTCTAGTCAACAGAATGAGAGATGAGTTCCTTGAATTAAAGCAAGGAAGAATAATTGTGGTGGAGTACCGTGATAGATTCCTGTCACTTGCCAGATATGCACCTGATGAGATCAACACGGAGGCCAAGAAGAAGGAGAGATTCCTGAACGGACTACATGATGAGATGCAGACTGTCCTCGTCAACATCCGTTTCCAGGATCTTGAAGAGCTAGTCGACTCTGCCGTTCAGATGCAAGGGAAGATTAACCAGGCAAACGACAACCGCAAGCGTCGTATGATGCAACAATCTGGATCTAGCAGGCACCAGAAGTACTGTCCCAACCCCTCCCCAGGATATGCACCAAGGAACAACCGACCCCCAATGTCTCGCCCAAGCTACCCCAACCGTAGCGGAAGCAACATGAAATTCGGAGGAAACAATCACAACTCTGGCAATGCCAACAACTTCAACCATGTACCTCCCAAGAACAATAACAACAACAACAACACTGCACCCAGAACTGGCAGCAATGCTGTGCCTGTCGCAGTCAAGGACAAGTCCCAGATCACTTGTTTTGAGTGTGGAGTGAAGGGTCACTATTCCAATGAGTGTCCCAAGAAGACTGCAACCAACGTCAATGTGAATGCCCCAGCTCAACAGCAGCGCCGTGTTCAACCAGGAAGACGATTTGCCCCAGGGAACCCTCACAACCGCAACGGTCGTCTCTTCCACATGAACGCAGAAGAAGCCCAAGAAGCGCCAGACGTAGTGCTAGGTATGTTTTCTATCAACTCAGTTTTAGCAAGAGTGTTGTTTGATTCTGGAGCATCGCATTCATTTGTCACCGAAGAATTTTCATGCACTAGTAAGATCCACCCAACCAACCTGAAGCATGTCATGATAGTTCAAATCCCCGGTTCAACAACCAAAGCTAGAAAAATTTGCAAAGCTGTGCCTATCAGAATACATGGGATAGATTTTTACGCCAACCTAATAGTACTTGGAACCAAAGGATTGGAAGTAGTACTAGGTATGGACTGGATGTAAAGGCATAAAGGATTGATAAACTGTGCTAAGAAAGCCATCACCATGACCAGTAGCTCTGGAGTAACAGTAGAGCATATCTCTGAAACCTTACCCCGTCAATTCAATTGCAACAAGAGTGTAGCCCTGCCCACCATAGACCAAGTCAGAGTAGTCTGTGAATACCCGACGTATTCCCAGATGAATTGCCAGGTATGCCCCCGGATAGGGATATTGAGTTCATTATTGAACTAATCCCCAGAACCGGACCCATAGCCCAGAGACCCTATAGCATGAACCCCTCCGAGTTAGTGGAACTGAAGAAGCAGTTGGATGCCATGTTAGAGAAAGGCTTGATTCAACCAAGCGCATCGCCATGGAGATCACCAGTATTATTCGTCGACAAGAAAGATGGAGGCAACCGTCTGTGCATAGATTACAGAAAGTTGAATGACGTCACCATCAAGAACAAGTACCCCTTGCCAAAGATAGAGGATCTATTTGATCAATTGACTGGAGCCCAGGTATTCTCAAAGATTGATCTTAGGACTGGTTATCACCAACTTAAGATTCGTGCAACGGATATTCCGAAGACCGCCTTTACTACTCGTTATGGTTTATACGAGTATACGGTTATGTCTTTTGGATTAACCAATGCCCCTGCTTATTTCATGAATCTCATGAATAAGATCTTTATGAATTTCCTAGATAAGTTTGTAGTTGTGTTTATCGACGACATCCTTGTCTACTCCAAGTCTGAAGAAGAGCATGAGCAACATCTGAGAAGCATTCTAGAAACCCTGAGAGAGCATCAGTTACATGCCAAGTTCAGCAAGTGTGAGTTTTGGCTGAAGGAAGTAGGATTCCTAGGACATATTGTGTCTGCCGGAGGAGTCTCTGTTGATCCCGCCAAGATCAAAGATGTCAAAGAATGGGAAGCCCCAACCACTCAAACCCAAGTCCGTGCATTTCTCGGATTAGCGGGATACTACCACAAGTTTGTGGAAGGATTCTCGAGTATCGCCAGACCCATGACCCAATTGTTGAAGAAGGACAAGAAGTTTGAATGGACAGACAAATGTGAAGCCAGTTTCCAGGAGCTGAAAAGGAGATTGATATCCGCCTCAATATTGGTCATGCCAGACATCAAGAAACCGTTTGATGTGTAATGTGACGCATCCAAGATCGGTCTAGGATGTGTATTGATGCAAGAGGGAAAAGTCATCGCGTATCTGTCTCGACAACTGAAGCAGCATGAGCAAAACTATCTGACCCATGATCTAGAGCTAGCAGCTGTGGTTCTAGCGTTGAAGACATGCCGTCATTATTTGACGGGTAATCGCTGTGAGATTTACTCAGATCACAAGAGTTTAAAGTATATCTTCACTCAGAAGGAGCTGAATATGTGGCAAAGGAGATGGATAGAGTTAATCAAGGATTATGACCTTGACATTCACTATCACCCCGGCAAAGCCAATGTGGTAGAGGATGCTCTTAGCAGATTGCCGTGTAGGCTAAACACCATGATCAAGGAGAAGCAACCAAGTTTGTATGAAGAGTTAGAGAAGTTTCGGACTGAATTAGTTAGCAAAGGATTCTTAGCTAGCATTGAACTTCAACCCACTTTGATTAGCCAAATCAAGGAAGCCTAGAAGGGGAATGAAAGTATCGACAGAATCAAACGTCATATTGATACAGGAAAGGTACCTGGATTCACTGAAGACGAAGAAGGAGTACTGTGGTACAAAGGACGTATCGGTGTGCCAGCAGATTCGGAGCTGAAGCAAGTTATCATGAAGGAAGCTCATGATACTCTTTATTCTATCCACCCTAGAGGAACAAAGATGTATCAGGATTTGAAGGAGCAATTTTGGTGGCACAAGATGAAGAGAGAAATCGAAAGCTACATCGCCAAATGTGACATCTGTCAAAGATCAAAGCAGCGCATCAGAGACCTGCATGACTGTTGCAACCATTGCAGATTCCGAAATGGAAATGGGATTCCGTAGGAATGGACTTTATCACCGGTTTACCTACTTCTAGTAGGGGAAATGACTCAATCTGGGTCATAGTTGATAGATTGTCCAAGGTAGCCCACTTTATACCTATCAAGACTACCACCAGAGTGCAAAGCTAGCAGATCTGTACATCGCTAGAATTGTTAGTCTGCATGGAACCCCCAAGACCATCGTATCAGATTGAGGAACCCAGTTTACCACAAGGTTTTGGCAGAAAGTTCAGGAAGGATTAGGAACCAAGTTGAACTTCAGCACCGCGTATCACCCGCAAACTGATGGACAGACTGAGAGAGTCAACCAGATCCTAGAGGATATGCTTAGAGCTTGTGTGTTGGAATATGGATCAAAATGGGAAGACTGTCTGCCTTTCGCAGAGTTCTCATATAACAACAGTTATAAAGCTAGTTTGCAGATGGCACCATTTGAATTCCTATACGGAAGAAAGTGTCGTACCCCTTTGAATTGGTCGCAAGTAGGAGAGAGTCAGATCTTTGGACCCGACATTCTCCGAGAAGCTGAAGAGAAAGTTCATAAGGTCCGTGAGCACCTCAAGACCACCCAATCCAGACAAAAGTGTTATGCTGACAAGAGAAGGAGAGACCTGAATTTCAATGTCGGAGATTTTGTATATCTCAAGGTTTCGCCATTAAAGGGAACTCAACGCTTTAGTCTGAAAGGAAAGTTAGCCCCCAGATATATCGGGCCCTTCAAGATTCTGAACCGTCGAGGAGAAGTATCGTATCAACTGGAACTGCCCGAAGAGATGTTAGCCATCCACAATGTGTTCCACATCTCGTTACTTCGCAAATGTTTGGAAGAGCCCGAGAAGACTGAAGTTTTCAAGAACATGGATCACCGAGCTGTTGAGATCAACAATGACCTGACCTATCGGGAAGTGCCCATCCGTATCTTAGAAGAAGCCTACAGAACCACCAGGACCAGGAGCATCAAGTTTCTCAAGATTCAGTGGAGCAACCATACCGAGGAGGAAGCCACTTGGGAGCGCGAAGAATACATTAGGACAGAGTTCCCAGATCTCTTTAGTTCCTAGTTTTCTTTGTAAATCTCGGGACGAGATTTTGTTTAAGGAGGAAGGTTTGTAACATCCCAAAAGTTCAATCCAAGCTTATCAAGATCCAAATCATCAAATTTTAGGGTTAACAAAAACTTTTCCAAATTAAAAATGAAAGCATTCATGTGTATGTGCATTTAATTTAGGAATTGATTTGAATTTCCATGGTTCTATGAGTCATTGCTTGTAAAATGATTCTTAGGTGAAATAAACATCATCTAAGTCTTTCCCAAACTTTTCCCAAAGAAAAACAACTCAAAATGAATAATTGAAGTAAATGGTCATTTTGGCCAAATTAACTATCATGCCTACTTTGAGTGTTCCTAACACTCATTTCTCAACAGAAATAATTCTGGATCTTTGCACCCCTTGATAGTACACATAATGAGGTACCAAGGCCCACTTTGTGACCTGCTAAAAACATTCAAATTCTAATTTTAATGGACAGTTTAAAATTGAATCTTTTGCATATGGGAAGATCCCACTATTTCAAAAACCACTCAAACAAGCTCAATTTTCAAAACCCAAACACCCATAGAGTCTCAAGCTTATGCCTAGCAAACCCACCAAAAATCTTTTCAAAATTCTAAAGTTTATTTCTTGTGGCCATTTAATCAAACACTTGGCAGGCAGGGTTAAACTCTAAACCATAGCTCACTGTTTTGCACAGGGTTTTGCCCCAATTTGATCACCATTTAATCCCCTTGTCCCGTCTTGATCTAACCATACCATTAGCACCCATCCCCCTTGTCCCTAGTCACAGTGCCGAGCCACCCCGAGCACTAGCTCGCCAGCCGACCATGCACTCGCCCCAGCAGACCACCTCCCTCTCTCTCGCCATGTCTAGGAGGTAGCCAGGACCTCACCGCCACCCTCTGTCCCCTCCCCTAACAAAGCGCAGCAGTGGACCACCGAGGAAACCACGCGCCCAGTGCCACCGAGCCATGACGAGCACGCGCCAGAGCGCCGCACCCAGCACGCGTGCACAAGATGCGCCTCGACCGCAGCCCGCGCCCACCGCTCCGCCACGACCCAGGGAACACGCGGACACGCCCGTTCACCGCCCAACGCACCACAGCCACCGCTCGCCGTGGACACCGCCGCCTCTCCCGCTCAGAGCGCCAGCTGCCCCCGATCGCATACCACCGCCCCTACGCCCGCATTCACTTCCTAGAGCACCGCCAGGAGACCGCCTGTCGATCGCCACCCTCATCCATGCCGCTAGCCACCCGTAGCCATGTCGCCACCGTCGCCGGCCCATCCCTCTCGGTCTCGCCGTCGAGCCTAGAAAAGGAGGGCACCCCCAGCCCCATTCGACACACCACTACACTCCCCTCACCTCACTGACCGTCCCACACCCCTAGCCGGAGCAGCGCGAGCACTTGCTCGCCGGAATTTAGCCGGAGTAGCCCGCAGCAGAGGAGGAAGGGGCGCCGCTGATTGCGACCACCACCGGAGCTGCCTCGACCGTCCCTGAGCTCGTCGTCGACCACCAGTTCGTCTGCCCACCTCGCCGTCGTCGCTGGAGCCCTGGTACTCCCCCTATGCACCCCCGCCGAGCCGCTAGGGTTCGAGCTCGCCGGCGAGAGGTCCGTCATCGACGACAAGCCACAGCTGTTGATCCTTATTCTAATCTAACGGCCCACATCGCCTTGTACCGTTTCGCGCGTTATGAGCCGCTGACTTGTGGACCCCCCTGTCAGTTGAGCCCTGCACCGCGGAGTGACACTGGGCCGGCCCGTTAGAGTTTCCCGCGCGACCCAGTTAGTTTGAATTAGGATTTTTCTTTTTAGTTTAAACCTAGTTCTGTCTCTGAGTTTGAAAATCAATTCAGAGAGCTTGACAAATCCAAATTGCTTGAAACCAATTTTTCCTGAAAGGTATTGAAATGATCTATCCAAGCCTGTTGGATTTAATTCATTTAGAGTTATAGATCTCTCCTAGTAAAAATAATAAAACAAAAGCGTTTGCACCTTGCAACATTTTTTAAAATTCAACCATGATAGCTTTTGAGTTGATTCCAACTCGAAAAAATCATATTTCACTATATCTATCTGAATATGTAATAATATTAAGGTTTACATGCAGTGACTTTGGACTAGTACCAAATTAATGCTATATAGGCATCTCTAGTCACTTCAAATCATTAAATATTGAACTTAAACCAAAGTAATTATGATCCAACCCTTAAATCACACTCCCACATGTTAGAATATATGGTGATGACATGTGTCAACATGATCCCATATTTTAAGTGGTGAATATTAAATCTTAGTTAATTTTTCAATGAGTAGAAATTACTTTTCTAGAATAAAAAGAGTGAAACTATTGATTTAAACTTGTGATGCTTGTGATGATAATAGATCATCAATTGTGTTTCTTAGAATGCTAATTAGCCTAGTTAAGTATTGTTTGGTGATTGTGTACTCCGTATGTATTTATAGACGATAGTACCGACCAAGCTTTCGAGGAGGAGGAGTTCTACCAAGAAGAAGAAGAAGAAGAAAACTTCAACCACTGCACTGCACAAGGCAAGCCACCATTAACAATGCAAGATAACTCTTGCAAGTATAATGCTTAGCAAGCTAGGATTAAACTAGATGGTTTAGCAAAGATGCTTTAGGCATGCTTTGATTACACTACTTGACTAGTATTTACCGCAAGTCTTATTTATAAGCTTTACTTCCTTTATTTTACCCAAAGTTCTTTACTTGTTTTAAAGGTAGCATAAAACGTATAAAACTTGACCTAGTTAGAACCCCTTTTGATGTCATTCTATGGCATGAGATTGAACCCATCTTTTCTTCCTTAGTGAACACTCTTAACTTAGTAGTTTAGAGTAGATAAAAACTTGAGACACTTTAGATGGGAACACTTGATGAAAATGAATTATGAAAACCTTGGAATGATGAGTCATTCTATTTAGATGTTTTGACATGTGTTGAGAAACACAAATGGTTTATGATGATGAAAATGTTGAGGCATGAGCTTAACCCTTTTATAAAACTGATGGTTGGATTCGGATGCGATACCATTCCAAATTTACCGTACAACCACACTACCTGAATTGGGTAAGGCTTAGCTGGAAATTTATATGCATTAGTATTAGTTCCCTCGCGGGAGAGGTTTGAGCTGAGGCTACCTCTCAATGTTGTCCACCTATGCAGTGCCCAAGATGACTGATGGTCATGGTTGGGAGGCCATGCTCATAGGAGAGGTGCTTATACTAGGGTGTGTAAAGGGAAGGTTATGTTTGATTATCTGCATACTAAGTATCATGATTCAGGGTTATCCTTGACAGATGTATCGAATCTTGTGGTGAAAGTGTACCACCTCTGCAGAGTGTCAAACTATTCGAATAGCGGCGTCCGCGGTTATGGACAGTTGGAATGGCCATACTGTTTCGTTGTCAGATGTTTTCAGAATAACTTATGAAATGAATGATGAATCTTGACTTGACCACAATAGGGTTGTGACTATGACACTAGCTTCCCAACTTAAGTAATTCTAGAACTTTATTTTATCTTTCTTTGCTTCAGAACTCAACTTAGGTTTCAAACTTAACTTTATAGTTAAACATAGACCTAGCACTTTAACTTAGAACTATATTACTTGATAGTGGTAGTTTGCGAGTACTTAAAGAGTACTCATGGTTGTTGTCCCTAGCTATTCTCATGGCCAGACTATGAAGGAGACTATCAAGATGATGGCCAGCAGGACATCTATGATAACTAGGACTATCTGTCTTCGTCAGCATTGCCTGTGCCCCTGAAGATGGACCCCACCGCTACGCTTATCTTTTATTTCCGCTGCTTGTTGTATTAAGACTAGATCATGAGATCCTTATTTGTGTAAGACCTTATGTATGGTTTGTAATGGATGATGTACTGTGATATCCAATCCGTTATGTCTCGCAAAAATGGGAATCCTGGGATTGCGAGGTATGGCATAACGGGCATCTGGGATTAAAAATCCGGGTGTTGACACGCGTTCCCAAGGCGCCAATTTGGTCCAACTTTCATCCGGCGGTCCCAGGCCAAACCTAGGGAGCTAGAACCGCATGGGAACGCCGGACGCGGAGGAAACGCCAAAAAAAATGTGCACGCTTGTTGTCCCGCCGTGTCAGCGAGTGAATGCGAGTCATCCTCATCCTCCCGCTCGGCTCCCGCGACGGACCACCGGGCAATAGCTGCCCGTCTCGTCAGCCACGCGTCGCTGTAATGGCGCGCCACCGCTAGCTCGCCTTCCCGCTGTTTCCTTTTCCCGCCCATGCCGCTATACCCTTCCCGCCGTCGTCGCCCATTTCGGCTAGGAAAGTCGTTGCCCTCGCAGCTCACAACACACACTCTCAGCCTCCCCATTCCCCCGCCAACGAACTCCACCTCCGGTGAGAAGAAGCTTCGGCGATGGCGGAGAGGTACCCAGGCGATCCCGCGGCGGCGAACGACTTTGGCCGACGCACCATCCAGCCGTGGGATGCCCGCATGCTACACGATGCCGGCTACATAGCGCCGCCAGACTTCCGGTGCCCGCCCAGCTAGAAGCTCAGCGCCGACGGCGTGACAGTGCCGCAGGTGCCCGAGGACGACGAGTTGGTCGCGAAGATCCAGGCCACCATCACGGCAATGCTAGATCTGGAGCTCGCCGAAGACCCTAGTAACCTCATTTACTGGGAGCAGTTCTTCGCCAAGCGAAGGAACCGAGAGCTCGTTGCCCACGAAGGCCCGTCCGGGATGCTGCCAAAGCGCAACAACGTGGCGGGGCACCGTCGCTAGTGGAGTGCGCCGGGAAGGATGCTCAACACCGTCCTGGAGCACATCCACGCCGGCAACCACCCGTGGTTGGGCTTCCCACGCTCGCCGGTCCCCAAGGCGAGGGCAAGGCGCGCCCCTCTAGCGAACTGGCTGCCCAGGAGGATGGACAGCCAGAGTTCGTCTGGCTCGGCCACCACCGCGTCGGCCTCGCTCTCGTCTGCGTCGGCCTCGTGCTTGTCAGGCGAGGCATTGCGCACCATCAAGCAGGAGGCCTCTCCTCCGATGTGCTCGCCGCCGACGACGAGGTCACGGGCCATCGTCATCAACGAACCCCATGCACCATCGCTGCCGACCGGCCGTCTTTGCCTGCGCCAACCAAAGCCGGAGCCGTCGGAATGGACGATCCCCATCGACGAGGACTCCTTCGCCATGAGGAGGGTGATGGAGCAATCTCTACGGGACGTGCCGCCGATGCCGGAGCCAAACGCCCTCGCCTGGTCCCGGGCCGACTAGGAGCAGGAGGAAGTTGCCCGAATTCGGCGCCAGCAGGAGGAGGCCGAGCGCGCGCCTACCCATAGGTCTCGCCACTAGCGCGCCTATCAGGGTGCACCCCTCATCGTCCTCGACGACGACGACGCCGGCCCTTCTCCTAGGCGTGGCGGTGTGGCGATACCGGCCAGGGTAGCTCGCACCCCCGCAGCCGCCGAGTGACGACGGAGACGGCAAGGCTGACCCCGACTACAGGGTGTGCTACCGTAACTTCGGCATGTGAGCGGCTTCGGCATTGGGGCATCAGCATCTCTTCGTGCTAGTTTCTTTTATGTTTTTTCGTTGCCAAAATTAGCGTATATGTCCGAGTTTGGCCTACTATGTACGAACTCGCCTCTGCTTAATTAAAATCGCCTATATTCGTCCAGTTTTTGCCGAGTTTGATCAAAATTCGTCCAAACATGAGAACTCGGTCTGGGAACGCGAGTGGAAAAAATGTCATTCTCAGACCGAAAGTACATCTGTTCGGCGTTAAATAGCGCCGGATTTCGACCTGGCAACGCCGAACACCCAACGAGTGGAGGTGCTCTAAGAAGGGGCGGAGCTAGGATTCGACCATAGGGGGGCAAAGAAGACAATAACCACTTAACGACATAGAAGATTTTTTCAGAGTAAATGGAATAGAAGCATTTTTATTTACAGGAGTGAACGACCTAGAATGTCGTTGTGTTGGAAACGGCATTGCCTGAGAAGGTTAGATAGAGATGTGGGGACTAGCAGGGAAGCTATCGACGGCGTCCGCAGGCAGGATTGGGCACAAGCCAGTGTAGCGGGACACAGGAAGTACCTAGGTTCGGAGCCCTCATGGTGAGGTAAAACTCCTACTCCTGCATGTCTGACAGTATATGTGGGTATATCCGGACTACAAAGGTGCTCCGGGAGTTGTATCTGAGCTAGCTAGCAGAGTGTCCGTGAGCTGATCGTACTACTCGTGCTAGTGTGTGGGGTCTGGCTCCATGTGAGAATGAGTCCCCCTTGCACCGTGAGCCCTCTTGGCATTTATAGTGCATGCCAAGAGACAAGGGCGGTCCCACGTGTCTAACTAGTACTATTTATTTGTTATCCGATTGAGATACACTATACAAGATGTCATGCATGAGGCAGTACAAGTATAATGCATAGTGTATAGTGTGGTGGACGCCATGCTTGGTCGTCTCCTTGCTTTTTGGCTGTCTTGTCTTTGCTTTACGTCTGCCTCCTGAAAATATCTGCAAGTACGAATCGGAGAGGGAGTAGTCGGCCGGAGTAGTCGGCCAACCGGCCATGCAAAGCCATGCACGATCGTGCATCACTAACACACTAATCAAAGGCATGCATGGGACATGCAGCCATGCACGCACGCACGGCCAGCCGGCTACGCGCGTGTGCAGCCGGTCAAGCAAGCGCACACACTATCTCGCCGATTTGCTTCTGCTAGTTCACCGAGTCGTGGACTTTGGTATATCTGAGGTCATTTCCTGACATAGAAGATACTGTAACACGATTTTGGAGATTTAACAAAAAGCATCAATATCAAAATATGACAATTGTTTTTGTATATTTCTTTTCATTTTTTGAATAACTTATTCTTCAAAAAAATTGTACTTCTTGTTCTTCCGTTGCTTTTGTCTTCTGACTCTATGGCAATGTATAAACCGATATGCAACTTGTATTGATCTAAAGAAAGATTAAATAGTGGAAAATATGAATTGAATTGGTAAATCTAGTGCACAATATACCTTAAGTATAGACATCATGTATGACTAGGCATGAGGAAGTAATCACATATTGCACTAATTCCTACTCTTACCAATTAGGTGACATACACGATAGATCGATCCTCTAATTCTTAACGAGCATATCAGATCATTATTTTTAACTAGGGAACAATGCCGCAATCTAGAGATGGGATAATGGTCCTTAGTTCATTACTCCACAACTGATTAATTATGTACTAATCTCCGAACATTAGCAACATACAGTAATATAGTTGTACCACTACCTACTATCAAATGTTGAGGGGGCGATCGATTAGGGGGGTCTAGACCCCGCTAGCCCCCCTGGCTCCGCCCCTGGCTCTAAGAAAAAGCCCGCTGCTTTTAATATTTCTTTTTAGTGACCTGGTCTTTGTTCATCTTCCCGCAGCACATCATCTCTCGTTTGTTGATGAGATATTAATGTGAACTTAAAGCTCATGTGGATAGGTTCCTTGTGACGAAATAATCCCACCCAGGTTCTCAAGACCTAGAATAAATGCAGAGTGCTCGCATTTAACTGGATTTATTTCAGGATTTTACCGACGCTATTCTTTTAGTGGCATGCTACGTTCCCATCAATAGCGAGACACTCATAGAGTGGTAGGTGTGTGTGCGCGCGCTTTCATACAAGTGAAAAGTGTCCGAATAGCTCCACCTGATATAGTGATAGATTCTAAAATTAGTTCTTTTCAGGCCTACCTCAATCCCTTTAGTGCCGGTTAGTGGTACGAACCGGGACTAAAGATTCATGTTCCTGTATATATACAAGTATGAGCTAATTTTTTTCCCTCTCATGCACAAATGGTGTCTGTTGCATTGTTTTTCCCCTATGTGCACAAGAGTTTCTCAATGAAATGCGTGAGAGCATGATGCCACTTGAGTTCACACAAAACAAACATGATATGAAATGTCTAAGCCACACTTAATCTTTCTCCTCTTTCTTTCCTCCTCGATCGAGGTTAGCAACTTAATCATTTCTTCTGTCATTGATACAATGCATATGTCGATGTCCAATGGTCATTTATCTAGATGTTCTTTAATGGTTTTGATAAACTTAATTATATAATGCACATGAGCCGACAATGGATGTACGGTGACTGATACACTGTCGAGTACATTACGGGTCTGTATAATTTTATCCGTGTGGCTGAGGCAAACAGTGTGAATGATTTTATGTGTTGTCCATATGTTGCCTGTCAGAATAAGAAGGATTACTCTTCCTCGAAAACCCTTCACACTGATGACCCACAAGTATAGGGGATGTATCGTAGTATTTTCGAGGGAAGTGAAACCCAATTTATTGATTCGACACAAGAAGAGCCAAAGAATAATTATAAGCCTTAACAACTGAGTTGTCAATTCAGCTGCACCTGAAAACAATCTTGCGCATAGCAGTTTATCAGTAGCAACAGTTTTGTAGTAGGAATAGTAAAGTAATAGCAGTAGTAAAAGTAAAGACAATAGTAACAATTGCAGTAAACTGTAGGATTAAAGCGCGGTAGGCATAGGGATGGATGGACGGGCATTGCATGAACAAGACAATTCATATAGCAATCAGAACATAGGGCATTTGCAGATAAATAAGATAAAGCATCCAAGTACTAAATGATCATAGGCATGTGTTCCATATATAGTCATACGTGCTCGCAATGAGAACTTGCAAAATATCTTTTGTCCTACCAACCCGTTTGTAGCGAGGCCTCAAGGGAATTACTGGCAATTAATGTGCTCCTTTTAATAGAGCACCGGAGCAAAGCATTAACACTCCGTGGACACATGTGATCCTCACATCAAACCATTTCCTCCGGTTATCCCGAGTGCTGTCACTTCGGGGCCTTTGGTTCCGGACAACAACGTGTGTATACAACTTGCAGATAAGATCATAAACAATACTATCATAATGAATTAATAACATGTTCAGATCTGAAATCATGGCACTCGGGCCCTAGTAACAAGCATTAAATATAACAAGTTGCAACAAAATCAAAAAGCACTAATAAAAGATACTAGGCACTACGCCCTAACAATTCGATGCCATTACATGAACGATCTCATCCAATCCCTACCATCCCCATAGCCTACAGCGGGAGATTACTCACTCATAGATGGGGGAAACATGGATGATCGATGGAGAAGCGATGGTGATGATGATGGAGATGATCTCCTCCAATTCCCCGTCCCGACAGGGTGCCAGAACGGAGTTTCTGGTTCTGAATCGCAGAATCTGGTGGTGGCGGCGCAGCAGAACTCTTTCTGGAAAAACGTCAACCCCCTGGGTTTTTAGGTCAAGAGGCAACTTATAGGCGAAGAGAAAGGCCGAGGGGGTGCCTGGGGCGGCCAGACCACCCCCTGGCGCGGCCAGGCCTAGCCCACGCGGCCAGGTGGTGTGGCTAGGCCCCAGCCCCTCTCCGTCTCGTATTCTGGCTCCTGGTGTCCCTCGGTGAAAAACTGACTTGGGCTTTTGTCCCGTCCAATTCCGAAAATATTCATTTTCTGACTTTCTTAGAACCAAAAACAGCAGAAAACAGGCAGCTGGCACTATGGCTCTTGTTAATAGGTTAGTACAAGAAATCATATGAAAAGTACTCCAAAGTGTGGACAAAACATAAGAAAGTAGATAAAACCAAGCATGGAACATCAAAAATTATGGATACGTTTGCAACGTATCACACACCCACCTGCTTCGATCCGGTTTCATGCCCAGTTATAATTGTTGGACCAAGCACGGTAAAATAGGGGTTATGATGGAAGATAATAAAGAAAAATAGGATGATGCCAACTATTCTATGTTCCCTAAATACAGTGATACTGCAACGGGGGAAGCTAAAGATGAAGAGGCACCAGATGAGCTCGTTGATAATCTTCACCGGGCCATTGTTGATGCACAGAGAGAATGCGAAAGTGAAAATGATAAGTTGAAGTCGAAGAACATGTTAGGGGATCATAAAAATTGGTCTACCCAAATTGCGAAGATGGCAACCCAAAGCTCGATACCACACTGAAATTGCTGCAATGGAAGACAGAAAATGGTTTATCTGACAGGGGATTTGAGAAGCTACTAAAATAATGAAGAAGAAGGTTTTAAAGGATAACGAATTGTCTGCCAGTACGCACGAAGCAAAGAAGGTTGTTTGCTCTCTAGGATTATATGTGCAGAACATACATGTATGCATTAATAACTGCATCCTCTACCACGGTGAGGAGTACGAGAATAAGAATGAATGCCTGGTATGTGGTGCATTGCGGTATAAGATCAGACGAGATGACCCTGGTGATGTTGAGGGTGAACACCCTAGGAAGAGGGTTCCTGCCAAGGTTATGCTGTATGCACCTATAATACCAAAGTTGAAACATTTATTCAGAAACAAAGAGCATGCAAAGTTTTTGCGATGGTACAAAGAAGACCGCAAGAAAGAATCAATGTTGAGACACAGCGCTGATGGGTTGTAGTAGAGAAACTTCGAGAGAGAGTACCTGGATTTTGCAGATGACGCGAGAAACTTAAGGTTTGATCTAAATAAAGATGGCATGAGTCCTTTCGGGGAGCAGAGCTACAAGCATATCACCTGGCCTGTAACTCTGTGTATCTATAACCTTCTTCCTTGGTTGTGCATGATGCAAAAGTTGATTATGATGACAGTGCTCATACAAGGACCAAAGCAACCCGCAGCGACATTGATGTGTACCTAAGGTCATTAGTTGAATAACTTTTACAGTTGTAGCACGGACAAGATGTACGTGTGTGGGATGAGCACAAATAGAAGAAATTTGACTTATGAGCATTTCCTTTCGTAACCATCAATGATTGGCCCGATCTTAGTAACCTTTCAGGATAGACAAACAAGGAATACAATGTATGCACGCACTATTTACATAAGACTGAAGATACATAGTGGCATAAATGTAAGCAGGTTGTGTACCTAGGAAATCGTCGATTTCTTCCGACCAAGCATCTCGTAAGAAAGAAATGCAAGCATTTCAAAGGTGAGACAGATCACTGGAATAAGTCTGTCGCCCATACTGGTGATGATGTATTTGGTATGGTCAAGGATCTAGAAGTAATCTTTGGAAATGTTCCTAGCGGTCAATCTATTCCGAATGACGCTACTAGACACGCGCCCATGTGGAAGAAAAAATCTATATTTTATTAGGATCTACCCTATTGGGAAGTCTCAGAGGTTTACTCTTCAATCAACGTGATGCACATGATGAAGAATCTTTGCGTGAACCTGCTAGGATTCTTGGGCGTGTATGAGGAGTCAAAAGATACACCAGAAGCATGGCAAGACTAGCAACGTATGAACAAACGAGATGGCCTGCATCCAGAGAAGTATCAAGGTCCTTCCAGCTACAGTCTTACCAAAAAAGAGAAGAAAATATTTTTTGAATGTTTGAGAAGTGTCAAGGTCCCGTCTGGCTTCTCGTCGAATATAAAGGAAATAATAAATATGGTAGGGAAAAAATTTCAGAACCTAAACTCTCATGAATGACACGTGATTATGACGCAATTTCTTCCGGTTGCATTGAGGGGGCTTCTACTAGAAAATGTTCAAGTACCCATTATGAAGCTATGTGCATTCCTCAATGCAATTTCTCAGAAGGTAATCAATCCAGAAAGTCTACCAAGATTAAAAATGATGTGGTCCAATATCTTGTTAGTTTTGAGTTGGTGTTCCCACCATCCTTCTTCAATATTATCATGCACCTCCTGGTTCACCTAGTCGAAGAGATTGCCATTCTTGGTCCTGTATTTCTACACAATATGTTCCACTTTGAGAGGTTCATGGGAGTCTTAAATAAATATATTCATAACCGTGCTAGGCCAGAAAGAAGCATCTCCAATGGCTATAGAACAGAGGAGGTCACTGAGTTCTATGTTGAATTTATTCCTGAACATAAGCCGATTGATGTTCCTCAATCGCGGCACGAGGGGAGACTGAGTGGAAAAGGCATGCTAGGAAAAAAACAATAATAAGTAGAGACAGACATTCTTTCACTCAAGTACACTATACAGTTCTACAAAGTTTCACCTCGGTGGCTCCGTAAATAAATGAACACAAGAATATTCTACGTTCCCAATATCCAGGGCAGTTTGATGACTCGATTAAACGTGAACATATGGCGACTTTCGGTGGTTGGTTGCAAACACATCTCATGAATAACAACACTGTTGGAAATCAGCTGTACTTGTTGGCCAGGACACCATCTTTGACTGTATTGATTTTCCAAGGGTACGAGATAAATGGGAATATATTTTACACGATTTTCCAAGATAAAAAGAGCACCAACCAAAACAGTGGTGTCCGCATTGATGCAACAAACAACAATGGGCAAAATGACACATATTATATAGAGGAGATATGGGAATTTAACTATGGACCTTATTTTAAGTTCCCTTTGTTTCTATGCAAATAGGTCAAGGTGACAGGAGGCGGGGTTGAGGTAGATAAGAAGTACGGAATGACAACAGTGGATCTCAACAATCGTGGATACATAGACAGACCATTCTTCCTAGACAATTATGTGGCTCAGTTTTTCTATGTGAATGACATGTCTAACAAACCGAAAAAAGAAAAATAAAGCAAACGAATATATTATACAATGAGCCAAAGCACCATATAGTTCTTTCATAGAAAAGAAATATCATGAGAGTGAAGGACAAGACAGACATGTCAGAAGATTATAATAAGTTTGATAAAATTCCGCCCTTCATAATGAACACTGACCCAAGAATCCCGTTAAATGATGAAGATACTCCATGGTTACGGCCGACGTGATCATAAGCAAGGGACATACGTGAAGAAGGTTCATGGACACCAAGGCATTTTAGGAAACAAGTGAGTATATGTATTTTAAATTATGCCTTTGGTGGTTTTTGAGATGCAACCATTATACCAAGTTTAGTATTTTTCCTTAAAACTATATACATCAAATAATATGACACCACACAAAGGTTTTACATTGTTTAGACCATTTTTGAATTTTTTATGCCCGTTCCAAACTATGATCAAAAACGGCGGGCATGAAGATTCTTACCTAGGGGATGAACCTCTCTATACTTGTTTTAGATCTCTAAAGAAACATCATATTGTGAGTATAAAAATAATTTTTTCAAAAAATCATGAGCATTAGATCATGTACCTATAGTTCAAATCAAACCCACTTCCTATCAATTTGGAAGACATTTGTCGTTTTCACCAGGGGTGGACGGAAAGGTTTGAGATACCCCGGCTGGTACATGCAACGAAAAGTAAAACTTCCTCCCGCAACATTGTTCGCTATCCCAAGATGCACATGCGTGGATAATATAGGCACACTATCACAAACTATGTCATGGTTCTGGCCATAATATTGGTCATTTGGCCCGAAAGCCATGAAACCTCGAACAAGTAGCTCATTTTGAGGACTTTTTGAGATGCAATCAATATGCCAAGTTTGATATTTTTCCTTGCAACTATGTCACATAATATGACACCACGCATAGGTTTTACATTGTTCAGGCTATTTTTGAATTTATTATGCACGTTTCAAGCTATGGTCAAAATGGTGGGCATGAAGATACATACCTAAGTAGAAATATTACATAATTGAATTCTCATAAAGAATAAATTATATTGTATTAGATATATATTTCTTTTATGAACATTTTGATATGTTATATGTATTTTTATGATTTGTAATTATTTCACTCTATATTTTGCAAGGTTGATCATAGTTTAAATATGCAAGATGTGATAACTGCTGAGTGAGTCTACATGAGTAAAGTTCCATAAGCATCCTAGAAAGGCTCACTAGGCGTCAGTTAAAAACCTATTGAACTATATCAGGAGAACATAATATTTGTTTTGAGTATTTGGTGGCAAGATGAGATTGATGTAAGAGGTTACACCGATGCGAACTTCAACATAAATATAGATGACTTCAAATCTCAATATGGTTTTGTCTTCACACTCAACGGGGGAGCAGTAAGCTAGAAAAGTTCGAAGCAAGTTACTATTGCAGATTCTACAATCGAAGCAGAGTACATGGCTGCTTCGGAAGGTGCAAAGGAGGGCTATTGGATAAAGAAGTTCGTTATCAAACTAGGTGTGGTCCCTTCTGCGATGACCCCAACTAACATCAACTGCGACAATAGTGTTCTTGTGGCTCAGGTAAAAGAACCAATGTCTCACGAGAATTCCAAGCACATCGAGCGCAAATACCATCTCATTTGTGACTACACTAAGAAAGGTCTCCTACGTATCATAAAAATTCACACGGATCTAAATGTGTCTGATCCATTGATAAAGGCTCTACCACTGGATAAGAATGAAAAACACCATAGTGCCATTGGTGTAAAAATTCTTGAGGTTATGTAACTAGTTTTTGACTATAGTCCAAGTGGGAGTCTGTTGGGAATATGCCCTAGAGGAAAATGGATGTCTATTGCTATTCCCAATTCATAATTGTAGTTTATTCTTTATGTAGTAACTGCTTCGTGTCATGATTGTGAGAATCAAAGGAAAATTTAGAAGCACGTGTAAATATATAAATGCCAAGTGTTCCTGGTCTCATGGGCATGACTGGATCATTGTCAAAGATGATCAAGTTTCCTAGATCATGCTATAGTTATTGTAACAAGGATACCATTTGACAATGAGGGCATATTGTTATGGCTTAATAAGGATGTCCAACCGACCCAAGTTAAATGATCTACTAAAAGATAAACATCGTCATTTTGTTGTTGGTATATCGTTGTTATTTTCATATTACTTTGTACTTTGACCATGAGGATGTCAGTTGTGTCCTTCATAGTGCAAGGCATGCCCTGATTGCATCCCAACTTCACCTTTCGCTAGGTGTTCATAAAGGTTGCCTTCGAATATGTTGGAAACTTATGACTGGGCACAATATAGTCCGAGATGGGATTTGCACCTCCATCAATGCAGAGATACTCTTGGGACCTTCTTGATATACAATATCACTAATCGTCTAGACAGACACAAGGTGATGAAACTCACCAGATACCGTAATATATGAACGAGAGGAAGAGCAACGAACTTGTAACAAGGTCAACATGTATAGTAATAAGAGTTGTATTATGAGGATACCGAATTGTCTTACCTCGGGATTGTCATGTATCATGATGCAAAGGGATAGTACATGAAATCAATATGTTCACTCGAATACTTTGTGGTTGTGTGGGTATCAATATGGGTGTCTAGATCACGCTATTGATTATTGTCCGAAAGGAGTTCTGCGGACATATCCACATAACATAGAACCGCAGGGACACACACTTAAGGGATATTGTTCTGTAGAGTGTGTAGAGTGTGATTGTATGCAAGGTATGCTTCATGATGGGAATCCTCGTCTACATGCGTTGGCTTACATGCAGCCAAGAGCTCGTCGATGTTTCGCTTACTCCTGGCCACGCTCGCCCCACCTCGCCTTGTTCCGGCCCAGTCCTTCTCCCTAGAAGCTACAAACAATTGCTAGTGATGTTGCATACAAAGAGCGGTGTTGCTATCGTAGGTTGATGTTGGTGTTACTGAAGGTCAATGGCGATGCTACCGTAGGTCGATGGCAACACTACCCTCGGTCAACAGCATTTGCAATGCTATAATACTACAAGTTTTAGCTATAATCTTTGTATGGTTTTGCTATAATAGTTTAAAGTTTTTGCTACGAGGTCTCCTGTGATGTCTTCGATTAAGTTGGGTTTGATACAATAGCAATTTTTTTATTTTAACCGTCATGTGGTTTGCTGCAATATTTCAAAGTTTTTGCTCCGAGGACTTCGACGAGAGTCTCCAACAAAATCGGTTTTACTACAATAACACAATTCTTTGCTACGAGGTCTACAACAAAGTCTCACCAGACACCTATTTTTGTCCAATGGTTTTTTTATTTTATAAGTGGTTGACTGGTTTTTCCTACAAAGCACCAATAACTGGACTTTTTCATACAATGTACCAAAAGCGAGATTAGTAGCTAGTTGGCACACGTGTCTCCAAGAGAACCTAGGGGCCGGGAGTTTTGATCCCGGGGAGACGCTAAGCATGTCTCAATTTGTAAGGCTTGGTTTACTTCTCCCATATTTTAAGCCCCAAGAGGATTTGGGATGTGAGGGTACTAGGTGTTCACCCAATTCCTTACAATTCCATCAAATACTCTTACCCAAAAATACAGTACTATCTAAGTAGGTGAAAATCGGTATCGTAGGAGAGCAGGGGCGGGGCCAAGGGGGGGCTAGCAGGGGCTAGACCCCCCCTAATCTATCGCCCCCTCAACATTTGATAGTAGGTAGTGGTACAACTATATTAGTGTATGTTGCTAATGTTCGGAGATTAGTACATAATTAATCAGTTGTGGAGTAATGAAGGACCATTGTCCCATCTCTAGATTGCGGCATTGTTTCCTAGTTAAAAACAATGATCTGATCTGCTCGGTAGGAATTAGAGGATCGAGCTATCGTGTATGTCACCTAATTGGTAGGAGTAGGAATTAGTGCAATATGTGATTACTTCCTTAGGCCTAGTCATACATGATGTCTATACTTAAGGTATATTGTGCATTAGTTTTACCAATTCAATTCATATTTTCCACTAGTTAATCTTTCTTTAGATCAATACAAGTTGCATATCGTTTTGTACATTGCCATAGAGTCAGAAGACAAAAGCAACGGAAGAACAAGAAGTACAATTTTTTTGAAGAATAAGTTATTCAAAAAATGAAAAGAAATATACAAAAACAATTGTCATATTTGATATTGATGCTTTTTGTTAAATCTCCAAAATCGTGTTACAGTATCTTCTAGGTCGTTCACTCCTATAAATAAAAATTCTTCTATTCCATTTACTCTGGAAAAATCTTCTATGTCGTTAAGTGGTTATTGTCTTCTTCGCCCCCCCCTATGGTCGAATCCTGGCTCCGCCCCTGTAGGAGAGACTAGGGCGACGGTCAAAAAACCCATCTAGGGTTCCAGTTCCCCTCGCCGGTGATGCTGTCGGTCCGCTCCACCTCCGGTGGCCTTAGTGTCTTGGAGGTGTGGCGGACCACGGCCGCCTCGGAGGCGAAGCGGACCACGGCCCCTCTCCGACTGGAGGGTTTTGTGTTCATTGTTTAGACTGATTATCCATGTCTTTTGGGGGATGGTGGGGCGACGCCTACATCCTAAAGTCAAAATAAGATCCTCCTTACCCTATCCTCGCTCTGGTGGTGCCTCTAGCATCAGTAGAGGGTGCGTGGAGTCGTGTGTACGACGGATGTCCTGAGATCCGGTACGTTTTTGTGTTGATTGGGTGATTCAGGCCAGTCTCTTCCGATCAACGGTCATCATTGTTGGTGATGGTTGGTGCTCCCGTGCGCTGGTACTTTTAGGACTTAGCACGATGACTTTCCATCTATCTAATACAAAAGCTCTAATACAACAAGTTTTGCCTAGCTCCGGTGATGGAGTAGCGAGGATGGCGGTGCGCCTTCGGCTCGCACTAGTATTTGTAGTCATTGCTAAGTTGTCCATGGACATAATTGTAACTCTTATTACTTTTAGGCATTTTTGTATTGCTGTTTATAACTTTTTAATAGATCGGTGAACTTTTGAAAAAATATAGAGTACTATGGTGAAGAGTTTTTAATCTAGAAAAAAATAAAAATATTTGTGGGATATCTAGTGATTATCCCATCCAAACCCGTGTGGGATTTGGAATAATCCCCTATGATCCTCCTACATACACTCAGGAAGGCCTAAGAGCATCTCCACTCGGGACCCTAAAGCTCCCCTAAAGGGCTATGGGGGTGCCGGCGCTCAAAATCACGCCCAGCCCGCCCCCAACCTTTTTTCGCTCCGACGCAGCCCGGTTTGCCATCCGGCGCCCCTAGGCCGAACCCAACCCGAGGGGGGCTAGCGGGGGCACCGGATGGAACTGAAAACAACACAGGCCAGCCCTGGCAGTGAGATAGATGGCTTGTCTCCCGAGCATCGTCCCGTCGCCGGTCACGCGGCATCGAAATTGCTCGATGGCGCGTTTTCCCTCCATGCCCTTCCACCGCTTCCCACATTTTCCACCGCTTCCCGCCCGGGTTTCCCGCCATTTTCTCGCTATATGTAGGCATGGCGGCCATCTCCATTGCAGATCTACATCATGGCTAGACCTTGCACCCTCTCCGCCTACATCTAGGGCAGCGATCGGTGGTGCTGCTATCGCCAGTAGGGTCAGCGCACAACCATGCCTGGTCGCCGTGCTCCTCCACCTCCCCCACCGCCCGCAGAAGAGTTGTGGCACCCGTTTCCGCCTCTCCCTGGACCCAACCACACCGACTCAGAGTGCTCTGACCCCGAGTGGATCGACTCCGATGGCTCCAGCATAGCCAACACCGACGAGCTGGGCTGGGCCAGTTACGAGCCCGAGCCCGAGGAGCTTCCGCGGCCACCGATACCCCTCGGGACGGCTTACCGGGCCACCGGCGAGCCTTACGGGTGGGACATCTTCCTCCACGTTTTCCTGCCGGAGCACCTCCGACTGCAAGAACTCGACGGTGTCTACATATGTTTCTTTTATGCGTCGCATAGAGAGCCCGGCAATGCTGGCTTGCGTGCCAGCCGCGACCGAGCTAAGGAGGAGGTTGAGGCGCAGCTAGAAAGATACAACTCGTTGTTCGACCTGTGGGGTGTCGTGCCACCGCTGCCGCCAACATGCCCTCCTGGCGAGAGCAGCGGCTTCGGCCGCCAGAGGCGTTGATCTTTTTCTTTCTATGTCAAAATTGAAAATGAATATACATGAATTTATCCGGAGCCCCCGTACGGTCCAAAATCAAGCCGCGCCGGACGCGGTATTTGGGGACGAGTGGAGAGAGTTATGTATTTTGAAAAGATGTGCGTGAAATTCAAGAGATGGACGGGGTTATGTTTGTTTCAAATTGGACTGTAACGAATCGACGACTGCTAGAGTCCTAGCCAGTCAACACGAGGTCTCGGGTCGTCAACCAACAGAACAAAAATCTGCTTAATTACCGGATCTAAGCTAGGCCGCTAACCGTCAAGTCTTGCTCGTTGCGTTATCTCCACCCAACCGCGCCGGCTGCCGAGCACGCGTGTTGCGACCACCGCCAAGACGCCTCAGATGTCACCATCGCCAAAACGACGCCACCATCCACGGTCGGCTAGTCCAGCCCACGCAACAAGCAGCACACATTCACCATGGGTTGCTGACGCCGTCTCGTTACCAGACGAGACCATCTTCGAGATCCTCTGCAGAGTTCCGCTGTGGTCCGTGTGCAGATTCCGCTGCGTATCCAAGGAGTGGTGCGGCCTCATCTCCGACCCAAACTTCGTCGCCGCGCACAAGTCCCGCCACCGTCGCGGTTTTCTCCTTCGGAGAAGAACAACCTAGCAAAGGCGACGAGCTACGACTTGTGGATATAGATGGCCACGTTTTGAGCAGCAGGGTTGTCAAGCATCATGGTGGTGGATCACCTGGCAAGTTCTCCGCAAGCTGTCTTCACGACCTTATCTGTGTTACAAAGTATCGAACGAGCGAACGGGTGGTTGATCCTGCCACGGGAGAGGTGGTCGTGACCATCCCGAGACTGACACACTATCGGACTGCATACTACGACACTACCGTGGACTTGGGCCGTGCCGTCCCTTCAGGTGCATACAAGGTGGTCGGCCTCATAGACGGCGACAGCTGCTGGGTTCTAACTCTAGGAGATGGCAACGCGTGGAAACCGAGGCTCCCACCCCCAACCCGTGCCACACATTACCCGGGCTGCGTGACTGTCGTGGATGGCGTCTTGTATTGTCTTGGCCTCTAACGAGATGGATGAAGTCCACGGGGATATGATACATTGCTTTGATCTTGAGAGCGAGGAGTGGACGGAGACGATCCAAGGACCGGAAAAAGCCGTGGGACATGAATTGTGGAGGAAGATGACAAAGACAGCCCGTCTAGCTGAGCTGAATGGCATCTTGTGCATGGTCCAATCGGAGGTCCGGTTTGCCAACATATGGCTTCTAACCGATTCTAAGAGGAGCATCTGGGCTAAGGCGTACAAGATCCGGATGACCCCAAACACCTATCATTATATGCCTTTGATAATGACACACGATGGCGCGAGGCTGCTCTTCCGGTGCTCTCTCTTTCGCAGGCGAGAACAGGTCGTGAAGAGCTATGACACACGCACCAAGACATGCACGACCATCGCAGAGACACCCGACAACCTTGAGAGCAAGATCAGCCTTTGCAACTTGCACTTGGACAGTTTTATTGTTAGGAATAAGCAACTTGTGCAACTTGTATTATCTGGGGGCCAAAGGCCACAATATATAGTACATCTGACTTGAGGTACAAGAAGATAAATCTAGACAAATACGGACTCCTAGACCAATACTAATACGGACTCCTAGACCAATACTAATACACCTTAACATTTATCTCTGCCAAGATCTAGTTAGAGTTGTACATAGCCTGGTTATCTATTTCTCTATTGTAAGGTTTAATTGAATAGCTAGCTACTTTATTACTCAAACATAAGATGGACTTATACAATTTTTTTAGAACATATGCATTCTATGGTTACAGCATCACAAAAAAAGCTACATTTAAAATATACGGAGCTAATGGTGTCTGTTTTGTGTAACATAAATAGTATTATTGCTTCATATTACTCCAACCAACAAATATGGAATCACCTATTCAACCCAATTCTCTCAACTTAAACAAAATCTAGAATAGTTCCATTAACCATATTAGACGACGCAGTAGAAAGGTAGCACAGTAGAAAGGTTACACAAAAAATATTAGTGCTTCATATTAGTCCAAACAAACAAATACTTATTCACCTATTCAACCCCATTCCCTCATCTCAAACAAAATCTTGAATAATTCCATTAAAAACATTAGGCGAGATCGAGAACTAACATATGGTTGGATGGTTAGGACGGCAGTGGTACCCCTAGCGCACTAGAGTTCAAACCCCAGGTTTGACACTTTGATATCTCAGAAAAGATGGTATATTTTTTCAGTGAGAGGCGACGTTTCCAACGATAGTGAGGTGCCTGTGGTGACTTGTCAATCTCAAGATCACCTGATCAGTCTTTCAGACTCAATATTTTGTAGATGTTCATAGGGGTCGGATGTGTGTGCGTACGTTCATAGGGGTGAGCATTTGTACGCATTTGTGAGCATCTGCATCTGTACTGGGTTTCACAAAAAAAGATTAGCGACACCGCCTAAGGTAAACCTTTGTGGTTTCACGGTATGGGCTTCCATCATCAGGCCCTTGCAGCCTGATGGCTCGTGTTGATGTAGAGCTCGTTGGGAACCCCAAGAGGAAGGTATGATGAGCACAATAAGTTTCCCTCAGTTATGAAACCAATGTTTAATCGAACCAGTAGGAGCAAGGAAACACCCCAAAGGTGTTGCTAGCTGAGCCTTGGCAAGGCGCACTACCGGTGCTAGTAGCAACGTGGAGACCTGCACAACACAACCACAGAACTCTGTCCCCAACTTGCGATGAGGTTGTCAATCTCACTGTGTTTTGCTGAAAACAAAGGATTAAATGTATCAAATGGAAGGAAGTAATAGTTTTGCAGAAAGTAAACACAAAATAGTAAACAGTTTGTAGATTGTATGTAAAAGAAAGGACCAGGATCCATAGTTCACTAGAGGTGGCTCTCTTTAAGATAGATAACATGCTGGGTGAACAAATTACAGCGGGACAATTGACAAACATCGAGAAAGCAATACATGCATATACTAATCATCTTGACTCCTTTGAGATTCGATTGGGCATTACAACATTATACATAGACCGCCATCCAACTGTATCTATGACTAATAATCCACCTTCAGGTTATCATCCGACCCCCCTCTAGTATTTAGTTGCAAGCAACAGATTATTGCTTTACGAACTGCGTGTAAAGTAAACAATACGATTGTTCTATGAACAAAGGATTGTTGTTTTCTCTCTAGTAGCAACAACACATCTAGTATCTTAGAGATTTCTTTCACTTCCATAGATTACCAGAGGCATGAACCCACTATCGAGCATAAATACTAACTCTTGGAGTTGCTAGCATCTACTTGGCCAAGATAGCTACTAACAACGGAAAGTATGCAAGATCACAAATAACAAAGACATGCTAGAATCAATAATCAATCTGAAATAGCATCTCAATATCTATCGGATCCCCGCAAACACAACATGCAGAATTACAAATAGATGATCTTGATCATGAAGGGAGCTCAGAAGATCTAAACATGAAAGCACAAAGGAGGAGAACCAGCCATCTAGCTACTACATAGATCCGTAGTCTAAGGATGAACTACTCACGCGTCACACTAGAGGCTTGCATGGTGATGTAGAAGGCCTCCAGGGTGAATTCCCCTCTCCGGCAGGGTGCCAGGAAGAGCTTCAGATCCCTCCCGATCTAGGGATGGAGATGACGGCGGCTACAGACTTTTTCGTGGATTTTTGATCGGGTACTTAGGGTTTTCGTCCCGAGGGCATCTTATAGGCGGAAGGGGAGGCCGAGGGGAATATAGTGTTCTGTGGCCCCCTAGCCCCTCTCTGTCTCGTACTCTGGCATTTGTTAGGCACTTTGGCTTTTGTCCTGTCCAATTCCGAGAATATTCATTTTCTGACTTTCCCGGAACCAAAAACAGCAGAAAACAGGCAGCTGGCGCTGTGGCTCTTGTTAATAGGTTAGTCTAGAAATCATATGAAAAGTACTCCAAAGTGTGGGAAAAACACAAGAAAGTGGATAAAACCAAGCATGGAACATCAAAAATGATAGATATATTTGCAATGTATCAACATCCCCAAGCTTAACTCCTGCTCGCCCTCGAGTAGGTAAGTGACAAAAAGAAAGAATAATTTTTGAGGTGACATGCACCATCAAAGACTTGATCAAAGTATTTGTAAAACATTTAAAGCTGGGATCATAGTACTTCAATCATAACATGAAAGACAAAGTTCTAGCAATAAGACAAAGAAACTATGATGCAACATGAAAAGGCACAAACAAAAGATTCATGAATAACAATTCTTTGCAAGATGTTTGTTTGTTTCACATAAAGAAAACATAGCATAATAGCATTCAGCTTGTCCCTCGTAGAGTATCAAATATCAATGCATAGGACACCTTCACAGTTTAGAAGAGTGACTAGATACAAATAGTTTAAAACAAGCAATATCATGATATGCATCAACCAACTAGTCTTGGGACAATGCACATAGAACTAAGAATGGCCACTATGCTCTCAAAGTAGGTGCATAAAGGTAGAAGGTGGAGACTCAATATAATAGTGGAAGAAAGGCTTTCATAGAAGGAAGTAGGGATTCAAGTCTCATAAAGAGCTTCCAAAAATTATGGTACTTATAGCTTTCAGCTCTCATTGCCCCTATCATAAGCGTCTTTAAGGTGATTAAGGTTAAAGTGAACAAACTATGGTGTACATTCTTGACAAAGTATAAGTTAGAAATCTCATGTCCCTTGTATACGAGGGCCGCTCCTCATGCTACTCAAGTTTAGTCACCGGTAAGTTCTTATCATCGTAAGTACATGTGTATCATAGAGAACCGCCAACAGGGTACCCCTTGCCCGATGATATGGAAGAATCCCCATATCAAAATGACAAGGCAAGCAGACAACAAGCATCTCAGCAATCTTCTTATTTACCATGGGAATATGGTGCTTTTTTCTCTCTTTCCTCTTTTCATAATCTCTTTTTTTTTCTTTTTCTTTTTTTTATTTCTCAATATAGGACTCTATTTTTTATAATAAGAATGCTTCATAGACAGCTCATTATGGTTATGCTGCAGGTTTCCACCATGTCAGCATGGATTAGACCAGCGGCCTAGGCGTTTCTCTAACACATATACATAACTCCATGGACTTACAAACTCCCCTTTCATTTCATACCGATGACATCCATAGACGAAAGAGCATGATATCAACGAGATACAAGTACCAAGTGCAATGTTGAAAGCGTTCCCCATGAAAGCATGGTTCTGCTAATTCCCAACAAATAAGTGCAAGCATATACAACATAGACGACACAATGGTTCAAGTTTATTAAGGGCAAGAAAAGTAAAGTGTGCCATCAAGTTCGTGAGTGCTTTAATCACTAGTTTTCTCATAACAAGTTTAATTCGGAAGGTAAACAAAAGCATGAATATACTTGGAATAGCATAAGATAATGGGTAGGTATGGTGGACTCTTTGGAATATCTTGGTTTAGGGATTTGGATGCATGAGTGGAACTCATACTTCGTTCTGGAGACTAGCAAAAGACTGGGAGCGACAAACTAAGAGAGAAATAATGGTCATAATCAAGCAGAGCGAGAAAACATCATTGATCAAAGCATAAAGTGATACTACAAGTTGAAAACTAAAGGATCATAAAGGCTATGGTGACTTGAGATAGTCATAACATGGTTTGAGCATGCGCCAAGTCAACCCAAATAAAGCATCAAAGGAGAATACCACTATACTATGCTTTAATATGCTAAAACAACGCATGATTCATCCAAGGCACATTAAGCAATCTCAATTGTTTATAACAATTAATGCTACAGCAAAGAATACTAAGCATAAAGCCAAAACAATACCAAGCATGGCATGACAAAGCATAGGCCACAGTCAAAAACAAGCTCTCTTTACCACTTAAGAATGAACCTTCCTACTCTTTTCCAATCCAAACCAAACTATTTGAAAACCAATGTATGAAAGAGGGGGTCCAACCAATTTATTCAGCAAACTAAGCAAACTAAGCAAACGAAAAACCAAAACGAAAAAGAAAAATAAGACGCTCCAAGAACAACACAATTGTGCATGAAACAATAAAAATAAAGCGTTTGGAAGAAACCTGGGATTTTTATTGATGAATAAGGGGATGCCTTGGGCATCCCCAAGCTTTGACGCTTGTACTTCTTGGATATTTCTTGGGGTGACACGCGTGGCATCCCCAAGCTTGAGCTTTAGTCCATCCTTCATATCATTACTCATTCCTTCCATACACCTGATTTTTTTTTTCATACAAAACTTTACACAATCTTTATTAGCAATATTAGTGCACTCAAGATAATAAGTCTTTTAGGTTCAGTTCTAACACTAATAAACTTCCATTAGAACACTAGCTACTGTAGCACTTCCCTCAAAAAGCTCAATTCCCCAAAAGAACTCAAAAAGGAACTGTAGCACTTCCCTCAAAAAGCTCAATTCCCCAAAAGAACTCAAAAAGGAACCAACAAGAAGCAAATGCTGAAAATGGCAGAAATCTGTCAAAACAGACCAGCAGGTAAAGACGAATTGTTTCGAAGACCTTGTGTTGCTCAAATCAAAAAGTGTTGAACTAACAAAAGTTAGATAACAACCTGGGGCAGAAGCACAAAAATTCACTCCTCAAAAAGACATTCAGAGATTTTACACGAATTTTTACGGTGAAGCACAGAAATCTGTTTCGGGACATCAACTTTCCCAATCATTACTTCTCTATCATTAGAGGTTACTCTTGGCACAAAAAGCAAATAAAAAGGATAAGGAGCGGTTATTACTGAAGTAATAACTTCCAAGACTCATCTAAAACTTTTGGGTTATCTCCCAATAAGTACTTTTCTTTAACGCCTTTAAGTTAGGCATAAGAAGCAAGAAAGAATCAAGTGTTCTCAAATGAAGAAGCATTAAGACCAAATTTCTTGTCCTTATCTCTCTTACTTTTATTCTTAACCTTGGGGAAAATGTGATTGTTTGGTGGAGAAGAAAGGTGCATGGTCCCCTTTCCCACATCTATTATTGCTCCAAGGAGTTCTAATAAGGACCTTCCAAGTGTAATTTGTCCTTTTCCTGCACATTCAATGACAAGATAATCAGTAGAAATCATTTTCCCAAGGATCTTTGTAAACACTCCTTCAGCTATTCCAATAGGTAAAATGGTAGCATTATTAGCGAGAGATATTTCTTTTCCTCCTTCAGTAAGCCCCCAAGTATTCAAAGATTCATAAATATCTTTGGGCATAAGACAAAATTCAGACATGATATCACAGCGAGCTTGAAAAGTTTTAGTGTTTATCTCAATCTTTACTATAGGGAGCCACTTTGATGGTTCAGAATTTAATAGAACATAATTTTGATGCTCCCTAAGCATATTATAGCAATCTTTTAAGCTAGTAGTGCTAGTCTCAAGAGTGTTCAATCTAGCAAATATTTTTGCGAAAGAAATATCAGTTTGGCTAGGTGAGTTGTAAGTAAGGATCAATTTCTTTATGGCATTAATAGCATCATCCTCATTACATTGGAGGAAATCTCCTCCCACAACAGCATCTAAAGCATATCTATAGCAAAGAGCAATTCCAAGGTAAAAACTGCTAAGGAACAAGCTTTGAGTCATTTTGGGCTCAGTTTTTTCATGTAGATCAGAGATTCTAGACCAAGCTTCTTTAAAACTTTCCTCAATTCCTTGTTTAAAAGTGAAAATCATTTCCTCGGGTGACATAGTGATTGGAGCAAGGCTAGACATAGTGGCAACTTAAGAAAGGAACTAATTTTTTTGTGTTTTTCAAATAAGAAAGCAAACTAGTAAAACTATTTTTTGTGTGTTTTTGATAAAGAAACAAGCAAACAAAGCAAAAAGAAACTAAGCAAAACAAAAATAACAAAGTAAAGAGATTGGTTATGAGGGACTCCCCTTGTGAAGATGTCCTTGACTCCCTGGCAAAGGCGCCAGAAAAATGCTTGATGACTCGTGTTGATGTAGAGCTTGTTGGGAACCCCAAGAGGAAGGTATGATGAGCACAGCAGCAAGTTTCCCTCAGTTATGAAACCAAGGTTTAATCGAACCAGTAGGAGCAAGGAAACACCCCAAAGGTGTTGCTAGCTGAGCCTTGGCAGGGCGCACTACCGGTGCTAGTAGCAACGTGGAGACCTGCACAACACAACCACAGAACTATGTCCCCAACTTGCGATGAGGTTGTAAATCTCACCGTGTTTTGCTGAAAACAAAGTATTAAACATATCGAATGGAAGAAAGTAATAGTTTGCAGAAAGTAAACACAAAACAGTAAACAGTTTGTAGATTGTATGTAAAAGAAAGGACCGGGATCCATAGTTCACTAGAGCTGGCTCTCCTTAAGATAGATAACATGCTGGATGAACAAATTACAGCGAGGCAATTGACAAACATCGAGAAAGCAATACATGCATATACTAATCATCTTGACTCCTTTGGAACTTGATTGGGCATTACAATATTATACATAGACCGCCATCCAACTGCATCTATGACTAATAATCCACCTTCAGGTTATCATCCGAACCCTCTCCAGTATTAAGTTGCAAGCAACAGATTATTGCTTTACGAATTGCGTGTAAAGTAAACAATACGACTGTTTTATGAACAAAGGATTGTTTTTTTCTCCCTAGTAGCAACATCACATCTAGTACCTTAGAGATTTCTGTCATTTCTCCAGATTACCAGAGGCATGAACCCACTATCGAGCATAAATACTAACTCTTGGAGCTGCTAGCATCTACTTGGCTAAGATAGCTACTAACAACGGAAAGCATGCAAGATCACAAATAACAAAGACATGATAGAATCAATAATTAATCTGAAATAGCATCTCAATATCCATCGGATCCCCGCAAACACAACATGCAGAATTACAAATAAATGATCTTGATCATGAACGGAGCTCACAAGATCTAAACATGAAAGCACAAAGCAGGTGAACCAGCCATCTAGCTACTACATGGATCCGTAGTCCAAGGATGAACTACTCACGCATCGCACCGGAGGCTTGCATGGTGATGAAGAAGGCCTCCAGGGTAAATTCCCCTCTCCGGCAGGGTGCCGGGAAGAGCTTCAGATCCCTCCCGATCTAGGGATGGAGATGATGGCGGCTACAGACTCTTTCGTGGATTTTTGATCGGGTACTTAGGGTTTCCGTCCCGAGGGCATCTTATAGGTGGTAGGGGAGGCCGAGGGGGTGCCGGAGGCAGCCAGACCACCCCCTGGCGTGGGCCAGCCTGGGCCACACGGCTAGGTGGTGTGGTGGCCCCCTAGCCCCTCTCTGTCTCGTACTCTGGCATCTGTTAGGCACTTTGGCTTTTGTCCCGTCCTATTCCGAGAATATTCATTTTCTGACTTTCCTGGAACCAAAAACTGCAGAAAACAGGCAGCTGGCATTGTGGCTCTTGTTAATAGGTTAGTCTAAGAAATCATATGAAAAGTACTCCAAAGTGTGGGCAAAACACAAAAAAGTGGATAAAACCAAGTATGGAACATCAAAAATTATAGATACATTTGCAATGTATCAACATACCAATGGATCTAAACTTGAACTGAGATTCAAATCTCGTTGAGAATGTGGAAAACTCACCGGAATCAAAGAGGAAGCCAACATTCTCCATTGTTTCCATCGATTTTCATGCTAAAAAGCAGTTTTTTGACATTGTGAAGCACCATGGTCCACTCCTTAGCGTCAAAAGACTCCAAGAGGAAGGTTGACAAAGATAGTGTAGATGTTGTGATCGTCTTAACCTTCCGCCTCGAATGAATAGATGGTCGCCGATCACTTACCGAAAACCGGTCTTCCGCACCTGCTTCCGCTTCTTCTTTTCTTTCTTCCAAATTGCCTTCATGGGCGAATTATACATGTCACATTCTTCCTAGGGGGAGTGCTACATAGGCAGTTCCATGAATGGGATGAACTCTATGGTGAGTTGGTGATCTTCATCGATGAGGGTTCGTCTTCATCGGAGTTGGGTGTGATCGCCCAAAATCGCCCCACCGTCTCTCCTCTATTTGCAGAGATCATCTCCCTAGCCGAAATGTATTTCTCTCATGGATGTGTACATGTATACACTAGCATAAAGGATTGCATTAACAAGTTATTTATGCAAATGTCAAACTTGATTACCAACGCACATACTAATGTATCACATTTGTTAAAGGAATTCTCTCCTGGTGAGCTTAATTTCTCAATGTCTACCTTCTATTCTTAATTCACTAAACTTAAGGAGAGTAGTTGGACATTGACTAATTTTGTTCATTATTAATTTCTAGAATGGTTTCCTAAATGGGTTATGCATAGGTGATACCCATGATTTGATCATGTTGTGATGCCTCTTAGTTGAGTGTTCGTAGCTGATTAATCATGGCAGTGTGCTTGTGCTTGCTTCCTAACAATAGGAACATGATGATCATGCTCTGCTGGTAATAAGCGCATGTGATGATCACCTGGATCATTATCCTACTCTCTATCTCTCTCTTTATGTATTGCTAAAGATTCAGATATAACCTTTATAGAGTAGCTTCTTCTCATTCCTTTCCTCTAGTGTTCGTCAGGTGTTCTTCCTCCTTTCCTTCTTATCCTGGCTTTCTCTTGCTCTTAGATCTCCCTCTCTCAGCTCTAATGTGTGTGCGTAGTCTGATCTAGACTTGTTAGTTACGAGCTCCGGGTGGCTATTTATAGTGTCACCTGGGCTCTATTGTAATGACACTCACTTCTCTACACGTGTGAGTGAGTAACTTGATAATCAGTGAAACCGGCTCTGTGGGTTGTCTTTATGCATTGGTGTTGTGCAATTTGTGGCAGTTAACGGCTGCTTTATCTCTTGTGTGCTTGCCAAATCAGGCATGTCGGTTTTGGTTAATTGGTTTCTTGTCCAGATACTTAGTTTGGAAAATGACAAGTGAATTTAAATTTAAGACTATTTTTTGGTGGTTTAGTGAGTTATCTCACTATCGATTAATATTTTTTGGTGATCTTGTTAGCTTACTTATGCTAGACAAGATTAATTTTTTGATGATTTAAATCTTATATGGGCCGATGAACTGCTTAGTGTTCATTAGTTCATTACTTGTCTAATTTTGGTTTGAGGGTGAGTTGCCTAAGATTTTTGTGGTTCTATTATGGTATTGGAACTTGTTTGTCTATATTGATGTGAATAATTCTATTTTGGTTGCCTAATGTTGCCTACTGTTATATATTGTGAGATCATGATTTCATAATTATGCAAGGATCACATCTAAATTTCCTACTTTGGATTTAAACCCTCAAACATTTAAGTTGGTTATAGGAGTTCTCCAGAAACTACTTACTTTGTATTTTAACATGTCAATCAAAAACAAGTTTTCTGTGTGGCTTTGTTTGTTTTGCAGGATCAAGAGAAAATAGGATGAAGACAAGATTGAAGATGAGAAGATAAGAATATATGGGTTTAGATAGGGTTTTCATTTTATTCTAGATTGTACCAGGTTTTCCCTTATTGTAATTTTCTTTACTATTTCTCCTTGTAAAAAAATCTTGTAATCATTTTATTATGAATAAAGATTTGATTCTAATAGTTTTCATATTTTCTTTGTGTTATTATGAATTTTATTTAGTTAGTTATAAATATTTAATTTGAACTCAAGTATGACTTATTCAAACCTCAGTTTTGAATTCAGTTCCTTTTGTATTATCATAGTCAACGTTTAAGATATCGCTTATCGACTATCGGCTTACTGAAATTTGGCAATTTTTTTAGCATATCAGCCGATTTATTAGCCGATAAATTGGAATATCGGTCGATAAACCGATAAATCAGCATATCGGCCACCCCAAGTAGCAATAAATCGGCGTATCAGCCGATTTTTTGAATAGTGATCATAGTTCATTTTGGAAGTAAGATTTTTGTGTGTACTTTTTGGTATCAGTCAAAAGACTCTTTTATCATAAACTTGTTCAAATTTGAATTTTAAATAATTCATGTTCAGGTTTAGGTCAATTTTGAAAAAAGGAAACAATGCTAGGAGGAACTAGATACTTTTTTGATATAGTAGAAGCAGGCGATGTGAGAATTCCAAAAAATCGTCCCTGATAGAGATCAAACTCCAATCGCTAGGATGCGCCAACTATGACCCAACCACTAGGCTACTGCCCGGTTCTAAAAAATGAAACATTTTCTACGAGAAACTAGACACTTCTTTGATATAATACAAGTGGGACGGTCTGAAAATTCCGAAAATTCGTACCTAGCAGGTATCGAACTATGGTCGCGGGGATGCTCCAACTGCGACCCAAGAACTACTAGGATACTGCCCGTTCTCGATTTGGATCAATTCTGATGATCTATTTCTATCTCAACACTAGTATAAACTTTAACACTTTGGTCATTTTAATTGAAAGCAAAAAAAAATCCTTTAATTTTAGATGCATGCTATGTGAATTCACAAATTCTATATGTACCCTTCCCGTGTCCCATTCTTTGGGGTGTTAAAGTCAGTTTAGCACAGAAGCAAAATATAAGTCTTATACAAATGCTACAACAGAAGTGATTTGGGTACGGTCCTTGCTTGAGGAACTCGGCATCAAAACAACTTAGCCGCCATATCTATGGTGTGATAATTTTGGAGTAACATACTTATCAGTAAATCTTGTTTCATACAAGAGCTGAACATATTAAAATAGATTTTCATTTTGTTAGAGAGAGTTTTCTAAATAAACAGTAGGAAATTCTTTTTGTTCCTTCAAAAGATCAAGTTGTTGATAGGTTCACGGATCCTCTACCAAGTCAAGAGTTTGAAGCATTCAAGCATAATCTCAACTTACAAAGTTGTTGTTAAAGGATGGTGTTAGAGTTATGAATATTTATCGTACAATTTAATCAAACCGAGTCAATGATGTAGTCCTAGTCATGTACGTAATGAAATACCAACGCCTTGTAAATGTGGGTGAACTAGAGACCCGATCCCTCTTGTAATAAATAGACAAAAGACCATCGATAGATGGCATCAAGGGGAACAAATACGAAATTTGTCAATTATTTCTATGTTGACAAAGATATTGCCACTCTATTACAATATTAAGCTAGCTAGCAACCTGCAAAGCGTCCAACAAGTTGAGAAATATTTATGATGGGAAGATGATGATGATATATATAAGTAGCCAAATAGGATACGTAGAAAGTCTAGCCTTCATATTTTCCATGGAGACAACAATGACGGTGGAAAATTTGTATATATGTGTGTGGCAGATATGCCAGGATTGGTAGAATCCCTCCCACAGATCCTATCAAGCTGCAATGTTTTGACATCTAGTGCAAAACATTCATGGTCTGGCGTCTGTAGCGGCGATGTTGCAGAAGACCTCTTTTCATGCCCTATTAGGATCACATACCTCTCTGTTACACCTGTGATATAATGTGTGTATCCTGAATCCAGTAAGAAAGTCTTCTCCATCTGCCACTGGTTGGAAGTGGAACTCCCACTTCTATTTTGCCTAACCGTATAGCATAATAAGTTTGATGTGTTTCCTTGACGATTGAAAATCCCTATCTTGCCTTCCCCTGCCTCCACAATGGTACACGACATGATCTCGGGTGGAAGTTCAAGCGTGGAGAACTCCATCCCCTGGGTGTTAAGCACGAGCAGTATTGGAAAACAGTCTAACTTCCAGTAGAAGCATCCATAAGCATAGTGGCGCCGGATTAAACTAGGGCGGTTTGAACTTATGATGGACAAAAATCGCTTGGAGGATATCAAATCGCTCCAATCGTGGGATGAAGTGGCTTGCCATTGTCTAGTGCTCGAAGAGAAGACGAAGGCGACCGGCTTGGTGATGCAACTTGCCACCCAGATCACTTGGAATGAGAACTCTTCATCCGCCGCTGCTATGTTGTCTGGCTCTTCCACGTGGTGTGAAGCGAGGAATGGCTCGTCTAGCTTACAGAGTGGACCCTCCATTGATGCGGCTACCTCGTCAGGTATTGGAGGAAGCAAGAGGTATCGCTGGTGCAAGGGGTCACACACGGCCAGCTCACTGAATGTTGGCCGGCGTTGCTCACTTGTACGGTGGCGACTGAGCAGGGCACGGCCTTCGCGGATGTCTTTTACTGTCCAGCGGGCGGGTGGGGGAAGGAAGGAGAAGGAGAAATCGGCACGGATTGCAGTGGCATGGGCTGCAGATGCGTAAGGGTAAGGCGAAACGACTGGGTGAAACCCGACCATATCTAGAAAACCCAAGAGGGGTGGAGTGTGGAGCTTGCGGAAGCGACGGAGGAAGGAACGGTCAGAGATGAGCTGGTAGAAGGACATACAAGAGAGGGATGTCCGAATAAGATCAGCTGGGGTTGGTAGTCGGATGAATATCTCCGGTAGAATGTCGACTAGGCGGCCGTCGGTGATCAGTGTGACCGACGAGGCCACACGGAGGAGGGAAAAGCCCGTTGCAATCATCCATGAATGATCGCACGTACTCCCCGACGAGCCAAATTCGTGTGGAGGGAATTAATGGGGCTGAACGATCGTCGTTAATCGATCGACGCAGCCAGCTGTTGTTTCGGTGAATGCAATCATATATAGGCACCAGTAGCCCGTTATGGGTGATTGCCCTGCATCCAAATGGAGCCGGCCCAGCTGTCGTTTGGATGGAAGTTCTCTTGTCGGCGTGCGCTTGTATTTCGATATAACTAAAGAAGAATCCAATCGCAACATCCAGTTGCATTGTCCGGCCGGCATAATAGTGATATTTAGTTTACTGTATTTTGTAGTGCTCCCTCGGACCTAAAAAGGACTAAATTTGCATGAATATATATACTACTATCTCCGTTCTATAACATAAGCCTTTTTATAAAGTTAAAATAATTTGCTAAAAAGGCTTATATTATGAAACATAAGAAGTACTAAATAGTGTCTAGATACATTTGAATTTACACAAACCGCGACATCCTTTTTAAGACGAAGGAGTAATAAACTCAGGGGTGGTCCTAGGGCTATTCCTAGGTATACAAGTGAGTACTCAAGATTGTGGCAAACTAACTTTTTTTTTTTGGCAAAGCAGCGACGATTTTAGCAAAGTAGCGATGATTTTAACAAAATGAATATCGACAAGCAAATTCCTAGAACCGCCACAGGCTGTGTTCCCAGCTCCTCTAACAACTACTCTATTACTCGTATAGACTGCAAGGTTTTGTTAGTTAGATCTTGACCCTAGTTTCTGCATATTCCATTATCCAGCAATAAGTGACTCCATGATTTATCCTATCTACATTGCATCATTGTTACTCCCTCCGATCAGTAATAAGTGTCGCTTATGTAGTACAAATTTTGTACTAGTTCAGTACAAAATAGGCGACACTTATTACAGATCGAAGGGAGTAGTTGTTAGCGACCTACCTGCTAATCAAGATGACATCCCAGGCCCAAGAAGGAGGAGCAGCTGGCCTGGTAAGACTCTGGCCCGTCTGCTCACTAGAAGGATAGTGTTTATAAGTACTCCCTCCGTTCACAAATACTTCGTGTTCTGGGTTTAGTCAAAGTCAACTTGGTAAAGTTTAATCAAATATTTAGAGAAAAATATCAACATTTATAATATAAAACTATATAGTATTATAATCTTTATAAAGTATATTTTCATATTATATGTTTTTATAATGATGGATATTAATATATTTTTTAATATTATTGGTCAATGACAAAGTATGACTTTGACTAAACCCAGAACGCGAAGTAAATAAAACCGGAGGGAGTAGGAAGTGACTTGTAACGAGATGGACGGCTTGGTAGTAGCGGCGTATGCCGAAGGCTCTGGACACTGGAGATGCCTAACTGAATTCGAAACAGAAGCAAAGTGAAAACATCTTCCTTTCTTCCTTGCTTGCTTGTTTGCATGCTCCAGTCGATTAGCCTAGACAATCTGGTATCGGAGCCTCGCTCTTGATTTGGACCAATTTTTTCCCTCACCCACCGACCACCGCACGAGGCAATTCACAGAATACTACAAAAAATTGTTTGGAGATTCTGATCACAACACTTTCTTCTTGACGGAGGAACAAACCAGTGATATACCCCAACTATCTACGGAAGAAAATCTGGCACTAACTATGGATTTTACTGAAAAAGAAGTTTTTGAAGCGTTTCCACAGAGGGAACGAAACAAAGCTCCGGGGCCAGATGGGTTCCCTGCTGAGTTTTATCAAACTTTTTGGAAAGTCTTAAAACATGACATCATGGAATTGTTTGGACAGCTACAAACTGGTAGCTTGCCATTGTTCAAACTAAATTTTGGAGTTATCAGGCTACTCCCAAAAAAACAAAATGCCGAACAAATCCAGCAGTATAGACCTATTTGTTTGCTTAATATAAGCTTCAAAATATTCACAAAGGTGGCGACTAATAGGATTTCTGAGATTGCCCATAAAGTGATTAGGCCTACACAAACCGCTTTCAAGCCAGGGAGGCACATCCTTGAAGGGGTGGTAGTCCTACATGAGACAATTCATGAATTACACAAAAATAAGTTAAATGGAGTTCTTTTCAAAATTGATTTTGAGAAGGCTTATGATAAAGTCAAATGGCCGTTTCTACAACAAGTCCTTCGTATGAAGGGTTTTGACCCCTAGTGGTGTGACTGGATTAAAACATTTGTTCAAAATGGTAGTGTTGGAATCCGAGTGAATGATGACGTTGGTCATTATTTCTAGACAACAAAAGTTTTGAGACAGGGGGACTCTTTATCTCCGATACTTTTCAACATTATTGCGGATATGTTGGCTATTTTAATTGATAGACCAAAGGAAGATGGGCAGGTTGGGGACCTTATCCCTCATCTGGTTGAGGGTGGGGTTCTATATTACAGTATGCGGATGATACAATTATTTTTATGGAATATGATTTAGAGAAGGTTGTGAATATGAAGTTAATCTTATGCATCTTCGAACAGTTATCAGGTTTAAAAATAAACTTTCATAAAAGTGAATTGTTTTGCTTTGGTGAAGCTAAAGATATTGAAAATGGATATAAACAAATTTTGGAGTGTGAGACTGGATCTCTATCGATCAGATACCTAGGGATGCCGGTTCATTACCACAAGTTAAGAAACGCTGAATGGAACCCTATCGAAGAGCGTTTTGTCGCTAAGTTGGGTTGTTGGCAGAGCAGTTTACTCTCTTATGGAGATCGCCTCGTGCTCATTAACTTAGTTTTAACAAGTTTGCCAATTTTCATGTTATCCTTTCTGGAAATTCCAAAAGGAGTTAGGAAAAGGTTGGATTTTTCCGATCAAGGTTTTTTTTGGCAAAGTGAGGGAACGAAAAAGAAATACAGATTAACTAGATGGAATATCATATGTCGTCCTAACGACCAAGGGAGTTTGGTGATCGAAGTACTTGAGCTAAAAAATAAATGTTTGTTAAGCAAATGGCTTTTCAAGTTACTTAACGAGGAAGGTATGTGGCAAGAGCTTTTGCACAATAAATATCTGCGCACTAAAACTCTTACACAAGTTGAGGCTAAACCAACAAACTCTCTCTTTTGGAAAGGGCTTATGCGGGTTAAAAAAGACTTCTTTGAACGAGGAACTTTTGAAGTTGGGGATGGAACGAGCGTTCGTTTTTTGGGAAGACATTTGGTTGGGAGATGTTCCCTTAGCCTTAAAATACCATTCTTTGTATAATATTGTGCAACACAAAAATATTTTGGTTGCCGATGTGCTTGGCTGATCACCCCTTAATATTGAGTTTAGAAAGGCTTTGGTTGGTGATAAATGGGAGCAATGGTTACACTTGTGTCAGAATTGATGGCGGTTCAATTAAGTAACACTTCAAATATGTTTCATTGGTCACTAAATGCTAATGGCCTATTCTCGGTTAAGTCCATGTATCTTGATCTCATGAATAGACATACCCAATACTTATGTACGTATCTTTGGAAACTAAAAATACCGCTAAAAATAAAAATCTTTACGTGGTTTCTTAATAATAAAGTTCTCCTCACGAAGGATAATCTTGCAAAGCGGAATTTGCATGGGTGTGAAAAATGTTGCTTCTGTGACTCAATGGAGACAGTTGAGTATTTATTTTTACAATGTCCGTTTGCTCGTATTATTTGGCGCATGATATTTTTTTCTTACAACATATCCCCACCAACTAGTACATATAATATGTTTGGTAATTGGTTAAATGGGGTAGATATAAAAACTAAAGCTCGTGTACGCATTGGTATATCAACTCTATGTTGGTCCATTTGGACGTGCAGGAATAATTTTGTATTTAATAAACAAACATCGACAAATTTTTTGCAGGTTATTTGAATGGCTTTGCATTGAATTCAACTATGGTTCTACCTTCTACCAGAGGATCAGCGAGAGATTATGGTTTCTGGATGCAGCCAGCTCTTGACGGTCGCTCAGGATTGTTATTTCTAGGCTACTGGGTGGTGGCATATTAATAGACTATATGGATAGTTTATTTTTGGCTACTCTCTTTCAGTGGTTGATATGTATCTACCATTTTGATTGATGACTATAATAATTTCGGTACTTGATATACTTGTGAACTGAGTAATAAAGCAGGCTGTGTGCATTAATTGATGCAGAGGCCGGGCTCTGTTCCCCATTTAAAAAACGAGGCGATTCACGAGGAATCGAGCCATGGAGGTCGAGAATTCCTCGAAGCAGCAGATGTTCGACACACTATACAAGTACGCCGGTGACCACCAACAGGATTCCACAGCAGCACTTGCGGAGCACCAGAAGGCCACCGCACATGCGTTTGCAGGATAAAAGAAGGGTACCACCTACGTCTGTGCTTGAGGATCTCTATTACATCCAACTACGTCCGGAGGAGTGTGGTCGTTCCCAAGTGTCTACTTTCTCTCCACCAATGATGCCACGGGGCATGGAGAACGGCCCAAGTGGGCACAACGATGATAAATTTTGCCGGGGGAAGGCAACGGAGAAGGGCTATAGCTGAGCTAGCCAGCTGGCCTAGCTCGGCTACACTTGATTTTGTCTCGGCTGTACGTTTGGATGGGTCGTTTGCTTTTGCTAGCCAGGGCAATGGGCTAGTCATTTGGATAGATTGGTACGATTACTTTTGCCAACTATAGAGTAGCGGATTTGCCAGCCAGAAATACAGACGTGGAGATTTTTTAGCGCGAAGTGACGGTTAGATCGGAGACATTTTGCACGAAGCGTGCTTGCCGTTGAGAGCGAGCCAAATCGGCTCTCCTCGGCGAGGTTTTCCTGGCCCATGGAGGCTAGCTGGCCCTGAGAAGCTAGAATTTGTTTGCCATACCAAACGCGTGTCCTAGCCTAGCAAGACTATAACTATTTTTGTCCAGGATCCAAACATACCCTAGGTCTCTACGTGCCTCCTCCAACAACACTTTTGCTCCGGTACTGCACTCTCCCCCAGACTTAAACACGGCCACAGTTGAGATCGCTCTATACACCTTCATAACCAAGGGCAAGATGGTTATTAATTAATTTATAATTAACCATTAACAAAAACACGTAAAAACCTATATTGAATACAAACTACAAAATCTATGCATCGTAGTGGTCAGCGAGGTTGAAAGCGGGGAGGTGGTGGGTGATAAAGGTGCTCTCCTAGTCCATGTCCTTCTCGCAGGCCTCCATCCACTTCGCACCTCGAGCTCGTCCTCCGTGCAGAACATGTAGTGCGCCTTGCTCATCCGCTCCTCATTTCGTATGATCTCGTGTGTGCTGTCATGGTCCAGAAGCTCCACACACACGCACGCACGCACGCACATATGCCTGTAATTAATCACGTGAATGAAGAATCTAATGCCTGTTTGCTAGAACGAATTGATCACATATCATTCTATAATTCAATATGTGTGTGTGTTAGCAAGTGGCATATAAAAAAAGGCCAAGTTCTCACAGGCATTGGATTCATGGCCGAGCCCTCTCCTCCGTGTTGAGCTAATTCACCATGTTGATCACCGGGGAGCTCAATGAGACATCAAGAATAGTCGCCATCTCTCTGATCTCTCTCCTCTCAGTATCTCTCTAATCCAAGAGGAGATCTTGATCTGGATGTGAGACCACAAGCCGAACATGGTGGGAATCCTTGTATATGTACGTGGGTATACGGGCTTCGGCGGGCCAACAAATTTAATGTCTTAATTGACTAATTAGGGAAAAGACTATATCAGCCTTTTTAGTTTGGGGGGGGGGGGGGGGGGGCACTGGAGAAGGCCTCCTTCAGCAAGAGGTGCACATTCCGGTCGACCCACTACTCCTATTTCTGTCAAGGAATTTCATCACAATTATTGCTCCATTCCCAAAATTGATGTCCCCCAATTTGATGGCGCATGTCCAAAGTTGTGGCAGCAACGCTGTGAGGATTACTTTCCCTTGTATGGTAGCCATCGATCGATGTGATCACCATCGCCACAATGCGGTGCGGAGGCCCGTTGGGTTCGGTCTAAGTCAACACAAAATTCTCCAAACCAATTGGGATGAGTTCTGTGGTTGGATTGTGACTTTGTCCAGTCGTAATCAACACCAAGCTCTCCTTCGTCCGCTCTACCACATCCACCAAATTAGCACTGTCACAGATTATGTTGATAGATTTTTCTAAACTTATCGATCGGTTGGCAGCCTATGAACATAATACAAATACTCTCCACTACACCACTAGCTTTTTGGATGGTTTAAGCCCCTCCATTCGAACTATTATTGCTACACAACGTCTTGGCAATTTCGTATTCTATTGCTCTCTTACATAAATAATTTGGGGATGGGACTAATGCGATCAATGAAGGTGATGACCATGAGCCGAACGATTGGTGAATTGCAGCAGCTCGGCAAGTGGGGGCAGTGGCACCGGATGAATTCATCCTCAGTGGTGCTCTTTGAGCTTCCCATCTCAGTTTCTGGGATGAATACCCAAGGTCTAGCTTTTATTGGTTGTACTTGGCAATGACGACTCTCTAGTCGTTTTCTTGTTGAATGCATAGTCTGGAGGTTAGACCTCTCTATGATGAAAACCTATTATTAGAATTTTGTGGTTAGACACGGCGATGGCATCGCTTGTGCACTGTTATCCTCTTGGAGGCGTCACTTTGGAGACTTCATCAATGGTGGTGGTTTGTTCATGTTCCTGCGGGCCTCTGATCGCTCTGCCGGGTCTTTTTTTTCCTTTTCGACTGTGTGTCCTTGGTGTCTAAACTAACTCCGGACATTTTCTGTTGCAGAGGCTAGATCTATGATGTATCTTATTGATATTAATATATTTCTTTTATCGAAAAATGTACTCATCACTGTGCCACATTGCTTTGGGAGGCCTAGTGGCGATGAATGCCTGTTTCTTCAACTTGGATGATCAGGAGTTGAGTGGATAGTGACCTCCTATGTACTTTTCTCTATGGAGAATTCTCTTTCAAATTAACTTGATCCTATTCAACAAGAAATATGGAAGAAATTCTAGGAAAGCATATTATTATCACATGCAAGGCGATGAAGAGAATCAAGATTTTCCCAAGCCCTGGGAACATGCGGAACATTGTTAAGATGCATACCTTTGACAGGGTTACATGATGCGTGAGTAGCCCCAGACCCCAGTATCTAAGTACTACTCCCTCCGGTCCATATTCGGATATATCTAGTTAAGTATTTACACTAGATACATTCGTATATAGACAAAGTTGAGACCATTAATATGGAGCGGAGGGATTTCTTTTTACTTGAGTATCTTAGTATTAGTTAGTGTTGACGGTGTAGGAGATAGCATGGACCTCCTTGTCTTTATAGTTGGCATCGTCATCATGGCATGTCCTTCCTTCCCGCAGATCTTATTACATGCAACATCGACTCATGGGGTCGTGCATGTTCAGTTGCGTCTCCGGCCATGTCCACCAGATGGTGGAGCACGCCTACCTTTGACCCAGGTGAGAGCCACTGCCATTGCCGCGACCGTGAGTGCCCTTGGCGCGAAGATAATACCTGTCGCGCATGGCAGCATTGGTGGAGGTCTGGAATCCTCCACCGGCAGGGGGTCAAAGCATCTCTTTGGCGTTTATCATATATAGTAGTATCTCCTTGTGTGAATACAATTCACATAGAGTGATCGGGGTGCGGATGGCATTGATCGCAGCAACAAGCGGGCCATAGTTGTGGTCGAGACCCACAAGGATGTACTAGGAGACGAGCTCTTCGTCGTCGGGCATCCGGCAGATTGCCGATACTTTTCATCTTCGAGATGTATGAGGAAGTGGATATGTGGTTCGTGACTTGGGCGAGGCATGTCCCCAGCTGCGCCCCCAAACCAGGCACCCCGAAAACTACAATATTTAAAAGTTCAAGTTCTTGTTATAAAAAAATGTCGCGAGTTCACCACCTTTCCTAGAATCGTCTCTCAAGTTCACAGTCTCGGCGATCAAAAATAACCTCAAGTCTAGCCACATATTACATAGCTGCAAAAATTAAATGGCGGGATCCTCTTCCGCCAAGATAGAAGGCGCATCTAGTGTCGCTGACGTTGCCATGGAGGTAGAGCTCGATGGCGGTGTAGGAGTAGCTTGTGGATCCCTCATTTCTTGCAAGATGAGGTCGCGTTGGTTCGTGTACCACGCCTTCATCTTGTCATCTATCGTGGACGTGTGGGCTCCCAAGAGAAATTTCAAGTCATCCTTCCTCTTCTTGACCATGACATTGGTCTTAAGAAGGTCGACCTTGACGTGTTTCTTCTACAACATGACTGCCCACCTCGTGTCGTACTTCTCCTCCCTCGAAACGGCATTCGACATGGTGTCGGCGATGCACTTCTCGATGGAGGATTGCAACCTTTCTAAGGCCAGGGTTGCATCCCTTGCCGCATTGGCTTTCTTGTTCCCAATAGGGAGCCCCTCCAAGGCCAGCGGTGCCGTCTCTTTCGGATCATAGACGGGGTCCTTGGCCTTCGCGGGATGTTTCGACGGTTGTGCCCTTTGATGCCTTTCCTTCCACCGGTTGCGCGAGGTTTCACATCATTCTTCTTCTTCCCTTAGGATAGGGTGGATGGTGGCATCTCCTCTTCTACTACTTCTTTCCAATCCTTTTGTTTTTCATCTCCATATGTGTCAGCTTCCTCCTGTGATAGGCGCAGGCGGCGGCAAGGGTGGCATGAGTCTCCTCTTGCGTGTGAAGAAACCGGGGGTAGAAGCGACTGCCCTGGGAGCCGGAATGTATGAGGTCTTGCATGAAGTAATCTCCTAAAGTCGAGAACGGGGAAGTAGCCTAGTGGTTGGGTCGCAGTTGGTGCATCCTAGCGACCAGAGTTCGATCCCTGTCAGGGACGAATTTCCGGAAATCTCAAGCCGACCCGCTTCTACTATATTAAAAAAGTGTCTAGTTCCTCCTAGCATTTTATTTTTTTAATCTCCTCGAGTCATTCGTCCAAACACGTTGTCGGCATCCTGGATGCCACTGATGAACTTCTGCGATGAGCCGACCCCTTGAACTTGTTGGAAATATGCCCTAGAGGCAATAATAAAGGAAAAAGTCCAAAACAAACCTTGAACTCATAGGCAAAAGCTAAATTAAACCCTGAACTTTCAATCCCTGAAATTGGCACTCTGAATTTGTCAATCCCGGTCTATTTTAAACCTTACACTTGTTTGCCGCACCGGGATAATTAGGATCCCGACCGGGATTGCAATCTACCTCACTGACACGTAGACCCCACTTGTAAGAGCCTTCTTCCCCCAATCTCTCCACTAATCTCCTTGTGAACCTCCACTCTCTCTTCTGTCCGTCGGCTCTGCCCCTCTTGCTCTGTCACATCACCGTCCCCTCCTCCCTCGGTCCCACGCAATTTCCATGCCGCCGCAAAACGCCAGAGGCGAGCAGATCGGAAGAGCGCCAAAGCAGCATCACCAACTGCGACAGAGGATGAAGCCGGCTACCGCCGCCACGCGCCGCCGCTAGAGCTCGTTGCTGTGGCGTCGCGCACTCGCTTGTTGCGCGCGTGCACGCATCGCCAGTGCCATGGATTGATGCTCCGCTGAAATTGCTTCTCTAATAGTCTCGTGTATTGAGGTACTCTCCTTAGTAGTTAGTACTACTTGCACATGTGGATCAGATGCTGAAATTGCTGGTCCAAATCTCTCATATTTGAGATACTTTTAAGTACTACTAGCGCATCGTGGGTCAGATTTAGTTCTGCACACTTGCTACAGAAAACGAATGTCTGGATTTTGGAAGGCGATGTTGAAGAGAACGGTGGCCACTAGCGCGGCGAGCAAACATGCTGGAACGGTGGGGCACTAAAGGAGAAAAGAAAACGAATAAATAGAAAATAATAAATAGTTTGAGTTGCCACATCAACAAATCCTGGCTAAAACGGTCCAAGGTTTAAAATAGACCGGGATCAAAGAGTTTAGAGTGCCAATTTCGGGGATTGACAATTCAGGGTTTGATTTAGCTTTTGTCTATGAGTTCAAGGTTTGTTTTGGACTTTTCCCAATAATAAATTTATTATTATTTATATTTTCTTGTTTATAATATTTTTTATTGTCCATGCTATAACTGTACGTATTGGAAACTAAATACACATGTGGGTAAATAAACAAGACAGAATCTCCGGTAAGCCTCTTCTACTAGTTTGTTAGTCAAGTGATGGTAAAGATTTTCTATACCATGGAAATGGATGTCACATGATAACGCGATCACTTCATTAGAGAATGATGTGATGGACAATACCCTTAATAATAAACATAGCTTCCGATCATCGTTTCTAGTTTGTTTGCTATCACTTTATGAATATGTCAAGTATAGTTTCCTCAGACCATGAGATCATGTTAGTCTCGGGCATCGGAGGAATACTGGGTGATTATAAATGTGGCTTTTAGATATCTCCGATGATGTCTATTGGGTTGCGTGAATCAAGATTGGGATTTATTTCTTCGTATGACGGAGTGTAAGATATCTCTAGGCCCTCTCGGTTGTATAGTATCCAAAAGCTCGGTGACTAAAGTAGTTGGTTACATGGATCCTATGCCTTGGTGCGAATAAAGAGAACTTGCCGGTAACAATATTAAATTAGGTATAGTGATACTGACGATCGAATCTCGGACAAGCAATAATATGTCGTGATACAAAAGGAATTATATACCGGATTGTTTTAATCTTCGACATTGTGGTTCAACCAAAAAGAACTTTGTTGAATGTGTAGTAACAATTATGGGCATCCATTTCTCGCTAATGGTTATTAATCGGAGAGTTTTCTCGATCATGTCTGCATGTGCTAGAACCCATCGGGTCACACATATAACCTACAATGTCGCTAGTTTTCGTTTGATAATATGTATGGTGAGAATCAAATGATGTTTCAGAGTATCAGATGAGATCTTTGATATCACGAGGAGCTCTGAAATGGTCCAGAGGTAGAGAATTATATGATAGACATTAGCCTCTATTCAACTAGTTCGTTGGGAAAATGATGATCACGGTTTTCAGATCATGAAGCATTTATGTCAGTTGACAAATTGAGTCATGTCATTGAAGAATGATATGATGGACATTTATAAGTATTGCAATGTGATCAAGTCACATGGTTTATCGTTGCAATAGTTAGAAACTAAGTGACTTTCTCCTTAGACAATTAGATCATACTAGTCACTGTCTCCCGCGGCTGCTTTGATCACACCAAACTTCATGACAGTAACTGGGTGACAATAAAAGTGTGTATTGGGTATTCTAGAAAAACAGTTGGGAACTATGCATCAAGATCGGGATTTTTTTCACCCATGTGACTAGAAGATACACTGGGCCTACTCAGTGAGCGTGTATCCAATAGGTTGCAATCATTGACTAGGTCAGGGGGTACAATATCACGTTAGCGAGTTAAGTAGACTTGTCGGTAATGAGATTGGTATGTTGGTACCGACGATCGAATCTCAGGAAAGTCATGTATCAAAGAAATAAAAGGATATGGACACGGAGTTTATGGTTCAAACGATAGAGTTTCGTGGAATGTATGGAGGTCATTATGGACATCCCGATCCTGTTATTGATACTTGATCAAAGAGAGACCTCAATCATGTTTGTGCCATTTCTGAACCGTAGGGTAACACACTTAAGGGTCTTACGACGTTCTGAGATAGTTATGAAAGTGAAGGTATCACCGATGTGAAAGACAATCAGAATCATTCCGAGAGAGAAAGGATTGTTGGAATTGTTCCGAAGAGGATCCGAAATTGTTCATAGAAGGAAAGAAGATGAAAGATGTTTTGGATTAATAGATATTACGTAATAAACATTTATATATTAATTGTGAATTAATATATTGAATATTAATGGTCCTCTATTGGGCTAAATCCCCGGAGGGAAAAGACCCAGAGGGAAGCCACCCCAAAGGGAAACCACAGCATGCGTCGTAGTTGGGCACCACCGGCCAGGCCGTCCCACGCTCGCAAGCAGGCACGGGCGCAAGTGGGCGCTAGCGGGCAGGCCAAGCCGGCCCACGCATGCTGGTGTAGGTGGGATGCACGTTGGCTCTGTGGGCGGGGGTGGCATTCTGGTGGGCCGCGGCCAAGGCCCACCCGGCCAACCACAGCGACGTAGGCCACTTGGGTCGCGTGCATGTCAGGCTGGCGTGGAGCCCACCTGGCCACCGCCTCACCTGGCCGGCCGGCTGCGTCCCCTCCTCCTTTTTATTTTTTCCCACCCCAAGACTTTAGGGAAGGGAGTCCTCCCCTTTCTCCTATATAAGAAGGTAAATATTGGTGTAAAAAAGAACACAACAAAATAAAAAGGGGAATTTCTCCTCTCTTTTTTCTCGGTTGAATCTCGCGAGTGTGGTTCCAAGAAGAACTGTACACGTGGGAGAACACAACATTGGCACTGTCGCGTTGATGTATCCCAGTTCCAGAGGGTCTACTTCCGCATCCCGGCTAGATCAATGAGAATGGGAGTTGTCTTTGTACAACGTACGTGTGCGATACCTTGAGGACGCTGCCACTTGTGGTGCCAGAGCTGTCGGGCAAGGACCAGCAGGTGACGTGCGAGGAATAATGCGATCTTGAGGTCGGCTAAGTACGACTACTTCATCCATGTTTCCTGTGGGACATTAACCGCGTTCGGCCAACAAGGTTACGTTACCGAAACACCATCCTCGTTACTGCTTCACACATAGATAAATCTTGGCATGGGTATTGCGATAGCTAGGAATTTTTATTTTCCGCTAGCAAACCCCTTCAATAGGTACGCCTAGCATCACCATCATTCGCAAATGCTCATCCAATATGAGAATATGTTTCTGAATAAATTATATTTAATAAAATTACAATCAAACCGTATTTTAGATATCAGAATATCTTTTACACAAGATGATATCCGAAATGAATATTTCAGCTCCCAAATAATCTTGATACAAAAAAATTCTTTCTAATATCGAGTATCATGGAGGCAAACTTGATCTTTTCGACACTAACTTTGGAATCAGTTACTCTAGGATTAATACACATATTAAACCTTACGGAGTAAGTGAGGTTTACTTGAAAGTTTTCTTTAGGACTTTTATCTTTCAATTCAACACTCAAACAATACGGTACCGGTCCGTAAAGTAAATATCTAGAATTCTATAGTTCTATTATCTCAATTACAACTAAGTGCAAGGTAGTTCAATGGATGCTAACTACAACAATTATGCAAATTCACTTAGATTTTTAGTTCATAATAATGGTTCAAATTACTAATGAACTCCCACTTAAATAAACATCCCTCATCATTGTTTAGTGATTACATGATCCTAATTCACTATACCTCTCATCATCATGGCCGATAGCATAGTCGCAAAGGTAATATCAATCACATCAACTATGTGATTCATGCTTAACCTTTTAGTACTTGTGTTCCGAGGCCATGTTTGTCCATGCTAGGCTAACCAATGTTAATCTTAGTGTATTGCAATGCAATATGTCTTACACCCACTCTATGCGAACATCGATATGTCGAGCACTCGATCATCACAACCTGCTTCATAATGATGGACTTTCTTGGTGGTGCACACGGAAGAAAGAATACACATATTGGAATTGTGTTGAGGGATCATCTTATGATGCTACCGTCGTAGTATAATACGATTAAAATAAGACGCATAAAGAATTTAACATCACATGTAAATAAGTTATGTGATATGATATGGTCGTCGTGCCTTGATCTTCATCTGAGTGTGCCGGCATTGCACCAGGTCCACGCCGCCTCCATGATGTTGGCAGTACATTTCATAAACACTTACCTAGACCATACATATCACATGCCCCCTATAATATAAAGTTAGACGCCTCTACTTTATCTTTGCATATTTTACGCGCCTTTTTGGACTTTCGTAAAAGAACCATCTTACCTATGAATTTTCAACCACAACATGGATTGACTAGTTGTCGTCTTAATCCCTTTTTAGGAACATTCTTTGAAAACATGACATTAACTAATGTAAGAGAGACAGACACCCTCTAGCCACGTATATGGTACAAGCCTTATGTTGAGCATGTAACTAATCTCATGTAAGCTTACGCGTAAGGTCAGTTTGTGTCGCTTCATCGAACATTACCACGATATGAACAAGTATACGTGCAAGGGTAACAACAAGAAAATCAATGGCCACATATCACTATGTGTTCTAACAGTACTAACACATCTACGCAATCAGCTTTGATACCACTGAAGGGTTCCATAGCAGAAAACAACAAAAATCCTAACAATTAGAATTCCATAGCCAAGATCTATCTATGCAGATGTAAGATAACGGAGGGATTTGGTGCTCATACCTTTGAAGACCAAAAGAATTTAACATTTCACAAGAAACGTGGGTAATGTAGTCGTATGGTGTAGCCTACCTCAAGGTCATGTAGGCATTCAAGCTCCAAGATCCAAGCGATGAACACCCCAACTTGCGGTGCCTCCAAAATTCTACACACATCCGGTGTAGAAAAGGCCCTCGGGCTTTGTTCCATCAAAGAAGCGGAAGAAGATTTATCTAAGCCGAGATTCTAGCAGCATGATGACGTGTGTATGGTGGGGAAAACCTATCCCCGTATGAATGTTCCTACTTGGAAACCACATGTGAGGGAAATGGAGAGATAAATAGGCAAAAGCCAATTGAAGGGATGCTTTGAGGGGAGGGGTTTCCCTCTTTATATAGATGAAGGAGGAGGACCAACACCAAGGAGTGGGAAAGGTGGGAATAGTACCACCCACCATCCCTAGATGGGACCCAAGCGGGCAGCCATGTCCCATCCAGACGGCCCCTTTGGCCCTCCTTGGGGTGCCTCCCCATATGGACTTTCCCTCTGGGAAGGGCCGCAATTAGGTGGGCTGACCCGTAAACCCAATTAAACATATTTTTTAATATCAATTCATTTAATAAATACTAAATACATATTATTTAATTTCTATCACCCTAAAACACCTTTAGGATCCCTCCGATCATCATCAGATATCTCTAGAACCTTTTCGGTACCTCCCCAGAACAATTCTGGTGTTCTCTCTCTTTCTCCTACTATCTTTAATCAATCCCTAAGCATCTCTACCCTTAAGCGTGACACCTTATGGTTCGAGAATATGCATACATGATCGAGATATCTCTCTGATCAATGATCAATAGCGGGGTTTGGAAACTCATGATGCCCCTATGCATTCCACGAATTAACTCGATCACTTGAATCTTAAACGTCGAGTCTCATTCCCTTTGTGACACGATACATGGTTTGTCTAAAACTTGATCGTCGGTATCTCTATACCTAGTTTGATGTTATTGTCGACAAACACATTTACTCCTTCCCGTGATATAATATTCCCATGACCTAGTCACATGTTTGCAAACTTGTAGATGTAATCTCACCAAGTGAGCGCAGTGTATCTATTAGTCACGCGCAGATGGGCAAACCCCGATATCGATGCATATGCATCAACATACCCCTCTGGAATACGTGATAGACACCTTATGATCACCCTGTTACGGTGTGATGGTTGATGCGGTCAAAGCAGATGTAGGTGGTAGTGATTAAATATAATCTAAAACTATATTTTGATGCAAAGAACCACGATGGAGACCCTGGGAGATGCGACAAGCACGCCCCTTCCCTGCCACCACTGGCTGCCCGCTCATCGGCTACCCCCAAGTCCCTGCTGCTACAACCAGTCGAGCTAGTGCGGCTCTCCCCGCAGGCGCCCTGGTTGCGGCTGCCAACTCCGATCCAGATCTGGTGTCTTCACCGGCGGTGTCCACGCCCGTGCGTGCCCCCTGCCATGACTCTGCTGACTGGGAGATGGTGCCCGACTCCTCCCCTGCCTCTGCTATTCTGACCGGTGGAGGAACCCATGCCTCGACCCCTAACTCGGCCAACGGTAAGCGCGCCATTAATGCGCATGTGGATCAGCTACCAGCCTTCAATTCCACGACCTTGCGCTCCATCGTCATCGTGCCACCCAGCGAGCAAAGGACGGAGTGCCTTCAAGTCCAGTCCCCTCCGTCTGTGGCGCCCCCGGCCCGAGCCGAGGATGGATGGCAGAATGTCGGGCCATGCCGCCCGCAACGAGACGTGCCAGCAGGCTACCATTATGTCGGGCGCTCTATGCCCATCCCCCGCTGCCCCCAAGCGGAGGCTGCAGCTCGACCCTTCAAAAGGAGCACTGAAGGCATCTGCTCTCGATGCCTCGCCCCTGCACACCACCACCAAGCCGGCACATGTCGTGACCCTTTCCACTGCCTTACGTGCAACCTCTCCAGCCACAAGGAACGGGACTACCCCATCCGGCTCGTAGTGAGAGTAGCCAAGCACCATCGTTCATGTCTCCCTCCTACCTCCCCTCACCGGCTAGCTTCCTCTCCTCAGGTGCCTAGAGGTCCGTCCTGGGCCACGGTGGTTGCTGCTACCCCTATGCGTGCGCCTACTCCACTGCTCCCGCCACCCCCATGGCTCTGTGTGGCATTGGTGCAGCCGCGACATGGCCGGAAGAGGATACGGTCATCATCGCCTCTTCATTTGATCTGGATAGAGACATGAAGCGGTGGGCGGCAACGGCGGCCATCGCCTGGCCCATTAGCGGGAATCGCAAGGTGGAGGCCCTCTCCATCGACCGTGTTGTCCGGAAGGATTTCCGCCTTAGCCACCATGACCTCGCCACCTACCCGCAATAACCTGGGCAGTTCCTGCTCAAATTCGAGCGCAAGGAACACTATGCTGAGGTGCTCAAGAAGGGATGCATCAAGGCAGATGGCGCTCTGCTCTAGCTCCGACAGTGGCAGCCTCTCGAGAACGCCTTTGGCGCGGCGATGTACTACCATGTCCGACTCTATTTGGAGGGCGTGCCTGCCTACGGGCATACACCGTTTGTCGATGAGCGCATCATCGCGTGCCGCTGCTCCTTCGACCGGCTCGACGACAACTTGGTCCTGATGACGAGCGCCCGCTTGCTAGATTGCTGGGCATGGACGGCCAACCCAAGCGCCATCCCGAAGGTGGTTTGGCTCACTTTCACCAGTCGTGGAGCTAGCGGCATGGCATCGGAGATCTTCATCGACGAGTACCGCCCTACCGGCAGCAAACGCAGCGCGACCTTCCGGGTGATCGTGCACCTGGACAAGATGGAGGACTACTCCTCCGCGCCGCTCGATTTATTCATTCTTAGCATGGACGCCAATGCATTCAAGCCAAAGCCTGTCTCTTTTGACTGGCACTACCTCACTATCGACGGGAAACCCCCTTCCCCTATCACCGAGCACGAAGATGATGAAGTATCAGTGCGCGCTGTGGCTCTGGCTAGCTGCAGCAGGCGGGGTGGTGCGGACAATCATCCTCGGTAGTAGCACTTCCGCCACGACAACCACGACGGCACGAACCCGCCAGGGACGCAGGGGCCATGGTGAGCACCATGTGGCGGAGGGCTCTTTCTGGCGCAAGCGCACACGCTCTATGTGCCACCACGACACGAGAATCTCTAGCAACAGGAGGCGCCACTACGACCTCATACTGGCATCCCCACTTGGCTCCTTGCCGATCGACGCCCGCCCTCTGATGCTCGGCTTAGTGCCTGACCCTGCCGCCCTCTATGTCTCTAAGCTACACATGGCTCTCACCGAGTAGGAGGCGGGCCTGCGTGCTGAGCTCATGGAGGCCCTGGCCGATGCGGTCCTGACCCTCATCGCCGAGTCTGCCACCCTGCGCAGTTGGACCGAGCGTGCTTCGTCCCTCCTCGACAAGCTCTACGGCAAGGCTATGGCGCGGCGCCCGACCATAGCCTGTGCTGACCGGGACACACACATCAGCATGTGGATCCTGACTTCGTATGCGCTAACCTGGCCTTTTGCCTGTCCTAGACCCCTCTATCTACAACGCACATGAGCCAGGTTGGGGAGCAGACCTCGCTGGTGGAGCCGCTTGTGTTGGGTTCACAGCATAGAAAACAAACAAAATTCCAACGATGGGAACAATACGCCAAGATCTATCTACTAGATACAAGCAACGGGTGGATATACATTCATAGAGAACTTACCCTCAAAGACAACAAAGCTTTGTTAACGAGTTGGAACTCGTGGATGATGTAGTCAAATGCTTTCCGATCTCAAGATCCTGTGGAAGTCCTAGCACCGCAAATCAGCAGTGCATACGTCCTCGCACACACATTTAGCCCACCGAACAACCTCCACCTCCTTGCTCCAGCGAATCAACGGAAGCAGCAACTCCTTCCAGACAAAATGCCACCGGGAACATGTATCTCGCTAATCCGAGACAATGGGGGAATATATCTAGAGGGGAGAGAGATCCTTCACGAGGAGATGTGATTTGTGAGGGAGGAGAGGGGGGCCTTTTACAGGAGAGGGGGGCTTCTCCCCTCCCCAAGGGGGGGGTGCCCCCACCTCTTCCTCATTCATGTGGTGGAAGCTCCACTCACATAAGCATGCCTCCACTCACATGCATTAAATTTCCACCAAATTTAATGGAACTCTCCTTTAATAAAACTCTTTTATTTATTTTATTCACAATTTTGTTAATTAATTTAATTAACAAACATTCACATAAAAAACCCTGCAATATTTCAATATCACATGCAGAACCAATTTCAGCAATTTCACCCGAAATAATTCCGGTGTCCATTGAAATAATTCCAGCGCTTTGCAATTCTTTCGTCTGAAACATATATGCTCCAAATGATGTTTGGCAACCCTTAAGTGTGTCACCCTACGGTTCGCGAATAATGCAGACATGATCGAGACTCCTCTCAGATCAATTATCAGAAGCGGGACCTAGAGATCCATTCTGACTCCTGCACATTCAACGATGACTTCTGTGATCGTGAGAACCTTTAACGCTAGTAACTTAATCCCTTTGTATTGCGATATATTTTATGTCCGATATTCGATCATCGGTATACAAATACCTAGTTTGATCTCGTTACCGACATGCACTCTTTTCTCGTTCCCGTGATATAACATTCTAGTGATCACATCACTTACTTGCAAGCTATTCTCAATGTGATATTACCGGGAGGGCCCAGAGTATATCTATCCGTCATCGGGATGGAAAAATCCCACTCTTGATCCATGAGCCTCTACATAACACATTCATAGCACTGAACCCACCTGTATAGTCACCCTTTTACGCGGTGATGTTTGATGTTATCAAGATACTCTTCCGGTGTTAGTGATTAACATGATCTCATGGTCTAAGGACTAGGATTACTTTGTATGATGTTATAGCAATATAAACACAATGAATTTGATCGTAATGCTATACTTTGGATGAATGTTCATCACATCATTTCACAAATGTTGTGACCTTGTTATTAACAACATCCAATGTCCATGATCAGGAAACTTTGATCATCTTGTTAATCAACGAGCTAGTTCAAAGAGAGGCATAACTAGGAACTTTATATTTGTTTATTAAACACACATGTATTAATGTTTCCGTATTAATACAATTATAGCATGAAAAATAAACATCTACTCCCTCTATTTCAAAATATAAGATGTTTTAGCGCTTTGTGAAGGGATTGTATCTAGACCCCTTCTAGTATGTAGGTTCATTTAGATTTGGAGTGAACCTACACACTAAAAGTGGTCTAGATACACTCCTTTCACAAAGCTAAAACATCTTATATTTTGAAATAGAGGGAGTATCATATACTTGAAATACATATAATAACAACTTTATTATTGCCTCTCAGGACATATTCCCTTCAACTAGATGATCATAACAATGTGTGTTGGCTATATGTTGATGTTAATGCATCAAGATCAGGTTTTTTTGACCTGCATGACGGGAAGATACACATGACCCACTCAGTGAGATTACATCCATAAATGTTACGCAACATGTGACTACGTGATGGGATGAAATATCACGGTATGAGTAAAACTGCACTTGTCGGGAATGAGACTGAACAAGGTATAAGAAAATGAACAGATCTCAGACAAATCATGTATCGAAGTAACAAACTCAATGACTTTGATCGTAATGCTATACTTCGGATGAATGTTCATCGCATCATTTCACAAATGTTGTGACCTCGTTATTAATGACATCCAATGTCCATGACCAGGAAACTTTGATCATCTTGTTAATCAATGAGCTAGTTCAAAGAGAGGCATAACTAGGAACTTTCCATTTGTTTATTAAACACACATGTATTAACATTTCCGTATTAATAAAATTATAGCATGCAAAATAAATAAATATCATATACTTGGAATATACATAATAACAACTTTATTATTGCCTCTCAGGGCATATTCCCTTCAGTCTCCCACTTGCACTAGAGACAATTATCTAGTTACATAGTGATAAATCTAACACCCATGGAGTTTTGGTGTTGATCATGTTTTTCCCTAGGGAGAACTTTAGTCAATGGATCTCCAACATTGAGATCCATGTGTACTTTACAAATCTTTATATCTCCATCCTTGACATGCTCTTGGATGGAGTGAAAGTGGCGCTTAATATGCTTGGAATTCTTGTGAGACCTTGGTTCCTTGGCGTTGGCTATGGCTCCATTGTCAATAGATAACCATTGGTCCAACACACTAGAAAACCACACCTAGTTCGGTTATGAACTCCTTCATCCAAACCGCTTCCTATGCTGCTTCTGAAGCAGCAACATATTCCGCCTCCGTCGTTGATCCAGCCACAACAGGTTGTTTGGAACTCCTCCAACTAACTACTGTTTCGTTCAAGAGAAATATGTATCCGGATTGAGACTTAGAGTCATCTGGATCGGTGTCAAAGCTAGAGTCGACATAACACTTAGAGACCAGCTCTTCTTCACCTCCATATACAAGAAAGATATCCTTAGTTCTTAAGTACTTGAGGATATTCTTGACCGCTATCTAGTGTTCCGTACCTGGATCAGATTGGTATCTACTAGTTAAACTAATAGCATCTTCCACATTCGGTCTTGTACATAGCATGGCGTATATTATAGGGCCTATAGCCGAAGCATAGGGGATTTTATCCATTATCTCTCTTTCTTCCGCCGTAGCCAGACTTTGAGTCTTACTCAATGTCTTGCCTTGCAACATTGGTAAGAACTCCTTCTTACTTCCGTACATTTTAAACTTCTTTAAAATCTTATCATGGTATGTACTTTGTGATATCCCTATCAGGCGCCTTGATCTATCTCTATAGATGTTTATGCCTAATATGTATGACACTTCACCTAGGGCCTTCATCGAAAATTTGCTGTTTAGATAACTTTTAACACTATTTAAAAGATCTATACCATTTCAAATCAATAATATGTCATCCACATATAATATTATAAATGCCACATTGCTCCCACGCACTTTCTTCTAAATACAAGCCTCTCCATAAGTTTGGACAAATCCAAACTCTTTGATCACCTCATCAAAGCGGAGATTCAAACTCCGGGATGCTTGCTTTAGTCCATAGATGGATCACTGAAGCTTGCACACCTTGTCAGCATACTTAGGATTGACAAAACCCTTTGGTTGTATCATATACAACTCTTCTTCAATGTTATCATTGAGGGATGCAGTTTTGACATCCATCTACCATATCTCATAATCGAAATAAGTAGCAATTAATAACACAATCCTAACCGACTTTAGCATCGCTACGGGAGAGAATGTCTCATCGTAGTCAACCCCTTCAATTTGTTGAAACATGTTTGTGATAAGTCGAGCTTTAGAGATGGTTACATTACCATCAGCATCAGTTTTTCTTTTGAAAATCCATTTATTCTCAACGGCATTTCGGTCCTGAGGTAAGTCCACCAAGGTCCAAACCAGGTTTTCATACATGGATTCCATCTCAAATTTCATGGCTTCTAGACATTTGTTGGAATTCAGGCTCATCATCGCTTCTTCATACGTTGCCGGATCATCTGTTTCATCAACCATGAAATTCATAGCAGGATTTCCGTACAGTTCAGGAGCTGCACGTGTCCTGCTTGACCTGCGAGGTTCGGTAGTGTCCTCTTTCGGAGTTTCATGATTATTATCATTAGTTCCCTCTTCATTTGGTGAAGTCAACTCCGGAAAAATTTCTGGCACTGCCCTACTCGCCGTTGTATGAAGAGAAGGTTCAATATCCTATTCGAGTTCTACCTTCTGACTACACACGCCTTTTGCCAGAAACTCTTTCTCTAGAAAGGATCCATTCTTGGCAATGAAAACCTTGTCCTCAGATCTATGATAGAAGGAATACCCAATAGTTTCCTTAGGGTATCCTATCAAGATGCATTTTTCCGCTTTGGGTTCGAGTTTATCCGGTTGAAGTTTCTTCACATAAACATCGCAACCCCAAACTTTAAGAAATGACAGCTTCGGTTTGTTTCTAAACCACAATTCATACGGTGTCTTTTCAACGGATATAGACGGTGCCTGATTTAAAGTGAATGTAGCAGTTTCCAGTGCAGAACCCCAAAATGGAAGTGGCAAGTCAGTCAGAGACAGCATAGATCGAACCATATCCAATAAAGTACGATTACGACGTTCCGACGCACCATTACGTTGTGGTGTTCCGGCAGGTGTGAGTTGTGAAACTATTCCACACTCTTTCATATGTGTGCTAAACTCGTAACTTAGATACTCACCTCCATGGTCAGGCCATTGAAATTTGATCTTTCTATTACGATGATTTTCCACTTCATTCTGAAATTCCTTGAACTTTTCAAAGGTTTCAGATTTGTGTTTCATCAAATAGATATACCTATATCTACTCAAATCATCTGTGAAAGTAACAAAATAATGATAACCACCCCGCGCCGACACACTCATTGGACCGCATACATCAGTATGTATGATTACCAATAAATCTATCGCCCGTTCCATTGAACCGAAAGACGGCGTTCTAGTCATCTTCCCCAAAAGGTATGGCTCACATGTATCAAATGATTCAAAGTCAAGTGATTCCAAAAGTCCATCCAAATGGGGTTTTTTCATGCGTTTAACACCAATATGACCTAGATGGCAGTGCCACATATATGCAGATATATCGTCATCAAGTTTAATCATTTTAGCATCACTTATGAATATGTGTAACCTATTATCGAGATCCAACAAAACTAGACCATTCATCACATGTGAATGACCATAAAAGATATCATTCATATAAATCGAACAACCATTGTTTTCGGACTTAAATGAATAACCACTTCGCATTAAAAAAGATCCGGATATAATGTTCATGTTTAGTGCAGGCACCAAATAACAATTATTTAAGTTCATAACTTATCCCGACGATAGGTGGAGAGGCAGCATTCCGACAGCGATCACATCAACTCTTGATCCATTGCTGACACGCATCTCGACCTCACCCCTTGCTAATGGTCGCTTGTTCCGTAGCCCCTGATTCGAGTTACATATATTAGAAACCGATCTAGTATCAAATACCCAGGTGCTACTGCGAGTACTAGTCAAGTACACATCAATAACATGTATATCATATATACCTTTGTTTACCTTCCCGGCCTTCTTGTCTGCCAAGTACTTGGGGCAGTTGCGCTTCCAATGACCAGTCCCCTTGCAATAGTAGCACTCGGTATGAGACTTAGGGTCAGCTCGGGATTTCTTTTCAGGTGCGGCAACAGATTTGCCGCCCTTCTTTCCCTTTTGCTTACCCTTCTTGTCTTTCTTGAAACCGGTGGTCTTATTGATCATCAACACTTGATGTTCTTTCTTGATCTCCACCTCTACAGTCTTAAGCATTGACAGAAGCTTGGGGAGAGACTTCGTCATGCCCTGCATATTGTAGTTCCTCACAAAGATCTTGTAGCTAGGTGGGAGAGATTGGAGAACACGATGTATGCCTAAGTCAATGGGAATCGTTATTCCCTAGGACACAAGCCTATCAGTGTACCTAGACATTTTGAGTACGTGCTCGCTAACAGAGTTGTTCTCTTCCATCATGCAGCTAAAGAACTTTTCAAAAGCATTATAACTCTCTACGGCAGCATGGGTATCGAAAATCATTTTCAATTCACCCATGGTATCAAAGGCATTGATGTTTTCGAAACGCTTTCGAAGTTCTAGCTCTAGCCCATACAGTATGATGCAATGAACTAATTTGTGGTCCTCCTGACGAGTCAGATAGACGTTCTTTTCCTCGTGAGGGGCATCAGGAGCTGGTGGGCGGCCTAGCGGCGCTTCTAGCACATACAACTTGTGTGTAGCATTGAGGAGAATCCTCAAATTCATGGCCTAGTCAGTAAAGTTGCTACCATTCGTTGCAAGTTTCTCTTTCTCCATGAACACATTGAAATTAAAAGCAGGTGGTGCCATCTACAACAGAATTTGTAAAGTTTAGACTAAGTTTATGACAGATCAAGTTCAACTAATCCAAATTATAAATGAACTCCCACTCAAAAACAACATCCCTCGTGTTTTTTTGGTGATTACAAGAACCAACTTCACTACACCAAGTCAGATCATCACGTGAGTCGGTATATCTTCAAAGGCGAGCATCAGTATGGGCATCATATCAACTATATGACTCATTCTTAACCTTTCGGTCCATGTTCTGAGGCCATGTCTGTACATGCTAGGCTCGCCAAGTAAGAACCTTAGTACTGGCGTGTGTAAAACTGTCTTACACCCGAAATATGATCGTGGATTCAAGTACACCCGTTCATCACGTGATGTCTTGAAGTGGCGAAACATAAACGGCGCGTACTTGAACACATTTTTATCTTGATATCTAAATGAGGGATCATCTTATAATGCTACTAAAACGCCAAACTAGCAATATAAGATGCAAACATAATATGTGTAAAGTGGAATGATATGGTCCATGCATTTGATCACTATCATGTGCATCATGGTATGATCTCTATCATTCCTTTGTGTGTAAGGCCAAGGTCTATGGAACTTACACATTAGGTGTGTTGTAAGGGTATCAAGTATACATCGACTTACAACATTACCATATCATGACACTAGCCCAGCAACAATCTAAACTAGACGCCTCTAATTTATCCATTGCAAGTTTTACGTGGCTTAGGGTGATGGAGATAGAACCGGTCTTACCTACGAACATGAAACCACAATGATGATAAGTTATTAGCAACTCGTTGTAAATCAGATATTGACTATAGTAGGAGAGATAGACACCCGCTAGCCACTTATGCAAAACAAGTTGCATGTCAGTCGTGGAACTGGTCTCATGTGTGAGGACATGTAAAGTTAGTCCGGGGGTGCTTCATCCCACTATGCCACCAATATCCAAAATACATGAAAGAAGCAATAACATGATCATCATCGCCCACATATAAACATATGTGTACTACCTGTGCAAAGCACCTACGCATAGATCAATCTCTGATACCACTGTTGGGTTCGCAGCATAGAAAACAAAAATTTACCTACGATGGGAACTATACACCAAGATCTATCTACTAGATACAAGCAACGGGTGGATATACACCCATAGAGAACTTACCTTCGAAGACAACAAAGCTTTCTTAACGAGTTGGAACTCGTGGATGATGCAGTCGAACGCTTGCCGATCTCAAGATCGTGGGGAAGTCCTAACGCCGCAAATCAGCAGCGCATCCGTCCTCGCACACATTTTCAGACCACTGAACAACCTCCATCTCCTCGCTCCAGCGAATCAGCGGAAGCAACAACTCCTTCTAGATGAAATGCCACCGGGAATATGTATCTCGCTAATCCGAGACCATGGGGGAATATATCTAGAGGGGAGAGATCCTTCATGAGGAGGTGTGCTTTGTGAGGGAAGAGAGGGGGCTTTTATAGGAGAGGGGGGCTTCTCCCCTCCCCATGGCCGGAGCCCAAGGGGGGGTGCCCCCACCTCTTCCTCATTCATGTGGTGGAAGCTCCACTCACATAAGCATGCCTCCACTCACATGCATTAAATTTCCACCAAATTTAATGGAACTCTCCTTTAATAAAACTCTTTTATTTATTTTATTCACAATTTTGTTAATTAATTTAATTAACAAACATTCACATAAAAAACCCTGCAATATTTCAATATCACATGCAGAACCAATTTCAGCAATTTCACCCGAAATAATTCCGGTGTCCATTGAAATAATTCCAGCGCTTTGCAATTCTTTCGTCTGAAACATATATGCTCCAAATGATGTTTGGCAACCCTTAAGTGTGTCACCCTACGGTTCGCGAATAATGCAATCATGATCGAGACTCCTCTCAGATCGATTATCAGAAGCGGGACCTAGAGATCCATTCTGACTCCTGCACATTCAACGATGACTTCTGTGATCGTGAGAACCTTTAACGCTAGTAACTTAATCCATTTGTCTCGCGATATATTACATGTCCAAGATTCGATCATCGGTATCCAAATACCTAGTCTAATCTCGTTACCGACATGCACTCTTTCCTTGTTCCTGTGATATAACATTCTAGTGATCACATCACTTGCTTGCAAGCTATTCTCAATGTGATATCACCAAGAGGGCCCAGAGTATATATATCCGTCCTCGGGATGGATAAATCCCACTCTTGATCCATGAGCCTCTACATAACACCTTCGTAGCACTAAACCCACCTTTATAGTCACCCTTTTACGGTGTGACGTTTGATGTTATCAAGATACTCTTCCGGTGTTAGTGATTAACATGATCTCATGGTCTAAGGACTAGGATTACTTCGTCTGATGTTATAGCAATATAAAATCAATGACTTTGATCGTAATGCTATACTTCGGATGAATGTTCATCATATCATTTCACAAATGGAGTGACCTCATTATTAACGACATCCAATGTCCATGATCAGGAAACTTTGATCATCTTGTTAATCAACGAGCTAGTTCAAAGAGAGGCATAACTAGGAACTTTCAATTTGTTTATTAAACACACATGTATTAATATTTCCGTATTAATACAATTATAGCATGCAAAATAAACACCTATCTTATACTTGGAATATACATAATAACAACTTTATTATTGCCTCTCAGGGCATATTCCCTTTAGCTTGACGAGGCTCTGGGCCTGATGGCAAGGATGGTGCTAGAAGCTGGACAAGAACCTGAAAAGGGGACTAAAGCCTGGCATGACTTGACTATGCCCCCTCTGTCGCCGCCACGACATGAAGCTGGGGGGTGATGTTGTGGATGACGGCCTCGGTGACCCTGACACACCCATGCCTCCGCCACAGTGGCACTCCTTCGAGGCTGTAGCAATTTCTAGACTCGGTGGCCGTGCCCATGCCTCCTCCGTTGCTCTCCTCTCCGTTGGCGCGTAAAAAGAAGGCGGTGCCACCTGCTGGCTCCCCTCGCTGCAGGGATGCATTGCCACCAAGAAGATTGTTCGGCAGCTCAAGGATGGAACGGAGGCAATCCAAGAGGTCATTGCTCGCGCTTGAGGAATCATTCGATGATGCATCACACGCGGCCTACCAGCAAACGTTCCTGCGCTTATCTCATGGTCGCTGCGATCCAGGCCATGGATGCGCTTGTCAAGCAGGTGAAGAAGCTGAAGAAAAAAGGCCCTGCAAAGAGGAAGGCTGGCAACGTGAAGACCAATGTCGCCAATGTGTAGTGACCAAGATCATCATAGCTACTATGGGCAACGGCCCAGCGCTCCCAGTGCTTCCAGTACATGTATCACGTCTTTCACTACATCTACTTCATTGCCAAATGCTTAGTCTGGCCTTCTCACAAGGCTACTATGTTGCCGCCCATATACCGTGCTTGGATCACAAGAAAGTTGTATCTCATCAAGATCCATCGGGGCCTGCACCACGTATCAAGGAATTCGTCATAATGTCACAAAATAATGTGAACCTCCTCAACTGGAACCCTAGGGGTATGAATGGCATCGCCCACCGCGACACCGTCTATGACGACGTCTACGACATCATTAGAGACTCTCATGCCTCCATTGTCTTCTTCAAGAAACCAAACTTGACATCATCAGCAACGCGATTATCATCGCCATGCTTGGGCATAATTTCTTAGCAAACTATGCCTTCCTCATGATACCTTCGATCCGGATTACGGATGTAGTATAGCTTCCTTTTCCCTAGTAGACCTATGTTATCGAATCCTCGGGAAGCGAATGCATAGTGAAGTTATTTTAATGGACCTTCGGGAGTTTTAAAATTCCTTTTGTGTTTTCACCGGACCAGTAGCTTGCATCTTTTTGTTGTCGATGATGGAGAGAGAGGGCCTAGGGCGTTCGGTTTCACCTGTAGTTGTGCAAAACATCTGATGGAAATAAAAGATAGAAATAAAGTATGCGTGTACTTGTTAGAGCAAGATAAATTATATGTGGACAGTGCATCCATAATTTCTATTGCCTCCGCAACTGCTTGTAGAAATAACCTACTACTAGTCTCATCTATAGAAGAATGAGAACTAATGATATGCATAGTGATGTTACCGTTAATGCCAAGCAAATCCCTCACATGCAGTCGTACTACCTTTTCTGTCACTGGGGTTCCCAACCTACAGATCAGTCATCACTCATACTCCCTATACCTAGCTCAACCCTCGGGGTCTTGGGTATGTCACAAGTCCTTGGATTGAGGCAAGAGAGGATACAATAATCATCATGTCATACAAACTAATACATGATCCCATTTATGATAATTCACATGCACAATTGCTACATGGCTAGGACGAAGCCCTTAGCCCAAGGAGAATTACTCACACATAGAGATGAGATCAACAATTGCAAACATTGTAATAAAAATCGTAAGATTGATAGCAGTAGTCTTACAATGTCGCCAATCACAGAAGAGATCTACTATTACAAGTGGTGGAATATGGCTATGGAGATGGAGAAGGGTAGAGACTTCTGGATGGTGCGAACTCCATTTTCTCGTTGCCCGAGGCTTCTTTATATAGGGGTCCCTTGACGAAAGTTGTTCTGTTTGACCTAACGGTGGCGGTGCCAAATATACGACCGGAGCTATACAGTCGGAATTTTTGCTCTGGCCGTATAGTTGGTCGTTAAGGCATCTACCTCTGTTGTAAGGCTCCTGATTTCTTCTAGTAGATGGAAATGTCGTATCTTTGACTTTAATGTAGTGATCCCCTCATTATCTGTGCAGGAAAAATATAAAACAAACGATTGCATACCCCTCTAAATATTAGCATTAGTGGCAGGGTTTAGAGAGATATTTCATCAAGAATGTGATTAATATCTAGTTTAAATGTGGACGTTAGATGGCTATATTTTGGAGCCATCACCTCCCCGCCATAGGCACTGATGGAGGAATCATCATCGCGACCTCCAATGCAATCTTCACCTTGTCGAACTTCCACGTAAAGGATCACACACTCTCGGCCACGATAACAATGCTGGAGGATGGGACGAAGTGGACACTCACTTGTATCTACTGATACATTGCAAACGTATCTATAATTTTTGGTGTTCCATGCTTGGTTTTATCTACTTTCTTGTGTTTTGTCCACACTTTGGAGTACTTTTTATATGATTTCTTGGACTAACCTATTAACAAGAGCCACAATGCCAGCTGCCTGTTTTCTACTATTTTTGGTTCTAGGAAAGTCAAAAAATGAATATTCTCGGAGTTGGACGGGACAAAAGCCAAAGTCAATATTTCACCGAGGGGAACACGAAGCCAGAAGACGAGACGGAGAGGGGCCAGGAGCCAGCCACACCATAGGGTGGCGCGGGTCCCCCTTGGCCATGCCACCAGGTGGTGTGGGCCCCTCCGGCCTCCACCGGTAGCTATGTTCCGGCAGCCCTACTGCCACCGAAGGGGAAATTTGGGGGACAGAAAGTCTCTGTTCCGGCACCCTGCCGGGACGGGGAAGTGCCCTCGGATCCATCTCCATCGATCTCCACCACCATCTCCATCGTCGTTGATGATTCCCATGATGAGGAGGGAGTAGTTCTCTCTCGAGGCTAAGGGTTCTACCGGTAGCTATGTGTTCATATATTTCTCTATGCATGATCATATTGTGATCATGAGCTTTGTAATCAAGTAGATCTACCTTGCTACTCAAGTGCTTTAATAGATCTCTGCTCTCCCCATGTGTGTGAAAGTGACAGCGTGCACACCATGGTGGCACTTAGGCTAGAGATTAAAAATACTTGTTATGAGTTATATTTGGAGTTGGATGTCTTTATGAAATTGTGTTGTTTGTTGGAACCACCTAGTGCTCAAGGTGACAGTGTGGGGTTTTCTAGATGGGAAAGGCTTACTTTGAGGTGTGCTGTTATAGCCCTGCCATGGATTAGAGTGTCCAACCGGAGAGTAGTTAAGAGTAGTATCATAAAGAGAAGATATTTATATGAGAGTGTTCACTAGTGAAAGTATGATCCCTAGGCCTTGTTTCTAAGCATTGATACACCGTTTGCAATTAGATCTGTTATATGTTTGCTTGCTTCCATCTTTATTTCAGTTTGCCTTTAGTCTTTTCCCAAGTCAACCACACGCTAACAAGCTATTTTCCATCACCGTTACAACTTATAATTATTCATACCACTTGTATTTCACTATCTCTTCGCCGAACTAGTGCACCTATACACCTGACAAGTGTATTGGGTGTGTTGTGGACACAAGAGACTTCGTGTATCTTGATTGCAGGGTTGCTTGAGAGGGGATACCTTTGACCACTTCCACCCTGAGTTCGATAAACCTTGGGTGATCCACTTAAGGGAAAACTTGTTGCTGATCTAAAAATGTTGGTGGGATACCCCCGGGTAGGGTCACGCCGGGGTATAAAGGCCGAGTTAGCCGAAGTTCGGCAAGGCCAAAGCAGATGCTGGCCGGGTCACCTCAAGGCAGGCCGAATCACGGGGTAATCCGGACCTGGGGGCGTTCGCCTAACTAGGTCTCATCCGACTTAAGCAGTAAGTCGGAAGTGCATTTTTTACCTGTATGCAGGAACGGGTGTGGCCAGATGAACCATCATGCGGGTCACAGCCAGCTTCTAGGAGAAGGAAGGAATCTCGTTGGTCAAAAGGAGCCCCAGTACGCACTGCCTGAGTGAAGCGAGCAAGGACAGGACCACCGGGGCGTGGCCGACAAGCGTGACGACACCCGTGTCGGCTGACGAGGGCGCCGTCAGAGGCTCACGTAGCTAAAGCATGTGTGATGCGGGGGAAAAGGCACCCCGGTCGGCTTACCACTTTGGGAGGAGGCATATTCTTAGGAATATGCCTCCACGTATGCCCTAGGCAGAAACCGAGCCTCCCCTATAAAAGGGGGGCTAGGGCTTCTGTAGAAGGGGTTGGTCTCTCTACGATTCAGTTTTGGGCTAGGGTTTCAGGTGTGATCTGTGGGTGAGAGTAAGAGAGCTCCTTCTTCCTCCTCTCGCCAATACAGCTCTAGGAGCACTTGTAATCTTCGAAGAAAATCAATACAAGCTCTTGTGTGGAGAATCACTTCACTATCCCTCCCTGGATTCCCCTAGCGAGTATTAGTCCTCACCTTTAGCCTATACATGGCATCTGCCGTGACACCACCACGACAGTTGGCGCCCACCGTGGGGCTAGCGGCGCTAGCAGGGGTCAAAATCCGGATGGGAAACTTCATCGCCACCGGCGAGCGCGTCGTCTCCGGGCTCGTTCAGCGCTTTGGAGCGCGGGACTTCGTCAGCGACAACGCAGGCTGCTTCGGCACGCGCCCTCTCCCGCGCAACGGCATCTTCGTCAAGCTCAGCGCGCACAAGGTCTACGTTGCGGTGGACGTGTCTAGCGTTCATCCGCGCCACGTCGTTGAAGCAGGCGAACCGCCCCTCACTGTGGCTCGCGGGGAGGGTACCGCTCGTTCCCTGGACCATGCAGAGGTAATGATGACAGCGCCAGGTGCGGGTGCGAACAAAGATCCGGCACCAGATTCGGAGGTGACGCCCAAGGCATCAAGGAAAGGTAGAGGTACTCTGTTAGAGAGGCCGGAAAATGTGTTGCGAGAGGCAATGGATAGCTTGGCGAACCCTGTAGTAGCAACGGTAGATCCGGCTCATGCACAGGCCGAGATGGAAGAAACTAGGCAGAAAATACTAGAGGGCGCAAAGAAAATAGCCGCGGCCCAGCAGTCGTTGAACATGACGCTGCGTGAGTACGCTAAGGAGAACAAGGTTGATAATGTAAAAGTCAAAGGGAGAAATCTCATGAGCGAGATGAACAGAGAAGGTGATGTTGGAATCGAGGAATCCGAAAACTGTTTTTCCATGGGGCTACCGAGGTATAGTACCCCGGCCAAGAACCTCAGAGCAGCGGATGCAGCTGCGTCCGAGTTAGAGGGACTGACGGGTGAAGCCCGACAAAGGCAGCAAGATCGGGTTAACGAGCTGGTTCGGATTGCAAATAGGGAAAACGAGGAACTACTCAGGGCAAACCCGGAGAGAGCTGGAGCCTCCAAAGTCGTCCATTCGTCGGTGGGTAACCCGGAGAAATCCGCTGGAGCCACATCATCCCCTCATGGCGGTCCAAGGAGAGAGGAGGTGGTAACCTCGGCCAGACGCAACAAACAGATTGTCCCGTATGACCCGACACGGGCAGGGAAAGAAAAAGAAGCGCAGAAAAATGATGATCGACGGAGTGTGAGCCGAGGCGAAGCTGGCCGAGGTAACCACGACCAAGGCAATGTCAGTCAAGGGAACATTGTCAACGGCAATGCTGGGCAGCAAAACTCAGCTGGAGCAAGACAACCGCAGCAGCGGAACATGCCAAGGCAAGAGCATAGTGTCGGCCGAGGTGTGCAACAGAAAGGTGCGCCGCAGGAGCAAAACCGGTATAATGACGGTGATTCGGAGATGGCAAATGCGGGATACCCGAGACCGGGCTATCATGTGATAGGGTCGAGATTGGGAAGTAGGGATTTGATGCCGGATGATGCAAGGTTGAAACTGGATCGACTATATAGGTCGGAACAGATTGAATGCCAAGGTCCACCGGGTCCAGCATGTTTTGGACCCCGGATCATGAAAGAGCCACCAGTACCGAACTTTCAGCTGCCCAGGGGCACCAAGACCTATGACGGTAGTACCAAGCCAGAGGATTGGCTGATAAACTATGCTACGGCTGTAAAAATTGCCACAGGCAACCTGAGATGGGTTGTACGGTATGTACCCCAGATGTTGGAAGGCCCGGCAAGGGTGTGGTTGAACAATTTGCCACCAGGAAGCATCAACTGCTGGATAGATTCCGAGGAGATGTTCATCAGCAATTTTTCGAGTATGTATCAAAGGCCAAATAGGCCACAGACCCTAGCTATGTGCAAGCAAAGACCCAATGAGACAGACCGGGAGTTTTTGACCCGGTGGTGTACCGTGAGAAACTCATGCGAGGGCGTGATAGAATCACAGGCCATAGCATGGTTTGCACAGGGGTACAAATATGGAAGCGAGCTGTGGATGAAGTTGCAACGGAAAATGCCAGCTACGTTGGCAGAAATGATCCGGATTGCAGATTCGTATGCGTTGGGTGACCCGACCCAACCAAGGCTCGCGTCAAACGAGTCAAGCGATGAGTACTATCAAAGGGATGGATCCGGATCATCCCGGAGGAATGATTACAGAGGAAAAAAGGAGAGATGATAGATCGGACCACCGATACGGTTTGCACCAAGTTGGAGCTCTGAATCAAGATCAACTCGGGGCAGGGGGTAGCCAGCGCCAGAAAACTGGAGGTCAATGGACTCCAAGGAACGATGGGAAGAAAACTTGGACACCAGAGCAAAAGAAGCAGTGGCAAGAAAGGAAATACCGTCCAAGGTATACTTACGAGTCGATGTTGGACCAGCCGTGTAAGTTTCACACACCAAATCCGAACAACCCAGCGGGTCATACGACGAGGCAATGCGAGTGGATGCGCAAGATCGAGCAAGGTGGTTCGGGGAATGCTCAGGCACCCCGGAATGATCAGCCTCGGCAGGAGTTACCCCGGAAGCAATTGCTCTCCGGAGCGAACACGCAACAGCTAATGCTGCCCCCCCCCTCCGCCGAGGTATGATTACAATGAAAGAAGGGATGGAGTGCATCAGGTAGAAAATCAGCATCAGCCGGATCAGAGGCACCCCGGAAATGAGGGGAGAAACGAGTACAGGGAGCATCACCAGAGCTACTGTGTATTCACCACAGAGGAAACTGATAGAAAAAGCCTGCAGCGTAGGCATATGGAGGTGAATGCAGTAATGCCTGCAGTGACGAGGTACATGCCTTGGTCCGATCAGGAAATCAGCTGGAGCATTAGGGATCATCCCAAGCTCATGCCGAGCCCTGGTTCGTATGCGTTGTTGCTGGATCCTACGTTCATTGGACCTAGCATTAATGTAAGGTTCTCCAAGGTACTGATCGACAACGGTAGTAGCATAAATATCATGTATGCGGACACAATGCGCAAGTTGGGTATCTCGGAGAACATTCTCCAGGCCACGAGGACAACTTTCCATGGCATTGTGCCCGGCATTTCTTGCGAGCCCATAGGCAAGGTCTGGGTCGATGTCTTGTTCGGCACAAGGGATAATTGCCGAACTGAAAATCTGGAGTTCGAAGTGGTGAACTTAGAAAGCGCATATCATGCATTGCTCGGAAGGCCAGCGCTGAACAAGTTCATGGCAAGTTGTCATATCAGCTACTTGAAGATGAAGTTGCCTGGGCCAAACGGAGTGATTACCATTGCTGGGGACTTCCGACGTTCCATGGAGTGTGCGTCGGCCGGATCAAACTTAGCCGAGTCACTTGTGATCGCGTAGGAAAAAAGAAAAATTCAAGAGGTGGCGGCATTGGCTCAGTCCGCGCAGCAGTATATGCCGGCGCTGAGTAACCTGCATGGAACTGTCTCTTTCCAGGCCACGAAAGATACCAAGAAGGTTCCCGTTGATGACATGTTCCCGGAGCGCACCGTAACAATTGGTGCCGGGCTAAGTGATAAGTAGGAAAGCGATCTCGTCAGCTTCCTCCGTGAGAATCGGGACATTTTTGCTTGGTCCACATAGGACTTGCAAGGTGTTCCGAGGGAGTTGGCCGAGCACTCTTTGAATGTGAGACCCGGAGCCAAGCCGGTGAAGCAACCTCTCCACCGCTTCGCTGAAGATAGGAGGAAAGTCAATGGAGATGAGATAGCTCGGTTGCTAGCTGCAGGATTTATCATGGAGGTTCTTTACCCGGATTGGCTGTCTAATCCGGTGCTGGTGGAAAAGAAGAAGGATGACCCGAACGTGGCAGTGGTTTAGCGTATGTGTATCGATTACACGAACCTGAACAAGGCGTGTCCAAAAGACCCATTTCCGCTGCCAAGAATAGATCAGGTCATAGACTCAACTGCTGGATGTGAACTGTTGTCATTCATTGATGCTTATTCTGGCTTCCACCAGATACCTCTGAATCCGGATGATCAAATAAAGACTGCGTTTATTACCCCGTATGGGGCTTATTGTTATCACACCATGCCGTTTGGTTTACGTAATGAAAGGGCAACGTACCAAAGATGTATGCAAAAATGTTTGCACGACCAAATAGGTCAAAATGTACATGTGTACCTGGATGATGTGGTTATCAAGACCAAGGAAAGAAAAACGCTCCTTGACGATATCAGGCAAACGTTTGCAAACCTAAGAAGGTTCCGGATGAAACTTAACCCGGAAAAATGCACCTTCGGTGTCCCGGCTGGAAAATTGCTCGGTTTTCTCGTCTCCAGCCGAGGTATCGAGGTTAATCCAACCAAAATCCGGGCCATCGAACGAATGGAACTGCCGAAGTGTCTTAACGATGTCCAGAAGTTCACAGGTTGCCTGGCCTCGTTAAGTCGGTTTGTATGTCGGTTGGGAGAGAAGGCTTTGCCTCTTTACCAACTCATGAAAAAGTCGGATAAGTTCATTTGGACACCGCAGGCCGATGAAGCCTTTGCTCACCTAAAGAAAATGTTAGCCACGGCACCAGTGCTAGCTTCACCACTATCAAAGGAGCCAATGTTACTCTATATAGTCGCAACCAACCGAGTTGTAAGTGCAGTGATAGTGGTGGAGCACGATGAGGAAGGTAAGTCGGTGCAAAGGCCGGTGTATTATTTGAGTGAAGTGTTGTCAACCTCAAAGCAGAACTACCCACATTATCAAAAAGTGGCTTATGGCGTGTACATGGCCGCCAAGAAACTGAAGCACTACTTTGAGGAGCATCCCATCCGGGTCATATGTGAGGCCCCCATATCCGAGATAATGAGTAACAAGGATGCAAGCGTCAGAATTGCAAAATGGGCAATTGAGCTAGCTCCTTATGCTCCGCAATATGACCGACGAGAAGCCATCAAGTCTCGGGCCGTGGCGGACTTTTTCGTGGACTGGGCCGAGGTGCAGTACGAACCACCACTTCCGGATCCGAACTATCGGCGAATGCACTTTGACGGATCAAAGACCAAAACCGGGCTAGGTGCCGGAGTTGTACTCACGTCGCCGAAGAAGGACCAGTTGAAATATGCGCTGCAGATCCACTTCACCGCATCAAACAATGTCGCTGAGTATGAAGCACTTGTGCATGGGCTCAAGGTAGCAAAAGAAATTGGTATACGTCGGATCATATGCTTTGGCGACTCGGATTTGGTGGTGCAACAAGTGTTCGGAGTGTGGGACTCCCTTGATCCAAACATGGCATTATACAAATTTCATGTACAGAAGATTTTTGGTCACTTTGAGGGATGCGAATTTCATCATGTACCCCGGGTGGAAAATGAGGCTGCCGACATGCTGTCGAAGCTCGGGTCAACCAGAAAAGCAATTCCACCGGGTGTAGCGTTAGAGCACCTCAAGAAACCATACATCAGGCCATCCCCGGAATCCGAGTCAATCTACGTCCCAGAGGACACAGAATCCGGAGCCGTGCCCATGGACATTGACACAGGAAGTGGAGCGCAAAACCTGGGGACTGCTTCGGCAAACCCGAGGACTGCTTCGCAAGACCCAGGGACTGCTCAGCATGGTCCGGTTGAAGTTATGCCGGTGGATCAGATGGAGATAGACGAGGACGTGTTCCCCGTGCGGCCAATACCGGCTTGGGCACTGCCTATATTTCAATTCCTGAAGGATGGAACGTTACCCACTGAGGAGGTGCTGTCCAGGCAAACACAGAGGAGGGCGAAGGCCTACACGATCATCCGAGTTATACAAAAGAAGCGTGACCAATGTCCTCCAGTGGTGTGTTGACCCGGAAGAAGGGCTTGAAATCATCCGAGATATACATCAGGGGGAATGCGGGCATCACGCCTCATCCCGAGCCTTGGTAGCAAAAGCTTTCCGACGCGGATTCTATTGGCCAAATGCCTTAGAGCAAGCAGAAGATCTGGTGAGAAAATGTAATGGTTGTCAGAGGTACGCTACCAAGACACATATGCCAATGTCGGAACTCAAGACCATCCCAATCACTTGGCCATTTTCCGTATGGTGCTTGGATATGGTTGGCCCGTTCAAACCAGCAAGGGGAAATATGACCCACATTCTGGTAATGGTGGACAAGTTTACGAAGTAGATTGAGGTGAAGCCTATAAGAAAATGTGATGGAGCTACGGCTGTAACGTTTCTCAAAGATATCATCTTGAGGTACGGTTATCCACACAGTATCATAACTGATAATGACACAAATTTTGCGGAAGGAGCTTTTACTCGTTTCTACCGGGATAAGAGGATCCGGCTGGACGTAGCTTCGGTAGCCCACCCCGCATCGAACGGGCAAGTGGAAAGATCCAACGGATTAGTATTATCCGGGATAAAACCCCGGCTCATTGAGCCGCTGCAAAGATCAGCGGGGTGCTGGATAGAAGAACTACCAGTGGTACTATGGAGTTTAAGAACAACTCCGAATCGATCAACAGGCTATACGCCGTTCTTTCTAGTATATGGGGCAGAAGCTGTATTACCAGCCGACATAGAGCACGATTCTCCTAGGGTCACCCAATACACAGAAGCCGAAGTGCAAGAAGCCCGACAAAATGATGTTGATCTGCTGGAAGAAGCGAGAGAACTGGCACTGTCCAGATCCGCCATATATCAGCAAAATCTCCGACGCTATCATAGCCGAAAAGTGTGCCCCCGAGTTTTTCGGGAAGGCGATCTGGTGCTCCCGTTGGTACAACGTACTACTAGAATGCATAAATTATCCCCCCCATGGGAAGGGCCGTTCATCGTGAGCAAAGCATTGCACAACGATTTTTACTATCTTATAGATGCAAAGCCACAGGAAAAGAACAAGGCGGACAGGTCCGGAGAGGAATCCAAGAGACCATGGAACATAGCTCTACTTCGGCTTTTCTACACCTAGCTAAGAAGTGTATGTATCCGGGTTATCTCATATGTCGGTATGTATGTCGGCAATGAGCTTATCAATGAAATGTTGGCACCTCGAGCAGTAACTCGGGGACTGCCTTAATAATGTTTGTTATTTTCTGCGCGTCAGCTGGAGTAAGTTATTCAACTTAATTCGGATTAGTAATGTGTGAGCACCAAAAACTCAACTCTTCGACTTGCTGCTGTCCAACAAGAATTGGCTTCATGGCAAGCAAGAGAACAAGTTTGGAATTGCGTAGCACATGAAAAACGACTAAGGAAAAGAATTTATTCGAGCTGACGTTTATGTTTCGGACTAACCCCGTATTCATGTTTCAGATTGTTATACAGTTTTATTTTTGAGCTAAGTCTAAAAGTTTCCCCGTATTGTTAAGACAATTTTTCAAGCTCGGATTCGTAAGTTGTAAAACCGAATCAAGGTAGACACGATCCGAGCCAAAAGATTGAAAGAACAAGAAAAAGAAACTCGGGGACTACGCCCAAGTTAATCCGGCATAAGTACTTAGTAGCAAAATATCACATGTGTTTGGAATACAATTCCACCCGGCATACCGGGGATCTCATAAATTTTCAAGTGTTTTTTCTTAAGGAGCAGCGGGAGGAAGTTCGGCATCATCGTCGCCCTCTTCGATATCCGAGGCAGTGTCCTCTTCGTCTTCACCCGAATCATCTTCAACGTTTTCAACTTCCTCTTCGCCTGCGACTTCCAGGAAGCTCGGACCCTCAGTCCATTCATGAATGGGGGCATATTCGATGAGGCTGTGGGCGCAAGCCTGGCACCGAGCTACCCACACCGGGTCATCTGTCCATTTGGATCCGGTGCGCAGGCGTGTGAGGAGGCTGAGATCTATCTTCTCATACCACGTCAAAATGTGGTGAAGGATGGTATCGGCTGCGGCACGTCCAGCGGACTCTCGCCAGAGGTCGAGCTGGGTCTCGATTTCCGAAAGTTTTTCAGCGAGCTGTGTGACTCTCTCCGGAGCATCATCGGTGGGCCAGAAGGCGTTGAAGACTCGGACTGCAACATCGGGGAGGTCCCTGCCGTAGTTCTTGATGATTTCCACGCGAGACGACAGGCTGACCAACAGGTCCTCCATGTCAAAGGGAATGCTCTCACCCTCAGGAGCGACCGGAGTATTCCTTTCTCGGCGGAAATTGGCGACAGCAGCACTGGCAATAGCAGTACCCTCTAGAAAGTGGCCTGGGAAACAAGGCAAAGGACAAAGTTGAGAAAGCAAGACATATGAAGTAACCCGGAGAAATAAGGCGGATAAAGGAAAAGAAAAGTACGTGAGATGTGACTGTGAATCCGGGTCAATTCCTTGGTGCAAGCATCTCGCCTCTTCCGAAGTTGCTCGAGCTCAGCATTTGCCGACTCAAGTTTCACCTCGGCTTCCTGAAGAAGTTCATGGTCCTTAGCATTTTGGAGCTTGAGGCGCTCACGTTCTTCAGTATAATCCTGGCCAGCCCTTTTCAGCTCGGTTTGGTGCTGCGCCTTCATCTTAGCCATTTCAGCTTTGAGCTTGGCTATCTCATCATCTTTGGTCCGGAGGAGAGCGAGCTCATCATCTTTGTTCTTCAGCTCGGCTTGGTGCTGTCCTGCTTGTTCGAGAAAATGCAGCATCATGTCAGGCACATGCACACTTTCTTCAAGCAATGCTGAAATCATGTGTTGGCCCGGCAGAGCCGAGGTATGAATGTTTGCCGAGCCAAGGAAGAAAGCTGATGGAAACCACGGTAAAGATAGACAAGAAGGACGTACCCTTGATCTGCTCCAAGTTCTTCCGCATTATCTTGTTTTCAGCTTCCACTCCAGCTGCGAAAACCGAACAATCAGATTAGTTCGGCAAGCGAAGTTGAAGAAAATTGAGGAAAGGATAAGGAAGAAATTTACCCCTTTTTCTCGTACTCCGCGATGAGTGCAGCCTGTTTCGTGCGAAGATTTTTGTGCGTATCCAACAAGCGTTGGAATTCAGCACTTCGGCGGTTGGTGGTCACCTAAAAGAGATACAGAAACTTAAGTCAGCCAAGTGGAACTTAACCCGACTCTACGTGTGTGCATGTTCGAAGTGTACTAAAATCCGGGCCAAGTGGAACTTAACCCGGCTCTAGGTGTGTGCATGTTCGAAGTGTACTAAAATCCGGGCCAAATGGAACTTAACCCGGCTCTAGGTGTGTGCATGTTTGAAGTGTACTAAAATCCGGGCCAAGTGGAACTTAACCCGGCTCTAGGTGTGTGCATGTTCGAAGTGTACTAAAATCCGGGCCAAGTGGAACTTAACCCGGCTCTAGGTGTGTGCATGTTCGAAGTGTACTAAAATCCGGGCCAAGTGGAACTTAACCCGGCTCTAGGTGTGTGCATCTTCGAAGCTATCATGGAGCTACGTTAGTTCTATAAAAGAGCATCCGGCCGAGTAACAAGTTACTCCCCCGTAGGCTCGGGGACTAATGGTTATTATCTACAACTTGTCAAGGAGAAGCAACGTACCTCCATCATTCGCCCAGCGAGGTTTATGGCCTTTGCGGTGGTATTCATCTGAGCGGAAAACTCGGCGGGGCCGAACTTTTCCGGGAGATTAGATTCCTGGACTACCTCTGCCTTATTCCAGTTCATAACAAATTCCATCAAGCTCGGAGGATACCGTTCTCCGGTGGGCATATGGGGCGTCACCAAGCCCTTTGCATGTGCTTCCTTCCTCTCCACCAAGGCAAGGGCGGGGCTGGTATGCAGGACCAATTGCTGGGCTTCGCTTGGCTCGGCAGTCACATCCTTTGCTGTTGGTGTCTTCTTGGAGAGCATTGACACAAGGGTGCACTGCCCAGACTGGGTGGAGGAAGTTGTAGCAGTGGTTTTCCCCTTAGAAATTGCCAGGGTAGTCCCCTGCCGAGGTTGAGAGGACTCGGAAGATGCAGAGGAACTAGGTGCTGGTACTCTCGCTGCTGGGCTTGGTGCCGGCGCTGAAGTTTTCGCTGCCGGAGTTGGTGCTGATGTCGGAGTTGGAGATGGTGCTGGTTTGGCTGCTGGTGCTGGAACGGATGCTGGAGTCGAGGTAGCCTTAGTGGTTGCTGGTTGTGGCGTTGCCGAGGCGGTGGATGCCATTGCTCCGGCTAGGCCGGTCTCCCCCACTCCAAGGTTACCCTCCTCTCGCCGAGGTGGAGCTGAACCCGGAGCGGCCGTAGAACCCTCTGGGATAGGGCTCAGCGGGCGTGACTCGTCGTCACGACAGGGCGAAGGGCTAGGTCGGAGAGGGGAAGAGATGCTAGATCCACTTTGAGGGACCTCCACCGGAGCCCTGTGAAATCAAATAACGTCAGAAGAAAAATTACGACGAAGTAAAGAAGAACGAGTTACAGAAGAAAGAAGGACTTACGCATCCGAGGTTTCGGCCGCTTTGGGTTTCCGAGCCCTTCATGCTGGGGCCTTGCCTGCTGGTTTGGGGGCAGTCTTGTCCCCGGACTTCTTTCGCCTTTTAACGGGCTGAGAGGGTCCGGAGGAAGAACTCGAAGAAGCCCCATGTTTCTTCTTCGTTGCCACCGGAACAGGCTCGCCCGTAGCGAGAGGGGGATCCTCGTGAATATGACCGCCGGGGTTAGCTGATGGCAGAAAAGCAAAAGAAAGGGGGACAGCCTCAAAAGGTTCAATCACCTCGATTTCCGAGTCATCTTCATCATCGGGCCAATCTCTAATAGAATAGGATTTACCCGTGGGTCGTTTCATGGCGTCAGTCATAGGGAGGAACATCTCCTGGTCTGGCTCTTCTTCATTCGGAGTCTCCCGGTCTGGCGCCCACTTAAGGGACGGATCGGTGCCGTCCTCAAGGGTCTGCTAAAGGAATTGCTGAGGAAAAGAGCAAACAAAAGAGTCAAAAATTGCAACAATAACTGACATGTAATTAGTCCGGATTAAGTTTGCAGCATGAAACTTACCATGGGAGGAAGCCGATCACGGCAGAAATGTTCAATCCCCCAAGACCAATCAGTGGAAAAATCCTTGTGAGTGGTGAAGAGAGCCTTGACCCGGCGATAAATCTCCGAGTTGGTCAGCTCGAAGGATGAGGTCCGGTTGGGATCGCGGCCGTAGCTCATGTGGCACACCTTGTGGGTGCGCTTCTGGAGGGGTGAGATTCGGTTACACACGAAAGTGATCATGGCATCCTCGTTGCATAGCCCGAGCCCCTTCAGTTCCGCGAACCTTTTGCTCACTTGGTTGGCCAAGGCTGTGGGCTTCTTGGGGATCACGTCCCACAAGTCCGGGTTAGGTGGACCCGGAGTGTAGGGAAGCAACCGGATCAAGTCTTCGGTGCCCGTATTCCGGACATAGAAGAAGGTCCGGGCCCATCCTTTGCAGGACTCTAGCCCGGTGACCCGGGGGAAAACAGAAAATCGCCGGGGTGAAATGGAGGAAGCTCCAAATTGAGTGAGCCGCTTGTCCTCCGGATCAGCGTGGGTATTGGGAATGACGTTGCGACGAAGGCCGAAGAACCGGATCCATAGCTCTTTCGTGGGCCATAGTCCGGCGTAGCCTTCGATTGTAGAGGCAAATGCAGAGAGAGAGGTGATGGCGTTGGCTGGAAGGTGATGTGGCTGGAGTTGGTATGTGCCGAGCCAGTCCTGGAAAAAATCACTCACCGGCAAGCCAAAGCCCCGTTGGAAATGGGACAGAAACACGACGAACTCGCCCGGATTGGGTGAGGGGGCCAGTTCGTTGGAAGGAAGACGCGCGGTGACGCCGGCCGGGATGCGTCTGGTCCGGTAGAGCCAGTCCAGGTCATCCTAGCAGACCCAGGAGTCGGCCCACGCGCCGCGGACCGCCGCCGTGGCGTCTTCTTCCATCTCCTGCTCAGCAACAATGAGTTCCTCTTCAGTCATCAGGTCCTCGAGGCCCTCGCTGGCACTGGAGGCAGCGGGGGACAGTGGCCGGGACTGGCGCGGACCCGTGGCGAGAAATTCGCGTCACGATGGCGACGACGCGGAGGTGCGACGGAGAAGCGCGGCGGCGACGCTGCTTTTTGGCGATGCTGGGGGCGGCGCGGTCGCGAGGAAGAGGAAGAAGAATAGCAGCGGGCAGAGGGGTGCGGAGGGGGGGAAATCCTAAGGGACGCACCCCTCCGCTATTTAACCACTCCCATCACGGGTGAGTGGGATCGCGCCCTGTGGACCGGCCACACGCTGTGGCCGTGTATCGCCCATCCGGACCAATCAGTGAGGAGCCACACGGAGGGCCACAGGGCGGAGAGGGTCCTGTGACATGACGCGCTGATGCGGTAAACGAGGAGGCAGGCGTGACGTGACCCGCGCACAGTGATAACTGACAATTACTGCGGTGGTTACTGTACCGTCCCTTAAAATAAGACGACATAATGATTACCCTTCACATGGGTTAGCGTACGAGAGAAGGAAGCAAGACCCGGATGGAGCTGTAGTAACCCGGCCGGCAACTGAAAACTTGAAATGTGCAAAGGGAACGTAAATCCAAGCGGTCCGGGGTACAGAGGTAACTCGGCAACAATGACCGGGCCACAAAATTGAACCTGGTATGGCCTTAGCAGCCAAGGCAGCTAAGACCGCACCAGCTTCGGGGACTAATATTGGGGGGATACCCCCGGGTAGGGTCACGCCGGGGTATAAAGGCCGAGTTAGCCGAGGTTCGGCAAGGCCAAAGCAGATGCTGGCCGGGTCACCTCAAGGCAGGCCGAATCACAGGGTAATTTGGACCTGGGGGCATTTGCCTAACTAGGTCTCATCTGACTTAAGCAGTAAGTCGGAAGTGCATGTTTTACCTGTATGCAGGAACGGGTGTGGCCGGATGAACCATCATCCAGGTCACAGCAAGCTTCTAGGAGAAGGAAGGAATCTCGCTGGTCAAAAGGAGCCCCGGTACGCACTGCCTGAGCGAAGCGAGCAAGGACAGGACCACCGGGGCGTGGCCGACAAGCGTGACGACGCCCGTGTCGGCTGACGAGGGCGCCGTCAGAGGCTCACGTAGCTAAAGCATGTGTGACGCGGGGGAAAAAGCACCCCGGTCGGCTTACCACTTTGGGAGGAGGCATATTCTTCTCCACGTATGCCCTAGGCAGAAACCGAGCCTCCCCTATAAAAGGGGGGCTAGGGCTTCTGTAGAAGGGGATGGTCTCTCTACGATTCAGTTTTGGGCTAGGGTTTCAGGTGTGATCTGTGGGTGAGAGTAAGAGAGCTCCTTCTTCCTCCTCTCGCCAATACAGCTCTAGGAGCACTTGTAATCTTGGAAGAAAATCAATACAAGCTCTTGTGTGGAGAATCACTTCACTATCCCTCCCTGGATTCCCCTAGCGAGTATTAGTACCCACCTTTAGCCTATACATGGCATCTGCCGTGACACCACCACGACAACAAACCTCTGCACTTGGAGGCCCAACAACTGTCTACAAGAATAGAAGTGTGTAGACATCATCTACGGGCCGTGGGGCAACCCGAAGAAACTCGCATTCATTCAGGATCTCAGATTTCTCAATACTCTGGTCCGTAACGCTTGGCTCCTGGTGGGTGATTTCAACCCCTTCACAAAAGCTTCCGACAAAAACAATCTCAACATTAGTCGTTGCCTCATCCACCAATTCCGAGAGGCAAGAGACTTCCTATAGCTAAAAGATATGTACATGGCCGGGCATTGTTTCACTTGGTCTAATGCCCAGGCTGAGCCGGTTCTTTCGAAGATCGACCATGTCTTCTTTTTGGATTATTGGGACACGTTTTTCCCAGACCCTCACTTGTAGGCCATCACCTCGGCTTGCTCTGACCACTCACCCTTGCTGCTCCAAGGATGTGCAATAATGACAAGGAAACCTTCCTTCAAATTTGAAGAATTCTAGTTGAGCATGGACGGCTTCAAGGACACAGTAACCGCGGCTTTGAATAAGGACATCCAAGACTTGGATCCCATACGCAGAATCCATGCCAAGTTGTCCCGCATGGTGAAGGCCCTCAAGAAGTGGCAACATCAATGTAGAGGCGACTTACGCAAGCAAATTGATATGGAAAAAGAAATCATCTGGCGTTTTGATCTTGCTGAAGAATCTAGTCCCCTGTCGGATGATGAAAGGGAGTTGCGGCGACGGATGAAATCTTCATGTGTTGGCCTCCTCACCATCCAAGAAATAAAGCTCTGCTAGAGATTGAGTCTTACCTGGATTCGCCTAGGTGACGCAAACACAAAGTTGTTCCATACCAGAGCTAATGGGCGTAGAAGTAAAGTCTACATTCAATCCCTCACTGCAGACACCGGATTGGCGATCATGACGGAAGACAAAGCAAAGGTTTTGCACAAACACTTCAAGGATCAGCTCGGAACCAAAGCTCCCAGGCAGATGAGTCTCAACTGGGACGGTCTAGATTACACCCCGCATGACCTTGCTGACCTGGATGCCCCTTTTGACAATGTTGCAATAAAAGAGGCGGTTTTCTCCCTCCCCTCGGTAAAATCCCCAGGCCCCGACATATTCATTGGAGCCTTCTTCAAATCTTGCTGGGATATTATGAAAAAGAATGTCACATGAGCTATCATCCATATGTCAAAGCTCAGGGCCAACTGGGTCAACCTCATAAACTCTGCAACATCATCCTCATCCCGAAAAAATTGATGCCGCGACGGTGGGCGACTATAGGCCAGTCATCCTGATCCACAGCCTATCGAAGATTTTCTCCAAGCTTCGCACAAACCGGGTAGCTCCTCTACTACCGGAAATAGCCTCCAAATGCCAAAGCGCTTTCATCAAGAAAAGAAGCATCCACGACAACTTTATGCATGTGCAGAATCTAATCAGAGATCTCCACTCCTCTAAGACTTCGAGCCTCTTTCTAAAGTTGGATATCTCCAAAGCTTTCGACTCGGACGGTTGGGCCTACCTCATCGAGGTGATGACTGTTTTAGGTTTTGGCCCGAACTGGCACAACTGGGTGTGTCTCTCCCTGGCCTCCGCATCATCGAGGTTTCCCCTCAATGGAAACCCCGAAATGGCCTTTTGGCATGCCCAGGGACTAAGGCAAGGCGACCCACTATTGCACATACTCTTCATTCTGGCCATCGACCCGCTCCAATGCATCCTGTCCAAAGCCACTACCAGTGGGATCCTCAGCCCTATACTCTCCAAAGTGGCGATCTGTAGAGTCTCCCTCTATATCGATGATGCCAGAATCTTTATCAACCCAATAAAAGAGGAGATTGATGCCATCTCCGTGATCCTTAACAATTTAGGCAACCCTAGTGACTTGTCACCAATGTGGCTAAGACGGAGGTCTTCACGGTGAAGTGCGGGCAAATCAACATTAAGGAACTCTTGTCCACCTTCCCTGCCAAGATTGCCTAGTTCCTTGGAAAGTATCTGGGCCTTCCGCTTCACATCTGTGTCCTTCGCAAAGTGGACTTCCAGCCTCTATTCAACAAAATCGCTAGGAAACTTCTGGGATGGTTTGGTAAGAACATCGCACAGCCAGGACGAATAACCCTAGCAAAGTCCGTTCTCATGGCCACTGCAACATACCATGCCACCTTGATTATTGGCTCAACACGTCGAGCTCGTTGGGGAACCCCAAGAGGAAGGTATGATCAGCACAGCAATAAGTTTTCCCTCAGTTATGAAACCAAGGTTATCGAACTAGTAGGAGTAAGGAAACACCTCCCAGGTGTTGTTGCCAACTCGGAGTCCTGCACAACACAACCACAGAACTTTGCCCCCAACTTACAGTGAGGTTGTCAATCTCACCAGTTTTGCTGAAAACAAAGGATTAAACGTATTGTGTGTAAGAAAGTAAAAGCTTGCAGAAAGTAAACACAAAACAGTAAACAATTGTAGATTGATGGTAAAAGAAAGGACCGGGGTCCATAGTTCACTAGTGGTGGTTCTCCTTAGGATAGATGACATGTTGGGTGAACAAATTACAGCGGGGCAATTGACAAACATCGAGAAAGCATACATGCATATACAAATCATCTTGACTCCTATGAGATTTGACATTACAACATTGTACATGGACCGTAATCCAACTACATCTATGACTAATAATCCACCTTCAGGTTATCAATCTGAACCCCCTCCAGTATTAAGTTGCAAGCAACAGATAATTGCATTACACCTTGCGTGTAAAGTAAACAATACGATTGTTCTATGAACAAAAGATTGTTGTTTTCTCCCTATTAGCAACAACACATCTAGTACCTTAGAGATTCCTGTCACTTCCCTAAATTACTAGAGGCAGAACCCACTATCGAGCATAAATACTCCCTCTCGGAGTTGCTAGCATATACTCGGCTAAGATATCTACTAACAACGGAGAGCATTCAAGATCACAAATAACAAAGACATGATAGAATCAATAATCAATCTGAAATAGCATCTCAATATCCATCGGATCCCTGCAAACACAACATGTAGGATTACAAATAGATGATCTTGATCATGAACAGAGCTCACGAGATCTAAACATGGTAGCACAAAGGAGAAGAACCAACCATCTAGCTACTACATGGACCCATAGTCCAAGGATGAACTACTCACGCATCACACCGGAGGCTTGCATGGTGATGAAGAAGGCCTCCAAGGTGAATTCTCCCCTCTGGTAGGGTGCCAGGAAGAGCTTCAGATCCCTCCCGATCTAGGGATGGAGATGACGGCGGCTACAGACTCTTTCGTGGAATTTTGATCGGGTACTTAGGGTTTCTATTTCGGAAGCATCTTATAGGCGAAAGGGGAGGCCGAGGGGTGCCCTAGGCGGCCACACCACCCCCTGTCCCGGGCCAGGCCTGGCCACGCGGCCAGGTGGTGTGGCGGCCCTCTGGCCCCTCTCCGTCTTGTATTCTGGCTCCATGTCCCCCTCGGTGAAATACTAACTTTGGCTTTTGTCCCATCCAATTCCGAGAATATTCATTTTCTAACTTTCTTGGAACCAAAAACAGCAGAAAACAAACAGCTGGCATTGTGGCATCTTATTAAATAGGTTAGTCCAAGAAAGTGTATAAAAAGTACTCCAAAGTGTGGACAAAACATAAGAAAGTAGATAAAAACCAAGCATGGAACATCAAAAATTATAGATACGTTAGCAACGTATCACACCTCCATCCCGCTCTCCGAGTGGGTGCACAAGCAAATTATAAAGGTCGTCCAAAACTTCGTCTGGGAACGCGACGAAGGGGAGCACACGGCTAAAGGCAAGGCGCTTGTCAACTGGAAGATGATATGTAGACCAAAGGACTTAGGGGCCTTGGATTGTCGGACCTTGAGCGCACTAGGAGGGCTCTAAGACTTTGATGGCCATGCTTACAATGGACTGACCCTGGGCCCTAGGTTGGCTTGAAGATTCCCTGCAACTCGGCGGATATGGCACTTTTCAGAGCATCCACAAAGATCACAATAGGAAATGACGAAAAGGACTCTTTTTGGCACGACAACTGGAGAAACAAGGGCCCTATCCGTATCTGGGCCCCCGACCTATACAAGATAACCACGAGGAAGAAAAGGACGTTTGCCAAAGAGATCAGCAATAACAACTAGATTCGCTCAGTCGCTCGTCTCAACTCACCCATCCAGCTAGCTCAATATCTGCAAGTGTGGGATCTCACCCAGGATACTCAATTTACTACCGATGCAACCTGGTTCCATTAGATGGATGCTGGCGGAAGATGGTATCTATAGTGCTACGTCAGCCTACCGTGCACAATTCAATGGATTCTTCCCAAAGTATAAGGCCCAGAATATCTGGTCTGCACATGTCGAGCCGAAATGTAAGCTCTTCTCGTGGCTTGCACTGCATGGAAAAATATTGACTGCGGACATGCTCGCCATCAGAGGATGGCCTCATGACCCCACATGCCTGCTTTGTGGATATGCCCCTGAAACAGCTGCCCATCTCTGCAAACACTGCCCCTTCACAACGGCGATCTAGACCACTATGCAATCTTAGGACAGTGAGGACACGGGAAACCACGGCCAAATGTTCCCTTACATCTCCACTTGGTGGGACGATATGCTCGAGGGTAAGACTAAAGATGAACAACGCCGACTCAGCAGACGGTTGCTATACGTCCTTTGGAACGCATGGAAGGAAAGAAACCGAAGAGTATTCATGGGGAAACGCCTTACCTACATCGAGGTGGCTTCCATCGCTAGAGAAGACATCCGCTAAAGGGAGAGTGCATTTGCCACCTATGTGTCGGCTATCCCTCCCGACCCTGACTAGTTTTTGCCCCTCCCCCACCCCTTTGTTTTTCATTCTTGTTTATTTTTGGTTTTTCGTGGTTTTGGCATTTTTCCACCTCTTATAAAATGCCTTCCTGTACAGTGGACTATTTTTTCCCTCTACTAATAGAATAGGCAGTGCTCCTACCGGTTGTTGCAAAAAAAATTAAATATAATCTCACTATCAAAGAATTGATTTACTATGTTTTACTGGATATCACAATATTGAACTTTGTGACTGGATCTCATTGCAGTTGAGTGTGTGTCCATCATATCATTCATCTAGTGAATTTATCTCGTTGTTAATGGGCATAAATGTCCATGATCAGGAAACTTTGATCATCGATTTACCAACGAGCTAGTCTACTAGAGGATACTAGGGACTTGGTTTGAATACATACCACACATGTTCTAATATTTCCCCCTAGTACATTTATAGCATGGTATAAAACTTATCATGAACTAGTGAGATATGAGAATAAAACCTTATTTTTATTTACATCTAGGGTATATCTCCTATAGGGGCAATAAAAGTCCATTACTGTAATCATGTCACTCGGGCCCTAGTAAAGCATTAAACATAGCAATAGTGCATCAACACTCATACAAGAACATCCTTAAGATAAACCTCTCAAATCTTGACATATATGCATGATTACATGATCAATCTCATCCAATCCCCATTCACCTCACATGTCTATAAAGTACTACTCGCTCATGGAGAGAGAAGGAGAACATGTTGATGGAGATGACATTGGTGATGATGGTGGTGAATATGGTGTAAAAATTCCCCTCTCTAGCGTGGAGACTAGGATCAATCTAACACCGAGAATGAATATCGTGATGGAGGCGGTGCTATGTTTCTCGAAACACTTCGTGCTCCTGGCTAGGCAGGGTTTTGGGGTATATAAGGAAGTACGTGAATGGAGGAGGCAAGGCGACGCTTGAGGGCCAAACCCCTCACGTGGCGCTGGTCTCGTTTGGGCCTCCTGGCCTATCTTGTGAGTTTCCAAGCTCTAGGGTCAATGTTCCGATGAAAAACGTGCATGGTCTTTTTCCCCCTATTTAATTTCTTGCGTGGAGAGCAGAAAGAAGAGTTTTATTAAAAACTCTACCAGATTCAGTAGTTTTATCTTAGTGTGGTAAGATTCTGGAGAAAATCATCAAAGTACTTGGAAAAGTATATACATTTAAAATGTATCAATCAATGATGATCTCTAGATTGTTAATGCTTGTGTTCTTCAAGGGTAAGTAGATTAGATATATTCTACTTGCAACTTGCATCTAATAGATTATATCTTGAGGGGTTCTCTCTTGCTATTCCGTAGGAAATTTTTTATTTTCCATGCAATGAAACCATCAGAACTCCTATGTCATGGCCGAATGGGAGTGGCCTATGCTAGAATGTTGGCGATCTAGCACATGTGACACTGAGGTCGATGGTGAAACCGGCGAGCTCACGTAAGAAGGCTACATTGGGGTTGAATCAACCAAGTGGGTCACCGTCGACATACTCAGGGGAGAGTAATAACCTCAACCGTGCTGTCGCATGCCCATGGCCCTCTTGGAACATCACCGACAGGGAGGTGGAGAGGCTTGTCAGGGAGGAGACACTGACTTGTCTCCCCTAGACATTGGGGAAGAATTGGCTGGTTTGAGGAGAATGCACAGTCCACTCAAAATCCACCAACGCCTCTGTGGCGTTTGTTGGATTTTACTTGGACTCCCTCTCGGTGTAGTCAACTGTGACCATCGCCCGGCGTGCTATGTCCTTTGCCCCTCCGTTGGCTTCTTATTTTTTGGGCGAGCCTCTTCGGTACCTTCGTCGACACCTGCTTGTCGTTTGAGGGAGGGATGACAAATTTCTTCGGCGGCATGGCGGGCTGGAGAAATGAGCAAGTGCCTAGACCGACGGGAGGTAAATTGCGAGAGTGGCATGGAGGGGCGGGAAGAATGGGGACATGGGGAAAAGGGGGGAAATAAAATAATGGGGGGAAGGTTTTCTCCCCTTGCCAATAGAGCTGACCCACACACCTTTTTCCTTTATCTAGTAGCTCCTCCCCCGGTGGGTTGGGTTCAGCCTGTTGCGTCAGATAAAAAATGACATGGACCGGCTGGAAACGGCTTGTCGGGGTGGGGAGGGTGGTTTGGTTATTTTTTAGCGCCATCGCCTCCAAAGGATCTTTAGGAGGATGCTTTATAGTGTCGTTGACTATTCCGTTTGGGTGCATTAATAACCTAAATTTGGCGCTCGCCCCCGTCACGCCGCCAGACCTTCCTTGGCCCTTGCGTCCCACCTTACCCGCCATGGATTCCTTGGGCCAGCGGTGCCTCTCGGCAGCTAACTTCCTCTTGCTGAGCCAGGTGAGGCTCATGCCATATCGCATAGTAGTGTCCCAGTCCCTCGAGGCGCCTGCCACCGTCAACGATGTCGCGGCCGCTTCAGCTTTAGCGTTCATAGCCACTTCCTCGGCCGCTGCCGCATCCGCCGTCGCCCTTGCTTGTTTTTGCGCCACCATTGCGGTCGCGTCCTCCCACAACCGCGTTGTTCCATTTCCATGTCAATGAGGGCAATCTCCTAGCGGCGCGCCTTTTCTGCCTCCAACACGATAAGGAGTGCAGCTTGCTGGCAGGCAGCCTTTTTTGACACCTAGTGGGCGATCGAAACCTCCTAGACTCTCTGCTCTTTCGCCATGAACTGGCTTTGCGTTCCTCTAGTGTCACCATTTCACACGACAACTTGACGATGTTGTCCTGGATGGCCATGTCGGATGCCTCCAAAGCACCAGGTCTAAAGGGACTCGAGGAGGATGGTCTAATCTGCGCTCATCGGCGCCCGGAGGACATTCTCCTACGCATCCTCTTCGCTAGCGTAGTTGTTGTCCCAGTCCTCCATGTCCTCTTTGTCGCCCATCGGTGGGCTATTAGGGTAGCGCTAGCATGCGGCCTGGCTAAGCTAGGCCCAAGTGGTGTAAAGCGGTGAGGCATGGCTTGGCTCTCTGGTCATCCCACTAGCTCGGTGCCTTCTTAATAGGTGGCGGTGGGTAGAAAACAATGGAGATAGCGTGCCCAGGTAGGAAACATTGGCCTTGATCCTGGGCTACCCTAAGGAAGATAGACAACGCATCGCAGACCACCTAAAGTGCCGCCTGGCTGACTTCCCTATCACCTACCTGGGTATGCCAAAGCAAAACTCTTGGGTGCTGATTAGGGATCTAGCACCCATGGTCGCGAAGGTGCAGTCTCAAGCTGAACCATGGCGGGCGCGCCTCACATCCAAGGGGAGCAAGACCATCCTAATCAACTCATGCCTGTCCAGCCTCACCATGTATCAGATGGGCCTTTATATGCTTCCTGAAGGAACCCACACAGACTTCACAAAAGAGTTGTCTAGATTCTTTTGGGTTGCTAGAGATGGGCACCAGAATTACCATATGGTGAAGTCGGCACATATTTGTACCCCCAAAATCTTTGGGGGTTTAGGCATCCTGGAGTCGCGTCGTTTCAATGTGGCCCTTTTGCTGAAGCGGGTGTGGCAGATCTTACAAGATGATGGAGGACTCTAGATACAACTCATCAAGGCCAAGTATCTCCGAGGCCACCCCTGCTGGCATGTGAACGTCCGGAGGGATCCCAGTTCTGGCGGGCCCTCCAAGACATTAAGCACCTCATTCGCCGGATCTAGTTTCGTAGTTGAAAATGGTCGGGAAGCCCTGTTTTGGCTAGACCCCTGGGTTCAGGGGACCTCCCTATGCCAGGAATTCCCGGCTTTGTTCGCCATCTACGCAGCTCCCAAGATGTTAGTGGGCGAGGCATCTCAAGGAGGCCACTGGAACATCCCATTCTGGAGGACCTTTAATGATGCTGAGGTTGCTGACTTCCTGAGGCTGCGGGGCTCCTTGCCCTTGTCCCTCTCAGGGGAGAGGGATAAGGTCACTTGGAGCCAGTCTCCCTTAGGATCCTTCTCAGTTAGTTCAGCTTATAGGACCTTGTTTCAGGGTCCTAAGTTACCTTGGACGACGCACATGTGGAAGGCTCCCCTACCCTTGAGCTTGAGGATCTTCCTGTGGCAACTGCTACGGGATCGTCTCCCTTCGGGTGTAGAGGTGTGGAAACATAATGGTCCGGGCAATGGGTTGTGTCCACTATGTGGGACGCCGGAGACGTGCGCTCACATAATGTTCACATGCCCTGCTGCTCAGTTTCTGTGGAACTTTGTCCGAGAAGCCCTTGGGCCTACTTGGCAGGCCCAAGACCTCGGCGAGTTCCTAGAGACGACGGCGAACTATTCCAGAAGGAGGCACAACCTCTTCTGGTTGGTTTTTGTGGCCATTACATGGACGCTTTGGAATATTCGTAATAAGATGGTGATAGGGCGGATCTTTCCTCGCCGTGCATCTGATTCTGTGTTTTCTTTGCTTGCCTACCTCCAGCAGTGGTACCTGCTTTCTAGGTAGAGGGACAGGGAGAGCGTGGACGGTGATGACCCACAAGTATAGGGGGTGTATCGCAGTATTTTCGAGGGAAGTGAAACCCAATTTATTGATTCGACACAAGGGGAGCCAAAGAATACTTATCAACCTTAACAACTAAGTTGTCAATTCAGATGCACCTGGAAACAATCTTGCTCACAGCAGTTTATCAGTAGCAACAGTTTTGTAGTAGGAATAGTAAAGTAACAGCAGCAGCAAAACAAAGGCAGTAGTAACAAAAGCAGTAAATAGTGGGATTCGAGTGCGGTAGGCATAGGGATGGATGGATGGGCGTTGCATGGACAAGAAAATTCACATAGCAATCAGAACATAGGGCAATTGCAGATAAATAAGATAAAGCACCCAAGTACTAGACAATCCAAAGAATGTGTTCCATATATAGTCATACGTGCTCGCAATGAGAACTTGCACAACATCTTTTGTCCTGCCAGCCCGTTTGCAGCGGGGCCTCTAGGGAACTACTAGCAATTAAGGTGCTCCTTTTAATAGAGCACTAGAGCAAAGCATTAACACTCCGTGAACACATGTGATCCTCACATCAAAGCCTTTCCCTTCCGGCTACCCCGATTTCTGTCACTTCGGGACCGTAGGTTCCGGACAACGACATGTGTATACAACTTGTAGATAAGACCCAAAACAATACTATCATAATGAATCAAAAATATGTTCAGATCTGAAATCATGGCACTCGGGCCCTAGTGACAAGCATTAAGCACAACAAGTCGCAGCAAAGTCATAAAGCACTAAAAAAAGATACTAGGCACTATGCCCTAACAATCTGATGCCATTAGATGAACGATCTCATCCAATCCCTACCATCCCCATAGCCTACAGCGGGGGATTACTCACTCATAGATGGGGGAAACATGGATGGTCGATGGAGAAGCGATGGTGATGATGATGGCGATGATCTCCTCCAATTCCCCATCCCGGCAGGGTGCCAGAACGGAGTTTCTGGTGCTGTTTCGTGGAATCTGGTGGTGGCGGCGGAGCGGAACTCCTTCTGGAAAAACGTCGAACCACTCGAAGTTTTTAGGTCAGAAGGCTTCTTATAGGCGAAGAGAGAGGTCGAGGGGGTGCCTGGGGCCACCACACCAGGCCTTGGCGCGGCCAGGCCTAGCCCGCGCCTAGGGGAGTGTGGCCAGCCCCTGGCCCTCCTCCGTCTCGTATTCTGGCTCCGTGAGTCTTCTGGAAAAATAGGCACTTTGGCTTTTGTCCCGTCCAATTCCGAGAATATTCATTTTCTGACTTTCCTGGAACCAAAAACAGCAGAAAACAGGCAGCTGGCACTGTGGCTCTTGTTAATAGGTTAGTCCAAGAAATCATACAAAAAGTACTCCAAAGTTGGAACAAAACACAAGAAAGTGGATAAAACCAAGCATGGAGCATCAAAAATTATAGATACATTTGCAATGTATCAACATCCCCAAGCTTAACTCCTGCTCGTCCTCGAGTAGGTAAGTGATAAAAAGAAAGAATTTATTAGGTGACATGCACCATCAAAGACTTGATCAAAGTATTTGCAAAACACTCAAAGTTGGGATCACAGTACTTCAATCATAACATGAAAGACAAAGTTCTAGCAATAAGCAAAGAAACTATGACACAACATGAAAAGACACAAACAAAAGATTCATGAATAACAATGCTTTGCAAGACGTTTGTTTCTTTTGAATAAAGAAAACATAGCAAAGTGGCATTCAGCTTGTCCCTCAAAGAGTAGCAAACATAAATGCATAGGACACCTTCAAAGTTTACAAGAGTGACTAGATACAAATAGTTTAAAACAAGCAATATCAAGGTATGCATCAATCAACAAGTCTTGGGACAATGCACATAGAACTAAGAATGGCCACTATGCTCTCAAGAAAGTGCTCATAGAATGTGTGGAGACTCAACAAGGAAATGAAAAGGTTTTGAATAGTTTGAAAGACTTCCAAATGCTGAAAGTATGGTACTCGTTAGCTTTGAGCTCTCATTGCCCCTATCATAAGCATCTTTAATGTGGTTAAGGTGAAAGTGACACAACTAAGAGGATATGCTTGACAAGTTATAAATCGAAGCCTCATGCCCCTTACTTACGAAGACCGATCCTCATGCTACTCAACTTCAGTCACAAGTAAGCTCTTGTCATTGTAAGTATATACGTATCATAGAGAACCGCCAACGGGGTACCCCTTGCACATGACACGGGAGCTATCCCATAATCAAAATACAAGGCAAGCAGATAATGAGCATCTCGGTGATCTTTTTATTTACTATGTGCATAGATTTTTATTGAGGATGCTTCATAGAATGCTCATTATGGTTATGCTGCAAGTTTCCACCATGATTAGGCATGGCTTAGGCTAGCGGACTAGGCGTTTCTCTAACATACATACAAACTCCATGATCTTACAAGTTCCACTTTTATTTCACACCGCCGGGATCCATAAGCAAAAGAACATGATATCAACTAGGTACAAAATACCTATGAGGCGTTGAAAGCGGTCCCCATGATACATGGTTCTGCTAACTTCAACTCATAAAGCGCAAGCATATACGCAACAAAGAAGGATGCAATGGTTCAGGTTTATTAAATGCAGGAAAGTAAAGTGTGCCATCAAGTTCGTGAGAGCTTTACTAACTAACTTTCTCATAACAAGCAAACATTTTATTCGGAAGAAAACAAGGCATATTGAATATGCACGGAAGTAGCAAATGATGCTAATAGGTAGGTGTGGTGGACACTTTGGCAATATTTGGTTTTAGGGAGTTGCAAACATGAGTAAAACATACTCAGTGAAAGTGAAGGCTAGCTATAGTAAGGGAGCGACAAACGAGAGAGCAATAATGGCCATAATCATGCAGAGCGACAAAACATCATTGATCAAAGCATAAAGTGATACTAAAGGTTGAAAACTAAAGGATCATACAGGCTATGGTGACTTGAGATAGTCATAACATGGTGTGAGCATGCGCCAAGTCAACCCAAATAAAGCATCAAAGGAGAATACCATTATACTATGCTTTAATATGCTAAAACAACGCATGATTCATCCAAGGCACATTAAGCAATCTCAATTGTTTATAACAAGTCATGCTACAGCAAAGAATACTAAGCATAAAGCCAAAACAATATCAAGCATGGCATGACAAAGCATAGGCCACAGTCAAAAACAAGCTCTCTTTACCACTTAAGCATGAGCTTTCCTACTCTTTTCCAAACCAAACCAAACCAAACCATTTGAACACCAACATATGAAAGAGGGGGTCCAACCAATTTATTCAGCAAACTAAGAAAACCAGGCAAACTAAAAACCAAAATGAAAATGAAAAAGAAGACGCTCCAAGAACAACACAACTGTGCATGAAACAATAAAAATGAAGTGTTTGGAAGAAACCTAGGATTTTTATTGATAAAGAAGGGGATGCCTTGGGCATCCCCAAGCTTTGATGCTTGTACTTCTTGGATATTTATTGGGGTGACACGCGTGGCATCCCCAAGCTTAAGCTTTAGTCCATCCTTCATCTCATTACCCGTTCCTTCCATACACCTGAAATTTTTCCTTCATACAAAACTTCACACAATCTTTATTAGCAACATTAGTGCACTCAAGATAAATAAGTCTTAAGGTTCAGTTCTAACACCAAATAAACTTCCATTAGAACACTAGCTACTGTAGTACTTTCCTCAAAAGAACTCAAGAAGGAACTAACAAGAAGCAAATGCAGAAAATGGCAGAAATCTGTCAAAACAGACCAGCAGGTAAAGAAGAATTTTTTCGAAGCCCTTATGTTGCTCAAATCAAAAAGTGCTGAACTGACTAAAGTTAGATAACAATCTGGGGCAAAATCACAAAAACTTACAGCTCAATCCGACATACAGAGCTCTCTCACGAATTTTTACGGTGAAGCACAGAAATCTGTTTTGGGACAGCAACTTTCCCAATCATCACTTTACTCTCATTAGAGGTTACTCTTGGCACAAAAAGCAAATAAAAAGGATAAGGAGCGGTTATTACTGAAGTAATAACTTCCAAAAATCATCTAAAACTTTTGGGTTATCTCCCAATAAGTAATTTTCTTTAACGCCTTTAAGTTAGGCATAAGCAAAAAACTAAAATGGATAGAATAGAAGTAAGCGGAGATAATCACGGTGAAAACATTGTTTTGTTCAATGAAATCCTGTTGTTAACAAGGTTGATCAGGTATTGCTACCAAAACAATTTCATATGAGACAAAACTTTGTATTCCACTAATGATTATGTTACCTCAACCTTGATAGCAATGGTCCCAATCATAATAGTTTCAAATTTTTCTTTTGGTATGGGACAATATATTCTCCAACTTGAATGCCTTCAACATGTTCAATTGAATTTAAACCATAAGTCCTTTCAATCTTCTTGGGGAAATAGATAGTATGTTCCTTGTCATTAACATTGAAGGTCACCTTTCCTTGATTACAATTAATAACAGCTCCTGCAGTATTAAGAAAAGGTCTCCCAAGAATAATAGACATATTATCATCTTCAGGCATTTCAAGCACAACAAAATCAGTTAATATCAAGCAATTATGAGCCACCTGGATAGGTACATCCTCACATATACCCACGGGAATAGTGGTAGACTTATCAGCCATTTGCAAAGATATATCAGTTGGTATCAATTTTTCAAGCTGAAGTCTCTTATAGAGAGAGAAATGTATAACACTAACTCCAGCTCCCAAATCACACAAAGCAGTTCTAACATAACTATTTTCTTAATAGAGCAAGATATAGTTGGAATCCCTAGGTCTCCAAGTTTCTTAGGAACCTTACCATTGAAGGAATAATTAACAAGCAAAGTAGAGATTTCTTCATTAGGGATCTTCCTTTTATTCGAGACAATGTCCTTCGTATACTTTGAATAAAGAGGCAATTTAATAGCATCAGTCAAAGGAATTTGCAAGAATAAAGGTTTCATCCACTCACAAAACTTATTATAGTGTTCATCTTCCTTTGACTTGTGTTTCTTATCAGGGAAAGGCATAGGTTTTTGGACCCAAGGTTCACTACCATGTTTCTTAGCAATAAAATCTTCTTTGGTGTATTTAGTAGTCTTAGTGTGGTTTTCAGGTTCTTCTTCAACTTTTTCTTCATTAGGAACTTCATTTTCTTCATTACCACTTTCAGTTTCAGCATCAGAGATAGATATACTATTAGGATCTATAGCAGGTTCAGAGGGTTCTACAACAGTTTTATGTTTCTTTTTCCTTTTCTTACGAGTAGAACCACTATTTTCAGCTCGTTGAGAATCCTGCTCAATTCTTTTGGGATGCCCCTCAGGATATAGAGGATCCTGGGTAGCAGCACCACTTCTAGTTCTAATTTCATAAGCGTGTTTTTCTTTAGCGGCATTAACTAGCAAGTCGTTTTGCACTTTAACGAGTTGATCTATTTGAGTTTGCACCATTTGAAAGTGTTTAACAATCATTTTAACATCATTAGAGGTTCTTTCCACAATATCTTTCAACTCAACAATAGCTCTAGTGTTTTCCATTAGATGATTTTGCACCCTTTTATTAAAGTTATCTTGCTTAACAATAAAGATATCAAATTCTTCTAAGCATTGATCAGGAGGTTTCAAGTAAGGAATATCACCTTCATCAAAGTGTTGGAGAGAGTGTACCTCAATAGTGGGTGAATAGGGAATAGGCTTACATAATTCTTCTATAGGAGGTAAATTCTTGACATCTGTAGCTTTAATTCCCTTCTCCTTAAGACATTTCTTAGCTTCCTTCATCACTTAATCATTTAATTCAATAACTCCCCTCTTCTTTGATGTTGGAATAGGCACCGGAATAGATGGTTCAGGTACAATTACTTCAGGTATAGCTTGTTTAGGAGGAGTCCAATCTTCATAATTCTTGCTTATTTTAGCCATCAATTCCTCAGCTTCCTTAGGAGTCCTATTCCTGAAAACACAATCAGCATAACTATCTAGGTATGTCCTAGATTCTTCGGTTAGTCCATTATAAAATATATCAAGTAGTTCATTCTTAGGTACTGGACTTCCAGCCTGTGCATGAATCAAAGCACAAAACCTTGCCCAAGATTCGGGCAATACCTCTTTTTCTCCCTGTTTAAAATCAAAAAGTTCCTGTAAAACAGCATGTCTAGCACTAGGAGGAAAATATTTCTGCAGGAAAGTATTAAACAAGCACTCAGGGCTATCAATAGATCCAGGAGGTAAATTACCAAACCAAGTTTTAGCTTCTCCTTTCAGTGAAAAAGGGAAAATCTTAGCAACAAAGTAAGTACGCATTTTAATATCATCAAAAAACAAGCCACTCATGGGAGAAAGTTCATTCATATGTGCTACCGCACTTTCATTCTTAGTCCCGCCAAAAGGTTCTTTCTCGACAATAGCTATGTAAGATAGATCGAGAGAGAAATCATAATCTTCATCTATAATGTTTACAGGAGAAGCAGCAAACTTAGCAGCATGTGATAATTTGGGTCTAATAGTACGCCTCTCAAGGAGATTCTTAGCAGCGCTCCTATCATGGGTGTTCCTACATTCTTCAATAAACTCATCAGTCATCTCAACATAATCTTCTTCAGCATCATAACTCTCACTAGACTCAGGTGAGCTAACAGGTGTAGCAGTGTGTTCATTAGGAGTTTCGGTATTTCCAACTATAGTTCTAGCAATCGTAGCATCTAGGAAAGGACCTAATGAACCACTCTTATCAAGCACAGTAGAAGCAGCATCAGAAGTTTCAGATTCAGCAGTAGTAGCAGTGTGTGTAGCATGTGTATGTGGTGGTGTAAGGAACTTACTCAGAACATACGGTGAATCAAGAGCAGTAGAGGTGTTCAGAACCGTACCTCTTCTTGTAGTGGATGGTAAAATAGGAACCTTGCCATCACGAGACTTACCCATGATGGATGGAAAGCAGTGAACAATAGAGAATCCAAGTGAACTTGATAAATAAAGCTATGCTCCCCGGCAATGGCGCTAGAAAATAGTCTTGATGACCCACAAGTATAGGGGGTGTATCGCAGTATTTTCGAGGGAAGTGAAACCCAATTTATTGATTCGACACAAGGGGAGCCAAAGAATACTTATCAGCCTTAACAACTGAGTTGTCAATTCAGCTACACCTGGAAACAATCTTGCTCACAGCAGTTTATCAGTAGCAACAGTTTTGTAGTAGGAATAGTAAAGTAACAGCAGTAGCAAAACAAAGACAGTAGTAACAAAAGCAGTAAATAGTGGGATTCGAGTGTGGTAGGCATAGGGATGGATGGACGGGTGTTGCATGGACAAGACAATTCATATAGCAATCAGAACATAGGGCAATTGCAGATAAATAAGATAAAGCACCCAAGTACTAGACAATCCTAGGCACGTGTTCCATATATAGTCATACGTGCTCGCCATGAGAACTTGCACAACATCTTTTGTCCTGCCAGCCCGTTTGCAGCGGGGCCTCTAGGGAACTACTGGCAATTAAGGTGCTCCTTTTAATAGAGCACCGGAGCAAAGCATTAACACTCCGTGAACACATGTGATCCTCACATCAAAGCCTTTCCCTTTCGGCTACCCTGATTTCTTTCACTTCGGGACCATAGGTTCCGGATAACGACGTGTGTATACAACTTGTAGATAAGACCCAAAACAATACTATCATAATGAATCAAAAATAAGTTCAGATCTAAAATCATGGCACTCGGGCCCTAGTGACAAGCATTAAGCACAACAAGTCGCAACAAAGTCATAAAGCACTAATAAAAGATACTAGGCACTATGCCCTAACAATCTGATGCCATTACATTAACGATCTCATCCAATCCCTACCATCCCCATAGCCTACAGCGGGGGATTACTCACTCATAGATGGGGGAAACATGGATGGTCGATGGAGAAGCGATGGTGATGATGATGGCGATGATCTCCTCCAATTCCCTGTCCCGGCAGGGTGCCAGAACGGAGTTTCTGGTGCTGTTTCGTGGAATCTGGTGGTGGTTGCGGAGCAGAACTCCTTCTGGAAAAACGTCGAACCCCCTGAAGTTTTTAGGTCAGAAGGCTTCTTATAGGCGAAGAGAGAGGTCGAGGGGGTGCCTGGGGCCACCACACCAGGCCCTGACGCGGCCAGGCCTAGCCCGCGCCTGGGGGGTGTGGCCAGCCCTCCTCCGTCTCGTATTCTGGCTCTGTGAGTCTTCTGGAAAAATAGGCACTTTGGCTTTTGTCTCGTCCAATTCCGAGAATATTCATTTTCTGACTTTCCTGGAACCAAAAATAGCAGAAAACAGGTAGCTGGCACTGTGGCTCTTGTTAATAGGTTAGTCCAAGAAATCATACGAAAAGTACTCCAAAGTTGGAACAAAACACACGAAAGTGGATAAAACCAAGCATGGAGCATCAAAAATTATAGATACATTTGCAATGTATCAGACGACACCATGCAGGCACATAGGGCATCGGCGCATCGCTTCGCGGCTCCTGCTAGTACCTCCGCGGCTTCCTAGAGTGAGCTCCGTTTCAGCTCCCCTTGCCTTTCTTTTTTTTCTTTTTTGTGCCTTGGGTGTGATGTTTTGTGGCCCCAGCAGACTATCTTTTCTTTTTCTGTTTGACGCCTAGCGTCGGTGACTTGGTCGCACTCTATTTTATGTGGATTTATTTATACACTAGTAGAAAACAGACCTTTGGTCGAGGGGTATTAGTCCTGGTTTTGCTACAAACCGGGACTAATGCCCCGGTCCCAACGGCTATATCTGACCGCAGGGGGCGGTAGACACTAGTCCCGGTTCGAACGGACCCTTTAGTCCTGGTTCATGTAAAAAACTGGGACTAAAGGGTTTCAAGTAGGATGGGTCGGGCGCCAGACCCTTTACTCCCGGTTTGTTATATGAACCGAGACTAAAGGTTACCCTTTAGTCCCGGTTCTAGAAACAAACCAAGACTAAAGGCCTGGCTATATCTTCTTTCCCCACCTACCCGAGCCACCATTTCAAGCCGATGGCTCCACTCTCTTTCTTCCTTCAACAAGCTCGAGTTCATGCCCAATTTTTTCTCAAGATTTGTCAACATTTTGTGGTTCCCCATCTACCCAAAGGTTCTAAAAGGTGAGCAACTTCATCCTTTTAACTCTCATTGCTATATTAGCTCATTTCATGCTCTATCTTGTAGATGGATTTGTGGATTTAGTTTGGTAGTAATTTTTTCAATGATAACATGAGATCGATGTTTAGATTCTATCTATCTTGTATTAATGTAATGAAATCCAAGGTAAATATCATTTTCAATATGTGGATTCTATCTATATCTTGTTTTGGCACATAGTCTCGAAATTTGATTCATAGAAGCACACACATGCACGAGTTCATCATTCTAACTAACTGGGCAAAATACCCTTCTTCGTCTTCTACCTGCCTTCAACAAACTAAAAAAATTGTAACAAAAATAGGGTTAATTCATAAAAGCTTGATAAGAAGACATCACAGTACATCTTGGAGAAGCTCCTCTATAGCGAGCTCCTCGAAGATGTCTGAGGATAGGATCCTAAGACATCTTCGAGAAGCTCCACCGTAGTGGTGTCCCTCTCTCACCATCTTGGAGTTAATAACTCCTCTAGCTATAGATTAATATGTCGAGTAACTAAAACAATTCACATATTAGGGAGTGCCTCTATGGTGACCTCCTCGAAGATGTCTAAGGACAGGATCCTAAGACATCTTCGAGAAGCTCCACCGTAATGGTGTCCCTGCTCTCGCACACCATCTTGCAGTTCTTCACAAGAATGCATACCTATTTATAGATTAAGCAGCACAACATAGTGTCGGACACTAAAGACATAATGTCGACACTCACCCCTGGCATAGTGCTGCCACCCACCCAAAATAGTGGCGTCATTTACTGGCTTAGTGCTGCCCACTCAGGACATAGTGTCGACATGTTGTCACCACATCCACGTTTAGTCCTAGTTGGTGCCTCCAACCGGGACTAAAGATTAGTCCCGGTTGTTTGCTTTAATTTTATTTTTTAGACCAGTACTAATTTTATTATCATGATTCTATTTGATGTACTTAATTATATAATGCAGATGAGCCGTTAATGGATGCACGCTGACCAACTCTCTAGCGAGTTCATTAAAGGCGTGCATTCTTTTCTCCTTGTGGCCAAGGCAAATAAGCGGAATGGTTTTATGTCTTGTCCATGTGGTGTCTGTCAGAATCATAAGGAATACTCTTCCTCAAGAGTCCTTCACAGCCACCTGTTTCGGTCCGGTTTCATGACCGGCTATAATTGTTGAACCAAGCACGGAGAAAGAGGGGTTATGATGGAAGACAACGAAGAAGAAGAGAATGATAACCACTACCCTACTATATCCCCTGAATACGACGGTACTACGATGGAAGACAATGATGAAGAAGAAGATGAAGAACGGGCATTAGATCTGCCTGATGATGATCTTAGTCGGGCCATTGCTGATGCAAAGGAAGAATGCGTAACTAAAAGGGAGAGGTTGAAATTCAAGCAGATGTTAGAGGATCACAAAAAATTGTTGTACCCAAATTGTGAATATGGGCACAAAAAGCTGGGTAGCACACTGGAATTACTGCAATAGAAGGCAAAGAATGGTGTGACTGAGAAAGGATTTGAAAAGTTGCCGAAAATAATGAAGAAGTTGCTTCCAAAGGATTAGAGGTGCAGAAGATACATGCATGCATTAATGATTGCATCCTCTACCATGGCGAGGAGTACGAGAATTTGGATGCATGCCCAATATGCACTGCATTGCGGTATAAGATAAGACGAGATGACCCTGGTGATGTTGAGGGCGAGCGCTGCATGAAGAGGGTTCCTGCCAAGGTTATGTGGTATGCTCCTATAATACCACAGTGAAACGTTTGTTCAGGAACAAAGAGCATGCCAAGTTGTTGCAATGGCACATGGAAGACCGTAAGAAAGACGAGATGTTGAGACACCCTGCTGATGGGTCGCAATGGAGAAAAATCGAGAGAGAGTTCCCGGACTTTGTAGGTGACGCGAGGAACTTATGGTTTGGTCTAAGTATAGATGGCATGAATCCTTTTGGGGAGCAGAGGTGCAGTCATAGCACCTGGCATGTGACTTTGTGTATCTATAACCTTCCTCCTTGGTTCTGCATGAAGCGGAAGTTTATTATGATGCCAGTGCTCACCCAAGGCCCGAAGCAACCCGGCAACGACATTGATGTGTACCTAAGGCCATTAGATGAAGAACTCTTACAGTTGTGGCACGAACAAGGTATACATGTGTGGGATGAGCACGAGCAAGAGGAATTTGACCTACGAGCGTTGTTGTTCATAACAATCAATGATTGGTATGCTCTTAGTAACATTTCAGGACAGACAAACAAGGGATACAATGCGTGCACACATTTTTTAGGTGAGACTGAAAGTTTATATTTGGATAAATGTAAGAAGAATGTGTACTCGGGGAATCGTCGTTTTCTTCCACCCATGCACACCCTAAGAAAGAAAGGTAAGCATTTCAATAGTGAGGCAGACAGCCGGTGTAAGCCTATCCGCTGTACTGGTGATGATGTATTTGATATGGTGAAGGATTTAAAAGTAATCTTTGGAAATGGTCATGGTAGACAATCTGTTCCGAAGGACAATGTCGGACACGCACCCATGTGGAAAAAGAAATCTATATTTTGGGAGTTACCCTATTGGAAGGTCCTAGAGGTCCGCTCTGTAATTGATGTGATGTACCTGACGAAGAATATTTGCGTGACGTTGCTAGGCTTCTTGGGCGTGTATGGGAAGAATAAAGATGCGCCGGAAGCACGGCAGGACCAACAACGTATGAAAGACCGAGACGGCATGCATCCAGAGTTGTTTGAAGGTACTGTCAGCTAAGCCCTTACCAAAGAAGAGAAGGAAATCTTTTTTGAAGTCCTTTACAGTATCAAGGTCCTGTCTGGCTTCTCGTTGAACATAAACGGAATAATAAATATAGTAGAGAAAAATTTTCAAAACCAAAAGTCTCATGACTGCCACGTGCTTATGACACAGCTGCTTCCAGTTGCATTGAGGGGACTCCTGCCGGAAAATGTTCGAGTACCCATTGTGAAGCTATGTGCGTTTCTCAATGAAATTTCCCAGAAGGAAATCAATCTAGATAGTCTACCAAGGTTACAGAACTATGTGGTCCAATGTCTTGTGAGCTTCGAATTGGTGTTCCCACCATCCTTCTTCAATATTATGACGCACCTCCTCGTTCACCTAGTCGAAGAGATTAACATTCTCGGTCCTGTATTTCTACACAATATGTTCCCCTTTGAGAGGTTCATGGGAGTCTTAAAGAAATATGTTCATAGCCATGCTAGGCCAGAAGGAAGCATCTCAAAGGGATATGGAACAAAGGAGGTCACTGAGTTTTGTGTTGCCTTTATTCCTGACCTTAAGCCCATCGGTGTTCCTGAATCACGGCATGAGGGTAGACTGAGTGGAAAAGGAACGCTAGGAAAGAAAGCAAGGATATGTATGGCCGGACATTCTCTCACTAAAGCACACTATACAGTTCTGCAAAGTTCCACCTTGGTGGCTCCGTATATCGAGGAACACAAGAATATTGTACACTCCAACAACCCGGGGAAGCCTGGCTCCTAGATTAGAGATGAACACATGAAGACTTTCGACGGTTGGTTGCAGACACATCTCATGAATGACATCACTGTTGGAGAGCAGTTGTACTTGTCGGCCAGGTCACCATCTTCGACTATATTGACATTAAATGGGAATACATTTTACCCGATCGCCCAAGATAAAAAGAGCACCAACCAAAACAGTGGTGTCTGATTTGATGCAACAGACGAGAATAGGCAAAAAGATACATATTATGGTTACATAGAGGAGATATGGGAACTTGACTATGGACCTTATTTTAAGGTCCCTTTGTTTAGATGCAAATGGGTCAAGCTGACAGGAGGCGGGGTTGAGGTAGACAAGAAATACGAATGATAACAGTGGATCTCAACAACCTTGCGTATAGAGATGAACCATTCGTCCTAGCCAATGATGTGGCTCCGGTTTTTTATGTGAAGGACATGAAAACCGAGAAAAAGTAAAGATAAGAAAAAAATACATCATACGATGAGCCAAAGCGGCACATAGTTCTTTCAGGGAAAAGAAACATCATGGGGGTGGAGGATAAGACAGACATGTCAGAACATTATGATAAGTTTCATGAAATTCCGCCCTTCGCAGAGAAGGATGACCCAAGCATCCTGTTAAGTAAGAAAGATGCTCCATGGTTACGGATTAGAAGAAAACACTAACAATAGAGATGTGTGGATGTTGGTGATGTACAATATTAAACCTTTATTTTTGATGATCTGCTTATATATCTATATGGATATGAACTGTCTCGATCTTAATAGGTAGTATTGCAACTTGTTGTGGCCAACACCAAAGACATTTATTAATATTAAAACATAAAAATTAGTCATAATCATGTCTAGCCCTATAGTACACAGCTTTAGGATCGTCTTCGGAATCATCATCGTCATCGTCATCGTCGTTTCTCGTAGCACGCGGCTGGATCCTCAGCCCTTCCCCGGCTTGTGCACGGGGAAACGGGGAGGGGGCACCTGCCACTCCAGCCTCGGATTCACGGGCCACGTGGTGGACCTCTAGTCCCGGTTCTGTTACGAACCAGGACTAAAAGCTGGATTTTTAGTCCCGATCTGTCAGTCCCGGTTTGCAATCCAGGACTAAAGGTCCTTACAAACCGGGTCTAAAGGTCTAGTTTTTACTAGTGTATAAAGCGGGACGTAATGCCTATTTCGAGGAAATAGTGGCCTGAGCAATGCGCTGCCATTTAGGGCGAGCGGTCACCGCCAACGGCTCTATCCATGCCATCACCACAGACCAAAATGGGTCGGAACCTTATGTGCAATGGTCTGTCTTGGGCGTCTAGCCTGTCCGCGGACCACCGCACAAATGATCGAAAACCATTGCTTCAGATATGATGTCTGAAATGGAGATCACCGTTGGACATGCATGGCCTGATCGCACATTATGACTTCGCTTAGAAATATTCTTTTTTAAAAGCACAATATATTATGTCTGCAAGCCGCCTCATTAAAACCTTCCAGTCCACTTCGGTATCCTGGTAAGGAAAAAGAGTATATCTGAAACTTGCAGCCTCTGGTTTCAAACAATTAAATCATTAGAGCGGTTACATTTGGAGGATCTCCATCCCAAACTAAAAACTCTTTAAAATCATATGCATGTTTAGCTAGTAGACGAGCCACTCCATTTGTTTCCCGCATATGGTTTGAATGAGATTTCAGGTACCGTGCTTGGCTCTTAAAAAAACTTTCTGCCAAGATAGCCGAATAGGGATTTCACACTTCCATTGAAATATTGGATCCGGCTGTCCCGCGCTCTCACGAATCAGAAACGCACGCGCGTCCCAGAAAACTGACCGAACGGCGGGCGTCACGCGCCGCACGTAACGAGGTGATTCTCCAAAGCGCTTTTGTCTGCAGTTTGCTCTTTGTCCTTCAACAACAACATTTGTCTCAAAGTTGCCGTTCCATAGCTTATTACTTTTCCGGGCTTAGATATCAATGTGATCTCTAATGGATATTATTCAATATATATATACTGCCTATGATTTCTACCATTGCTTGCTACGTTAATTATAAGCTGGCCGCTGAGAAAATGCCAGTTTTCTATAGTAAGAAGACAATCCCACCAAAATACAGCTAGCTAGCAAGATAAGCCGAAGCAGCTATACGAATATTCCAACACACATGCATGTTGAGATAGCTGTTTATACAGACACTGCCGGATCATCTATTATAGTGTAGCAAATTGTCGTCGGATTGAAGTAGATTTACCTGTAGAAGTACTGTAGCGGCAATATAGTTAGTTTGCTTTGGAGTGAAGAAATCTGACACCCTTGATAGTGGCGCTGTCGATGCCAATGAACACGACCGCCAGCACTGCCTATATAACGGCTTTGCTTTTCTGTTGCTTGTACTCGTGCATACTGCCGGCTGATGAGTGCATTTCCAAGGCATACTACACCTGTAAGCATGACACGAATGTGCTTCTTCCCTGTACTTGTCGTGCAGCTGCTCCTGCTCGTCGCCGGTCGTGTGGCCGGCGGGCCGTGGCAGGAGGAGTTCCTCCGCCCGCAGTCCGAGGAGGACGTCGGGACGAGGTGGGCCGTCCTTATCGCCGGCTCCAAAGGTTTCGGCAACTACCGCCACCAGGTAATAAGAGGCTTGTGCATGCTGTACAACAAATTAATCAAAAGCTGAAAATAACAGTAAGCACATACATACGCTGATTATTGGGGTCAGGCGGACGTGTGCCATGCGTATCAAATCATGAAGAGAGGCGGGTTAAAAGACGAGAACATCATCGTCTTCATGTACGACGACATAGCCAACAACACCGCCAACCCCAAGCCGGGGGTCATCATCAACCATCCCAATGGCAGCGACGTGTACGCCGGAGTTCCAAAGGTACGTCCCGGCCGGCGGCCTTCCTCTAGCTTGTACGTACCCCTTGTTCCTCGTATCACCTTCCTGAGTTTGACGTAGGATCGATGCAGGACTACACAGGGGCGGATGTGAACGTGAACAACTTCCTCGCCGTCCTGCTAGGCAACAAGTCGGCCCTCACCGGCGGTAGCGGCAAGGTCGTCAGTAGCAGCCCGGACGACCACATCTTTGTGTATTACACTGACCATGGTGGTCCAGGGGTGCTTGGTACGTTTTCTTTTATTTTCTTTCAAAGCAGGGTAAAAACTTTGTCCCAATCTATTAATCAAGAAGGAGTTTGACAAAAAAAATAAAGTTGCAAGGGCTGCAAAGTTTTTTTAATGTTGCAAGCCAATCACATAATTTGATTTTTGGAGGAGTCCAAGCTTTCTAAACCGTTTTGTACATTCAAAACAATAGAACCCAAGAATTGCACACCATACACCAACTTGGCCGAGTATTTGTTGCGCTCGTTAGCTTTCAACTGTTAAGCTTCATGCACTAACTAACTATTTTAAAAAGACCGATCTTGTGAAACCAGAACTCGAACTCGAGACCCTCGCTCTAATACCATGTTAAGCCGTGGCGAATCTAGGATCAAAATAACGGGTGGGCTCAAACTCAAGACAATATGGCTTCATTGGATTAAAATTTGAAATTGCACATCAAATTTCATGACATCATGAAATGTCTCGCTCCTCAAATTATTGACAACCATTCACAGATCAAAAATGGATCAACTATACCAAAATTTTGACCAACTACTAGTTCAACCGTATGTGGATTATATCATATCACTTTACGTTTTTGCCCATGTGAATTTTAAGAAAGTATTGTTTGACATTGTACTGTGCGATACAAGGCAATGAGAGAGAGGGATCACAGGATCGACACCAGCTACCTCTTTTTTAATATCCAACATCACCTAGCTAGTTGGGCCAAAAGCGCTAAGGCCCAAATGTTGTTAGCTTCGTCCAGAAACCTGAAACTCGTTGCTACATACACGGAGTATTGGGCTATTCTCTTCTCTGATTAGCTTCCATCGCTACATAAAAACTAATATTTTCTGACAGAATTGCAGGGAGGCTTCATCCTCCCCGGTAGAATCGCTACTGATGTTAAGCTTCATGCACTAACCAACTATTCTAAAAGCTGATCTGATGGAAAGAGTTAGATGACCCCCTTATACAGTTTATCACCCCTCACGTGTGACGAGAAAACAAGTCAGCACGTGCAAATAGGGAGGTATGGCTCAAGAGGCCAATAGGGAGACAAGAGGAAGGAAACATCAATTTATAGGATAAATCGTGAAACTCGAACTCGATACCATGGATTTGATACCATGATTGTTGAAAATATAAGCAATAATCTGTATGGTTTAATTCGAATAATAAACTGATAAATCATGATCATACAGACAGTAACAAAACTAATCATGCGGATCAACAGAGTAGATGAACAGATTACATCTAAATAAGATAAATCTATCATATCTACAAAAATTGCTAGAATACATAACTCTAGCAGAATCTGAAAGAGACAGTTCAGTATTACGTACGGTAGAGCAGCGGCAGCAGCAGCCGCGGCATTGGCAGCAGAGATAGCCGCAGCAATGGCAGCGTCGTCAGCCATGTCCTCGATGTAGAGGCTGCTGATGTCCGGAAAGAAGTCCTCGTCGGGGAAGGAGTCGTCTGTGATGGCGTCAGTAGTCGCGCAGAAGCGCTCCCCAAAAACCTGATCGCCCCTCACCCGTACAGGTTCACGAGAAGGCGGGGTTCCGGAGGCCTACTGTCCCGATCTGCGGTGCACGCCGCAAGCCTGGATGGGGAAGACGAAGGCGACGGCGCAATAGACTGGAAGGAGACGCGTGTGGTAAGCGATACCGATTAGGTTAAGCGCGGAGGCTTATAAAGTGCAGGCCAGGAAGATCGTGGGACTCAGCCCATGTCCGATAAAGATTGGAAACGACTGACTAATTAACGCGTCCGTTAATGACTCGTAATTAATCCACGATTAATTTTCCTGACTAGCAAAAATAAAGCTCGGCTCGGCGAGATTCCCTCAACCCGCGCGTCGCGTCGCGTCGTGACGAGGCATGGCGAGGCGAGGCGGGCGGCGTCGGAGGAGGAGTGCGAGAGCTTCTCTTTTTCTCACACCTTAGTGAGTGGTGGAACAGCCTAGTATATAAGGAGGTGTAACTCTCACTCAACTAGCAATGTGGGACTAGCACAGCCATATATTGCCATGCATAAATGGGCCAAAGAGAATTTCAGAATTTATCTAATAAGCCAACAACCCAAAACTCATCAAATTCCAATAATGATAAGCTTTATGCACTAACCATTTATTTCAAAGACCGATCTGATGAAAAGAATTAGATATTCCACTTAGACAGTTTAACACCAACTAATATCATCTTCCGTGCCCTCATCAAGTTGCATGTTTTGAATGAGGATCCAATAAGGTGATTCAAGGAGAAGTCTTCTCCCAACTCCACCTTTTCAACCCCAAGCATTGTCTTGCATGGCATGGGGTACCTTCCAACTCTTCCTTTTTGATGATGCAAATACTAGTGGCACAATCTCTTTAGCTTCCTTCCTCCAAGCACCCTCTTTTCTTCCTTCAATATTTCATGAGAAACTTCAAGCCATGGTACCTGCCGACAATTTCCAACCGTGATAGTGGCGGCGGCGTAGAAAATGTTCATATCCTCCTTGGAGGAAGGGTTCGTGAAACCAATCTAAATTTTTCGGGGTCTATCCATCTCAATCGAAGCGCCGCTGTCAAACTCGTACATATGCATCACACCAAAACCTCCAAAAAAAATTAGGATGGCAAACGTTTGCTCAATTAACTTCACATTTCGCACCCGCACTACATTTTTGATCTCTCCTTTGGATGATCATGCATGACTCATGCACTATAAACTCTTGGACGTACAGGTATGCCAGGCCTCGAGACCCTGTATGCCAATGACCTGGTGGCAACCCTCGAGAAGAAGCACGCGACCGGAACTTACAAGAGCCTGGTATTCTACCTGGAGGCATGCGAATCCGGGAGCATTTTCGAGGGCCTCCTACCGGCCAACATCAGCATCTACGCCACCACAGCCTCGAACGCGAATGAGAGCAGCTGGGCCACATACTGCGACCACGCCGAGATCATGTCCTGCCTGGGCGACCTCTACAGCGTCGCGTGGATGGAGGACAGCGACGTGCACAACCTCCGTAACGAGTCCCTCGCGCAGCAGTACAACAGCGTAAGTTTCATCATGTCCATATCCACCATCCGTACAATGCGCGGCAGATGGGTGCTGATCTTTGTAAATCAACCAGGTGAAAAATAGAACGATCTCCTCGGCACTCTCGTCGCATGTGATGCAGTACGGTGATCTGGGTCTGAATGCTGAGGACCTCGACATCTTCATGGGGTCCTCCGATCCTGCCAACCGCAGCGCCACGGTGTTCGGCGGCGAAGGTAATTCGCGGGGTCAGCTTTTGCGTGTCGTGGAGCAACGTGATGCCGATCTTGTCTACCTCTGGCAAAAGGTTAGCGTTTCATCAGTAGTCTAAAGAAAGATATCCATGCGCACGAGATACAGATTACTTCCATCTTTAGTTCCATAGTTCTTGTCGTGATTTTAGTTTAAATTTAAATTAAAACCATGACAAGAATTTAAAAATGGAGAGAATAAGCTGACAAGATGTTTTGTATGGGCTGGAAAGTACCGGAAATCGGAGGGTGGAATGTCCGAGAAAAGCGAGGCTCGGAAGCAACTGTTGGAGGTGATGGCACATAGGTCTCGGGTGGACAACAACGTCGAGCTCATCGGCCGCAGCCTTTTCGGCACCGAGGAAGGTCCCCGAACTCTCAATGCCGTCCGGCCGGCCGGCCAGCCTCTGGTTGATGACTGGGACTGCCTCAAGTCTATGGTGAGTGTTATGTGAAATCGGTTATGGTATTCACAAAGAAACATATTAGTGATATAACAACTTGATGTACTATGAATATTGTGATGTGAACATCTTTAAGTTTGCTACAACTGCAGGGAGTTTGAGCCGTACTGATAACTAACTCAGTTGTTTCTGACGCCTCTATGAAGGTACGGGCCTTTGAGGAGCACTGTGGGTTACTGGGACAGTATGGAATGAAGCATATGCGGGCGTTTGCCAACATATGCAACGCCGGCGTTGGGCCCGTGGCCATGGGAAAGGACGTCGCGCCCAAGGCCTGCCCAACTCCTACTCCATCTGCGTTCTGAGTCGTGCTATATAAGGAATGGATTGGTTTGGTTTGTTAAGTGACCCATCACTCAAGAAAAATGTGACCAAACAATCCTGAAATAGAGAGACACTATGAAGGAATAACGGTTGTTGTCAAATTTATTTTGAAGGAATAACTATGTAAGCTGGTGTGTCTGTCACATTCTTAGCGGGCTTTCTGTCACTACCATGGCCAACAAGCCCGACCCAGCCTGAAAAAGGATCATGAGCCTCATTTAACATATAATTAGATTTGGGCATACCCTATACAACGCGGTTGCACTATCTAGAGCGGCGCCTACGTGTGGAGCGGAGTAGGCCAGCCCATCAAGGTGTTGGTTATTATTTAAAAGTTTTAAACATTACACCTGGCTTTTGCATTGCTAGAATGCATATAGCCGATAGAAGTCCAGAGTTGCAAACGATAAAAAAAAGTCAAATTACATATCACACTGAGAAATTGTAAAAACGCCTAACGTGTTGAAGGAGGAAAATCCGAAGATTATGGTGCCACCCATGACGGATAAATGAATCTCGCACTGTATCCTCCAGCCGTGTACACACCTCCAAAAAAGTCATGAAACTCCGCACGATGAAGGGACGATCATGATCATAGGGTGTTGGTACACCGGTAGATAACTTGCAAGTGAGAATAATATTTATCATTACACACTTTATCATTTCTACATAGCTATAGCGACCATGTAATAGCAATCGCTCCTACCCTAAGTAGTATCATGTACTTGTGGTATATACCATGTAATAAATTTTCAAATATATTGGCAATACTATGCGGAGGATACAAGGCCAAAGCTGCTTGGGTAACTGACCATATAGATCTAGCAAAATTACATTAGAAAAATAAGTGTTTAATTGTCTCATTGTGATGACAAAACACACATGTAAGATTCTCATGCCAATTCCGCCTAAGTAAATTATCTTTTGTAAGGACAATCCCCAGCAAAGATACCAAGCAAATCTTTTGTTTTTGAGAGGTATCTTCATCTTCCAGGTCATCCTATTATCAAAAACGGGTATAACTGGATGAACTGACGCATTGTATAAGTAACCAAGTGAGAATGTGCCATTCTCGTTTAAATTCCAACGAAGTTCATCACACCTAGAAGACAGTTGGATATTTGCTAATCGTTGCAGCAGTATGATCCAAGAGTCTAATCTAGGTCCAATCAAATCTCTCCTGAAAGTCTCATTTGGAGGAAACAACTCCATCACGGTGGCAATCATATCATCCTTGAAGGCTGCCCTGGACAAGGACTATAAGAGGTTGAGTGAACAGTGGGTGTGCCATGAATTCCTCTCTCACCATAGTATGAAGGAGGACTTCGACACAATGACCGAGAATGCCAACATGGTGGCCTTTGCCCTTCTCTCCCCCAACACCTACGAGCGCGCCACGCGTGAATTCCTTTTGACTTTCCATGATGACCTTGAGCTCCAACAATGTCATTGCTGTTGGAGATATGCCCAAGAGGCAATAATAAAAATGATTATTATTATATCTTTGTGTTTATGATGAATGTTTACATCACATGCTATAATTGTATTATTAGGAAACACTAATACTTGTGTGTTTTGTAAACATAAGAGAGTCCCTAGTAAGCCTCTTGTTAAACTAGCTTGTTGATTAATTGATGATCATGGTTTCCTGATCATGGACATTAGGATGTGATTAATAACAAGGTTATATCATTAGGAGAATGATGTGATGGACACACACCCATAGTAAGCGTAGCATAAGATCAAGTCATTAAGTTCGTATTGCAGTAAGCTTTCAAATACATAGTAACCTATTCCTTCGACCATGAGGTTATGTTAATCACCATCACCGGATGGATACTTTGATGACATCAAACGCCGCTTCGTAACTGGGTGTTTATAAAAGTGTCATTGGGTATTCTGAAAGTATGTGTTGAAGCGCATGAACCAAGATTGGGATTTGTCCATCCATATGACGGATAGATATGCTCTGGGCCCTCTCGGTGGAATGTCATCTAGTTAGCTTGCAAGCATGTGACTGGGTCACAAGAGATGACATATCACGGAACGAGTAAAGAGTACTTATCAGTAACGAGGTAGAACTAGGTATGGAGATACCAACGATCAAACCTCGGATAAGTATAGTATCGCAAGACAAAGGGAATTAGTTTCGTATGTAAGTGGTTCAATCGATCGCAAAGTCATCGTTGAGTATGTGGGAGCCATTATGGATCTCCAGGTCCCGCTGATGGTTATTGATAGGAGATGTGTCTCTATCATGTCTACATATTCACGAACCGTAGGGTGACACACTTAAGGTTTGAAGTTGTTTTAAGTAGATATGGAATATGCGTTGGAGACCGAATGTTGTTCGGAGTCTCGGATTGGATTCGGGATATCACGAGGAGATCCGGAATGGTCCGGAGAATAAGATTCATATATAGGGGATCATTTTCTGAGTTAGGAAATGTTCCGGAGTGTTTGTATGAGGATTCTAGAAGGTTTCGGAATGTTCCGGAAGGTTCTAGAAGATATCTTGGAGTTTGCTTGAAAATCAAGATAGGGATCAAGGAGTCCTAGTGGGTCAAGACTAGGAGTCCTCCTCCCCCACCTCCCAATCCGCCGGCCTACAAGGGAGGGGACTCCTACAAGGACTCCCCCTCCCCAGGCGCCCTCCCTTCTTTAAATAGAGGGGCAGGGGCGCCCCCTCCTCCTCTGCTCCCATAACACCCAATCTCTGCCGCCTCTCTCCTCCACCTTCTTCTGCACAGGCATAGGCGAAGCCCTGCAGAATTCTCTACTCCACCACCACCACCACGCCGTCGTGTTGCTGGGATTCCGTGGAGAAGATCTACTACCCTCCGCTGCTCGCTGGAACGGGGAGAGGAAGGTCTACTTCGACTCCGCACGTGTGACCGACTGCGGAAGCGCTGCCGAATCGTGGCGCCGGAAGGATCGTCCACTTGACCGACTGCGGAAGCGCTGCTGGAACGCGACGCCGGAAGGATCGTCTACACGATCTTGAGATCGGCAAGTGATCGACTACATCAACCACGAGATCTAATCTCGTTAACGCTTTCGGATCTACGAGGGTTAGTTCCTATCTATCTCGTTGCTCATGTCTAATAGATTAGATCTTGGCTTTTATCTAGATTAGATCTAGGTTTTGTTCGTTCTTGCGGTAGAAATTTTTTGTTTTCCATGCTACGAACCCATCAGTGGTATCAGAGCCGTATCTATGCGTAGATCTGTTGCACGAGTAGAACACAATGTTTTTGTGGGCATTGAGGCTTTTGTTGTCGGTGTCTTAGCGTGTACTTTGCATCTTGCGGCATGGTGGGATGAAGCGGCTCGGGCTAACATTACATGTCATCGCACATGAGACTTGCTCCACGCTTGACGTGCAACTTGCTTTGCACAAGTGGCTTTGCGAGTGTCTGTCTCTCCCACCATAGTTAAGATTCAATTTACAATGAGCATCTTGACAACACTTGTATCAACGTTGTGGTCCTTGTTCGTAGGTAAGATCGGTCTTATGCGAAAGCCCCAAACCACGTAAAACATGCAAAGAAAATTAGAGGCGTCTAACTTGTTTTTGCAGGGGTTTTGTGATGTGATATGGCCAACATGTGATTGTGATTGTTTTTGATGTATGCAATGATCCTTGTTGTAATATGGCAACCGGCAGGAGCCTAATGCTTGTCTTTAATTCTGTTAAGACCTGCGTGTCTATTCATCTTGTAATAGCTTTATTCCAAGTAGTTGTAATAGTTGCTGGTGATGATGGACAACCATGAAGCGGCGCCACTGACCTTGACGCAATGCTGGTGATGATGGAGATCATGTTTGTGCTTTGGAGATGGAGATCAAAGGCGCAAGAAGAAAAGGCCATATCATATCACACTAATTATGAATTGCCTGTGATGTTAATCCTTTATGCATCTTGTATTGCTTAGATCGCGACGGTAGCATTATAAGATGATCCCTCTCACTAAATATCAAGTAATAAAGTGTTCACCCTTAGTTGGCACCGTTGCTAAGACTCGTCGTTTCGAAGCATCTCGTGATGATCGGATGTGATAGATTCTACGTGTGCATACAACGGGTGCAAGCCAGATTTGCACATGCGGAAACTAAGGTTACCTTGACGAGCCTAGCATGTACAGACATGGTCTCGGAACACGGAATACCGGAAGGTAGAGCATGAGTCATATAAATGATATGATGAACATGAAGATTGTTCGCCGATGAAACTACATCTTCTCTCGTGAAGATCGGACTTGGTGTAGTGGACTTGGTTCGTGTAATCACTAAGACAATGTGAGGGATGTTGTTTTGAGTGGGAGTTCACCTAGTTAGTTTAATAATTAAATTTGAACTCAATTTGTCATAAACTTAGTCTAAACTACTTGCAAATTGTTGTAGATTATGGCGACCCCCTCCATCAATTTCAATGCGTTCCTAGAGAAAGAAAAACTTAAGAACAATGGAAGCAATTTCACGGACTGGTTCCGTGGACTGAAGATCGTCCTCAGGGCTGGTCAGTTGACCTATGTGCTCGATGCACCGCTAGGTGACCCACCTGTAGATAATGCCACCGATGACGAAAAGAATGTTTTCGCCACTCGGAAGAATCATTACTCCACAATTCAGTGTGCCATCCTGTACGGTTTAGAAGCGGAGCTCCAACAGCGTTTTGAGCACCACGACCCGTTCGAGATCATTAAGGAGCTCAGGCTAATTTTTGAGACTCGCGCGGCCATGGAGAGCTATGAGGCCTCCGAGAAATTCTTTAACTGTAAGATGGAAGAGGGAAGCTCCATTAGCGAGCACGTGCTCACCATGTCTGGGTACGCTAAGAAGCTCCAAGAGTTGGGAATATCGATTCCTAATGAATTGGGGATTCACCGTCTCCTTCAATCACTGCCACCAAGTTACAAGAACTTTGTGATGAACTACAACATGCACTGCATGAACAAGACGTTGCCTGAACTGTCGTCCATGCTGAAAACTGCTGAAGTAGAGATAAAGAAGGAGCACCAAGTGTTGATGGTCAATAAGACCACCAATTTCAAGAGAAAGGGCAAGCCTAAGAACAAGGGAAACTTCAAGAAGGACGGCAAGAAAGCTGCCGCACCTGCTAAGAAGCCTAAGGCTGGTCCTAAGCCTGAAACTGAGTGCTTCTACTGCAAGGGTGCTGGTCACTGGAAGCGTAACTGCCCCAAGTACCTGGCGGATCTGAAGAACGGCAACATCAAGAAGAAAGGTATATTTGATATATGTGTTATAGATGTGTATCTTACTAGTAATCGTAGTAGTGCCTGGGTATTTGATACTGGTTCGGTTGCTCATATTTGTAACTCGAAACAGGAGCTGCGGAATAAACGAAGACTAGCAAGAGATGAGGTGACGATGCGTGTTGGAAATGGCTCCAAGGTTGATGTGATCGCCGTCGGCACGCTCCCTCTACATCTACCTTCGGGATTAGTTTTAAATTTAAATAATTGTTATTTGGTGCCTGCGTTAAGCATGAACATTATATCTGGATCCTGTTTATTGCGAGATGGTTACTCTTTTAAGTCTGAGAATAAAGGTTATTCGATTTATATGAGTAATATCTTTTATGGTAATGCACCTGAGATGAATGGTTTGTTCTTACTGAATCTCGATAGTAGTGATACACATGTTCACAACATAGATGCTAAACGAATTAAATTGAATGATAATTCTACATACATGTGGCACTGTCGTCTTGGTCACATTGGAGTAAAGCGTATGAAGAAACTCCATTCTGATGGACTTCTTGAATCACTTGATTTTGAATCACTTGAAAGATGCGAAGCATGTCTAATGGGAAAAATGACTAAGACTCCATTCTCTGGTACAATGGAGCGAGCTACAGACTTATTGGAAATAATACATACCGATGTGTGCGGTCCAATGAGTGTAGCATCGCGTGGTGGATATCGTTATGTTCTCACTTTCACGGATGACTTGAGTAGATATGGGTATGTCTACTTTATGAAACATAAGTCCGAAACTTTCGAGAAGTTTAAGGAATTTCAAAGTGAAGTGGAAAATCATCGTAACAAGAAGATTAAGTTTCTGCGTTCTGATCGCGGAGGTGAATATCTAAGTTATGAGTTTGGCATGCATTTGAAGAAATGTGGAATACTTTCACAGTTGACACCACCGGGAACACCACAACGTAATGGTGTGTCCGAACATCGTAATCGAACTCTCTTAGATATGGTTCGGTCTATGATGTCTCTTACAGATTTACCGTTATCATTTTGGGGCTATGCATTAGAGACAGCCGCATTCACTTTAAATAGGGCACCATCTAAATCCGTTGAAACGACACCGTACGAATTGTGGTTTGGTAAGAAACCTAAGTCGTCGTTCCTTAAAGTTTGGGGTTGCGAAGAATATGTAAAGAAGTTACAACCTGATAAGCTAGAACCCAAAGCGGAGAAATGCGTCTTCATAGGATACCCTAAAGAAACGATTGGGTATACCTTCTATCATAGATCCGAAGGAAAAGTTTTCGTTGCCAAGAATGGATCCTTTCTTGAGAAGGAGTTTCTCTCGAAGGAGGTGACTGGAAGGAAAGTAGAACTCGATGAGGCTATTGAACCTTCTCTTGGATTTGAGAGTAGCGCAGCACCGGAAGATGTTTTGGTGCCGCCTGCACCAATTGAAGAGGAAGCTAATGATAATGATCATGAAACTTCAAAACGAAGTTACTACTGAACCTCGCAGGTCAACGAGGGTTCGTACCACTCCTGATTGGTATGACTCTGCCTTGAACGTCATGTTGGTGGACAACGCTGATGACCCTGCGATGTATGAAGAAGCTATGGTGAGCCCAGATTCCAACAAATGGCTAGAAGCCATGAAATCCGAAATGGGATCCATGTACGAAAACCAAGTGTGGACTTTGGTGGACTTACCGGATGGCCGTAAGGCTGTCGAGAACAAATGGATTTTTAAGAGAAAAACAGATGCTGATGGTAATGTTACCATCTATAAAGCTCGACTTGTCGCGAAAGGGTTCCGAAAAATTCAAGGAGTTGACTATGATGAGACTTTCTCACTAGTAGCGAAGCTAAAGTCTGTGAGGATTTTGTTAGCAATTGCTGCACATTTCGATTATGAGATTTGGCAGATGGATGTCAAAACGGCGTTCCTTAATGGTGACATTGAGGAAGAGTTGTATATGGTACAAGCCAAGGGTTTTTTCGATCCTAAAGATGCTGACAAGGTATGCAAACTTCAGCGCTCCATTTATGGACTGAAGCAAGCATCCCGTAGTTGGAATCAACGTTTTGATAAAGTAATCAAAAACTTTGGATTTATACAAACTTATGGAGAAGCTTGTATTTACAAGAAAGTGAGTGGGAGCTCTGTAGCATTCCTAGTACTGTATGTAGATGACATATTGTTGACTGGGAATGATATAGAACTTCTTAAAAGCGTCAAAACCTATTTCAATAATAGTTTTTCAATGAAGGATCTTGGCGAAGCGGCATATATTCTAGGCATCAAGATTTATAGAGATAGATCAAGACGCCTAATAGGGCTTTCACAAAGTACATACTTGGACAAAGTTCTAAAGAAGTTTAGAATGGAAGATAGCAAGAAAGGGTTCGTGCCCATGTTGTCAGGTAAGACCTTGAGTAAAACTCAAAGTCCAGCTATGGCAGAAGATAGAGAGAAAATGAATAAAATTCCCTATCCCTCGGCCATAGGTTCTATCATGTATGCCATGCTGTGTACAAGACCGGATATAGCACATGCTGTTAGTTTAACTAGCAGATATCAAAGTGATCCTGGAATGGAGCACTGGACAGCGGTCAAGAATATCCTAAAGTACCTAAATAGGACTAAGGATATGGTTCTTTCTTATGGAGGTGATGAACAGCTTGTTGTAAATGGTTACACCGATGCTAGTTGGAACACCGATCCGGATGACTCAAAGTCACAGTCGGGATACGTATTTATTTTGAATGGTGCTGCAGTGAGCTGGAGGAGTGCGAAGCAAAGTGTTGTGGCAAAATCTTCAACTGAATCGGAATACATAGCTGCTTCGGAGGCTGCACAAGAATCCGTTTGGATGAAGGAATTCATTACTGAACTCGGCGTGGTTCCCAGTGCGTTGGACCCGATGGCCATCTACTGTGACAACACAGGTGCCATAGCTAATGCGCAGGAGCCAAGGTCACATAGCAAGCTGAAGCACATCAAGCTACGTTTCCACGCTATTCGCGACTATGTCCGAGATGGTGACATAAAGATTTGCAAAGTACACACTGATCTGAATGTGGCAGATCCGTTGACTAAACCTCTCCCTAGGGCAAAGCATGACCAACACCAAAACGCCATGGGTGTTCGTTATATTACCATGTAATCTAGATTATTGACTCTAGTGCAAGTGGGAGACTGTTGGAGATATGCCCAAGAGGCAATAATAAAAATGATTATTATTATATCTTTGTGTTTATGATGAATGTTTACATCACATGCTATAATTGTATTATTAGGAAACACTAATACTTGTGTGTTTTGTAAACATAAGAGAGTCCCTAGTAAGCCTCTTGTTAAACTAGCTTGTTGATTAATTGATGATCATGGTTTCCTGATCATAGACATTAGGATGTGATTAATAACAAGGTTATATCATTAGGAGAATGATGTGATGGACACACACCCATAGTAAGCGTAGCATAAGATCAAGTCATTAAGTTCGTATTGCAGTAAGCTTTCAAATACATAGTAACTTATTCCTTCGACCATGAGGTTATGTTAATCACCATCACCGGATGGATACTTTGATGACATCAAACGCTGCTTCGTAACTGGGTGGTTATAAAAGTGTCATTGGGTATTCTGAAAGTATGTGTTGAAGCGCATGAACCAAGATTGGGATTTGTCCATCCATATGACGGATAGATATGCTCTGGGCCCTCTCAGTGGAATGTCATCTAGTTAGCTTGCAAGCATGTGACTAGGTCATAAGAGATGACATATCACGGAACGAGTAAAGAGTACTTATCAGTAACGAGGTAGAACTAGGTATGGAGATACCAACGATCAAACCTCGGATAAGTATAGTATCGCAAGACAAAGGGAATTAGTTTCGTATGTAAGTGGTTCAATCGATCGCAAAGTCATCGTTGAGTATGTGGGAGCCATTATGGATCTCCAGGTCCCGCTGATGGTTATTGATAGGAGATGTGTCTCTATCATGTCTACATATTCAGGAACCGTAGGGTGACACACTTAAGGTTCGAAGTTGTTTTAAGTAGATATGGAATATGCATTGGAGACCGAATGTTGTTCGGAGTCTCGGATTGGATTCGGGATATCACGAGGAGATCCGGAATGGTCCGGAGAATAAAATTCATATATAGGGGATCATTTTCTGAGTTAGGAAATGTTCCGGAGTGTTTGTATGAGGATTCTAGAAGGTTTCGGAATGTTCCGGAAGGTTCTAGAAGATATCTTGGAGTTTGCTTGAAAATCAAGATAGGGATCAAGGAGTCCTGGTGGGTCAAGACTAGGAGTCGTGGGGGAGGAGGACTCCTCCCCCACCTCCCAATCCGCCGGCCTACAAGGGAGGGGAGTCCTACAAGGACTCCCCCTCCCCAGGAGCCCTCCCTTCTTTAAATAGAGGGGCAGGGGCGCCCCCTCCTCCTCTGCTCCCATAACACCCAATCTCTGCCGCCTCTCTCCTCCACCTTCTTCTGCACAGGCATAGGCGAAGCCCTGCAGAATTCTCTACTCCACCACCACCACCACGCCGTCGTGCTGCTGGGATTCTGTGGAGAAGATCTACTACCTCCGCTGCTCACTGGAACGGGGAGAGGAAGGTCTACTTCGACTCCACACGTGTGACCGACTGCGGAAGCGCTGCCGAATCGCAGCGCCGGAAGGATCGTCCACTTGACCGACTACGGAAGCGCTGCTGGAACGCGACGCCGGAAGGATCGTCCACACGATCTTGAGATTGGCAAGTGATCGACTACATCAACCACGAGATCTAATCTCGTTAACGCTTTCGGATCTACGAGGGTTAGTTCCTATCTATCTCGTTGCTCATGTCTAATAGATTAGATCTTGGCTTTTATCTAGATTAGATCTAGGTTTTGTTCGTTCTTGCGGTAGAATTTTTTTGTTTTCCATGCTACGAACCCATCAATTGCACTGTAAGTTTCGTGCTCAATGGGAAACCACAAAGCCTTACTTTTACCAATTTTGTGATTGCTTCGGGTTCTCCTATGAGGGAGAGCTCGAGACCACTAAGGAAGTCCTCGTAGAGGCAATGTATATGGGAGCAGATTTCTATTTTTAGGAATATTGATTATTTGTGGAAGAAGAGCGCCACTATCCAGAATCCCACTATCCGCTACTTCGCCACACTCTTCGCAAATTCTATTTTTGGAAAGGGGGATACTGGGGCAATGGCAGGCCCTGAGATAAGTGTTATCTTTATGTCTCTCCATCCGGAGATGGAGCATAGGGTAAACTTTCGCCACCAAAGGTCGGCTCACTCGGGTGACATCCGTTTCGGAGGTTCAGATCACCTACACAAGTGACTTTTCCATGCCTTGTGAGAGAGTTGTGGCTGGTAGTAAGTATCTGTATGGTTCTCACATGGCGAGCACCAAATTCATGGGGTCTATAGGACTCAACGCTCTCTTAGCGCATACCAATTTTATTTTGAGCCTAACGGTGATATTCACCAAACTTTTCTTCCATTTGTTCAAGCTTTTGGTTTGCTAGGAAAACAGAATTGGATCCTCAACGAAGAGAAATTCAATCAATCAATGATTACCTCGAGGAGGAATGTTCCCCGGGGAGGGAACCCCGCTTGGGAGAGTGTGGGAGGAAACCAATAGCGACATCATGAGGAGGATGAGCAAAGCTGGAACACCATGGGCTGGGATGATTACGGTCAGCAACATCATTATTAAACCATTTCCCAGTACCATCAGCAGCAGAATATGCATCCACCTTAGCCGGGATTCGACTATGTCCCAAGAGGTGACTTCAACCAGGTGGTGCATCACATCAGCAATGTGGAGAATACATTGCATGATATGAACACCAACGTCGTCACTCTCACCAAGAACTTCACCCACTTCATGTCTGAGTTTTTGAACCACTACCCGTACCAGCCATACCAGCAGTCGCTGCCCAACGATTACGGTAATAATTGATTCAAGATAGACCAAGAGTCTAAGCTTGGGGAGGTTGAACTCCTCCCCACCTTTTGCATTCAGATTTTTTGCTTTCTTCTTTTGTTTTATTTGTTTTTCTATAGTTGCATGTTTACTTTCAGTTTTGCATTGAGAAAAATAAAACACAAAAAAATAGAATTGGCTTTTATCTTGTTTTGTGTGAAGTTCTCTCGGTTCTGTTTTTGATTTCTTGTGGATCATTCACTTCGAGTGACTTAGCTATGGAGAAGAGCGCAAGGGGTTGATTCGAGTGAGATATGAGCAACCTAGAGGAGGTACCACACTCCTATTTTCCCTTCTTTTGTAAGTTTATGCATGAACATACTATGTTTGTTCAGTTGCACTTGAGTTCCACTCCACACTTAGCTTGTTATCTTTTAAGGCTTACTCTCAAGGTTAATGTCACTACTTTGACGTCAACTTATGATAATTATTTTTAGTCATAAAAACAACCGCATTGGATTAAATTCCAATCTTTTGAGAATAAGAGAAAGTGTCTCCTTGACAACTTTGGTGCCATGTTTTTTTCTCAAGGGCTTAATCTTAGTAGCACTCAACCCCACATCTTAACGGTTTGACTTGATAACACCATTTGAAAATAATTGTTTGAAGTAATGGATATTTTGCGGTGGTTGAGGGAGATGCCAAACTTGTCTTGCTTAGTTGAAAAGAAATATTTTTCTTGAAGAAAAACACAAGAGTACCCAAACTTCATGGAACTAACAACTCCTATGGCCTACGAACGACCTTGAGTTTATCTCAGATTTTGGCTACGACTTGGGTAGACATTTTTAACGTTGTTGTGGTGTGAAAAAAATTAATTCCATGAGACCAAGTACTTGAGCAAAACATACCATCATCAAGATATGAGCAGTAATTGTTTGATTCTTATGAAATTCTTGGCATTGCCTCACCACTTAAAAGATTTAAGTTCTTGAAAAACAAGGAAAGTATGGGGTGTTGGAAGGCCATGAATTTCGAAGTGGGTGTTAATAAAAGACTCAAAGTTCATCCTTCTCTTGACATTTACTAGTGCACCCCTAATTTGACTGAAGCATCCTTGCTTAAACTGATTTTACTCTCATAAAAGTGGGGCGCTGAAAGAATTGATTCGCAAGCCTAACCAAAATTTTGACAGTCTTTTTTGAGTTTAAGAATTATTAGCTAGCGAGTTATATAGAGAGTTTAAGAATATATGGCTGATATTAATTTATCGCCCTGAGATCATTATCCAATCATGGACGATGTGGTTTTCTAACATCAACCTTAGTGTTACTTGAGACCGAGACAAGGTATGCAATCATTAGCAATTATGCTTATACTTTTGTTTTGATAATTCATCTTATAAATCTTTGAAATCTATGAAAGGCCAAATTGTCTTTCATTTCATTGTTGGACATAGATGATGAGCATGAGATTGATATTTACCGTATCTCTATAGTACCATGAAAATTATATTTTGAGTGTTCAGTTTTAAAAGCAATAACCAATGCATTGTTATTGTTTACTTATCTCCTTATGGTACTGTTTGATGAAGTCTCATGCTGCTTAGAATATCTTGCACACACCATATAGCTAAATGTGAAGCTTTCTTGTTCATGCTAGAAACTTTTATTGCTATAGGTGCTACACATATTGGGCTTCTAGTGATTTGTTATGAGTATTGCAACAATGTCCATAGTTTACCAAAGTTTTGATGAATCACTTGTTATTTATTTTGATACATGTCTAGATGTGAATTTCATCTCGGATTGATTTATTATTGCTCATATATCTAGACATGAAATTGAAGTTTAAATGAGTTGGCTTAGTAAACATCCATCTACCATGTTATTCATGATATATTTCATATTCTACAAGAGCCGATGCTTTGTTTCGCCAACATAGGTAAGGCCGGATTAGAGATTACCTCTTTGGCCACTAATGAATGATCTAGTGAAGCTGAAGATACATAACAGAGGAATCCCACTAATGAATGATCTAGTACAAAATCTGAACTAAAGGATGAACATGACAGTTCTGGTGCTCTTCAGATACTATTTAATAGGTAATGATCTTTATTATCGAACAGTTGGTGATATTCTTCTTGAGCACTTGGATTAAGACTAGGCGAGGATCATTATTGGATTGTTCATGAAGACACTCATTGTATCCATCAATCGTCAAGATGAAAGTGACTGTTCCTGAAGGCAAACATTTATAGAAGTTATACCCAAGTGAAAACAAGCCTGGACTTAAAATGGCTGATATATTTATCGCCCTTAGCACATATGACCGATATAGAGTTACCGCCCTAAGATAACCAGTGGCTGATGCAGTGTTGACATCGTCCTTAGATTAAAAGTGGAGCAAGTTATTTTCTGGCATGCAAGCTCTGCCAGAAAACCAGGGGATGTTTTTGGGCTCATAGCTAATCAAGGAAAATGAGGAGAGACACTCGGAAAGGTCCACTTGGAGGATTATTAATCATCATCAAAGAGGCACCATATCAATTCATGCCATGATCACGCTTAATAGCCGATTATGCTGGTGTTTAGAGAAGACCCGGAGACTGATATATGGTGGCTTCAATTATGACGCCTTTAAGATAACCACAAATGAAAAAGTGCCAAACATGAAAGTTGTGTGGCTCGTTGAAACAAGCAACTTTCATTTTTGAATCATTGATACGTCCATTTTGCATCACTATTCTATATCATAATTCACTGTTATTCATTGATATATTTCATATTAAGAGATGATACTTATGTTATTTCATCTGTTTTTGCATGGTTGATGACTTTTGGAGCATGGACCGCTGCAGTCAGGATTCTGATGGAAAAGGTGATGTTTGGAGGCAAAATTCGCGAAGATCAGAAAATATGAGAAAATATACGGAAAATCCTATTTTTCCAAAAGACGAAGGAAGCCAGAAGGAGGAGTGGAGATGGGCCACAGGGGGCCCACACCACCCCTGCCGCGGGCCACCCTAGGCCGCGCCACCAGGTGGTGTAGCCGCCCTGGCCCACCTCTGGCTCTCCCCTCTGGCGTATATATTCCTCCCGAAACCCTAAGACTCAGGGAGCGACCACAGAAAGATGTCGTCGCGTCTGCGGGGCGGAAAACACCGAGAGAGAAAGATCTCTCCAGCAGACATATTTCTACCGGGGGAATTCCTTCCCGGAGAGGGGGGATCGTCGCCATCAATACCACCATCAAGCTGGACTTCATCGAGATCATCATCATCATCACCACCACCATCATCTCCACCAGCACCCTCATCACCATCTCCATATTGTTGTAACAATTGGGTTGAATCTTGCATTAGTTCTTAGGGGAAACTTTCCCGGTGTTGATTACTCTTTGTAGTTGATGCTATTGAGTGAACCGTTGAATTATTGTTTATGTTCAGATTGTTATACATCATTATTCCATCTCTGATCATGATCCATATGATGTCTTGTGAGTAGTTTGTTTTGTTCTTGAGGACATGGGAGAAGTCATGTTGTTAGTAGTGGAATTGTGTTGAGAAATATTCAATAGTTTGATATTTAAGTTATGGTGTACTTCTTCTAGTGGTGTCATGTGAACGTCAACTACATGACACTTCACCTATATGGGCCTATGGGAACGCATTGTGTATTTGGCTACTAATCGTAGGGGTTGCCGGAGTGATAGAAACCTGAACCCCCGTTAGGAAACCATTACACAAGGGACGTAAGGGTCTTAGAGTTTAAAGCTGTGGTTAGGCTTCTACCTTAATTACTTTCTTGTACTTACGGATGTTTGCAAGGGGTATAATCACAAGTATGTATTAGTCCTAGGAAGGTCGGTACATTAGCACAGGTTCACCCACACAACACTTAGCAAGCTAAAGAAGATTAATCAACTATATGAAGCGAAAGCACTTGACAGTCTTCCCATGTGTCCTCAAGAACGTTTGGTCATCTTAAGCAATACAACCGGCTTCTCCTTTGCTGCATAAAGGATTGGGCCACTTGCTACATTTATTCCTACTGTCTTTTATTTACTCATACTTAGTTTACTTGCTTTACCAAAAAAAAACCCTAAAAATCCGTTTGCTAAGTATTTGCAAAGAATTCCTGATCCATACCACTAGCCAGCATCTTCTGCTCCTCGTTGGGTTCGACACTCTTACTTATCGAAAATACTACACCCCATATACTTGTGGGTCATCAAGACTATTTTCTGGCGCCGTTGCCAGGGAGTGAAGCGCTATTGGAGAGTGGAACGAGTAAAGGAAACTTCTACTGTGAGTACTATTTATTTCTGTTAGTTGCTTTATTTTTGTTATGGATAATTCGCTGAGTTTCTTATTTGGTAAAGCTACTACCACTGCTAAGGTAGTAGATGAACCACCACCGGCTGAGAATGATGCTTTTAAAATACCTACAAGAATTATTGATCGTGTTATGGATAACTACTATGTTGGGATGGAACTGTCCATCCCGGTGATCATTTACTCTTTATACACGAATTATGCGGGTTGTTCAAGTGTGCAGGTATTACTACAGATCAAGTTAAGAAGAAGTTATTCTCATTATCACTGAAAGGAAGAGCTGAGGAATGGTATAAGCTACTGAAGAATGGTCAAGCTCTGGAATGGGAGGAAATAGTGCCTCTCTTTTATTCAAATTTTTATCCTCCTAGTGAGATTCATAAAGATCGGAATCAAATATACAACCTTTGGCCTCTTGATAGAGAGAGTACAACTCAAGCTTGGGGGAGATTGAAGTTACTAATGCTCAAATGTCCCATTCATGAGCTCCCCAACAATATTATTATCAATAACTTTTATGCAAGGCTTTCTCTACATGACAAGGATTTATTGGATGCTTCTTGTGCTGGATCATTGACTCGCATGGAAGAAGAAGCTAAATGGGATCTTCTGGACCATATTCAAGACAATGCTGAAGCTTGGGACAACGACAAAGGTAGAAAGTCAGGTATAAATTATGATTATAAATGCATTGAATCTTTTATGGGAACTGATGACTTTCAAAATATTAAAAATTCTTATGGTCTAGACTCTTAAGCTATTGCTTCTTATTTTAAGGCTTTTTCTTCCTACATTCAAGTGCCTAAAAAGAAGTGGAATAAGTATCATGAACCTTATAAAGATGTTGCTAAGAGTGTTCCTGCAAGAAATACTGAAGTTTATACTGCCAATCATGCTTTACCTGAACCTTACATTGAGAAAATGCCTTTCCCAGTTAATATAAAGGAACATTCTATGATAGCTAGTATGGTTATTGAAAGTACAAATAAAGCTATTGAACCTAATAAAAAAATGGTTGATGAACCTATTATAGCAAATGTGAAAGACTTTGTTGCTAAATATGAAGAACAGGGACACACTGTCCTTTGTAAGGATACCTCTAATATTGTTTCACAAAGAAGTGTTATAAGAACTAGTATTCCTGTGTTTTCTGTTAGAATAAGTGATCATTGTTACGATGGTCCTTGTGATAGTTATATTGTTAAGTTTATGCATGATACTGAGTTACTATGAGAGAGGGAAAAGTGTTCTTATGCATCTCAATAATAACAAGTTTCCTCGTTTTATGCTGAAAGTTTTCATGTTGCACTTCTTTTGCCTTCCTATGCTAGTAGCCTCTGGTTTCAACAACTTGTTTGTTTACAAAATTCCCTTGCATAGGAAGTGGGTTAGACTTAAACGTGTGTATTTTTGCTTCTTAATGCTCTCTTTCACTTCAATTCATATTCTTATGTGAGCATCATCAAATTACCATGCCCATCTTAATGGCTATAAAGAAAGAGCTTTTTGGGAGACAGCCCAATATATTTTTGCTTTCAGTTGCTTGTGTTTCTTTGAGTCTTGGAAGTTATTACTTCGGTAATAACCTCTACTTATCCGTTTTGTTTGGTTTTTGTGTCAAGATCAACCTCTGATGAGAGAGAAGTAAGATTTGGGATAGTTGCTGTCCCGAAACAGATTTTTGTGCTTCACCATAAAAATTCGTGAGAGATCTCTATATGTCGGATTGAGCTGTAATGTTTTGTGCTTCTGCCCCAGGTTGTTATTTAACTTTCGTTAGTTTTGCACTTTTTGATTTGAGTAACAGAAGATTTTCTAAAAAATTGATCTTTACCTGCTGGTCTGTTTTGACAGATTTTTGCCACTCTTGCATTTGCTTCTTTACTCGATTTCCTTTTTGAATTCTTTCTGGGTTTTCGGAAGGAGTCGCTACAGTAGCTTATGTTTTGATGGTTATCAGTTGAAGTTGGACTCAAAAGGTTTTATCACTTCATTTATACTAATGTTGCTAATGAGAACTGTGTGAAGTTTTGTGTGAAAGAAATTTCCAGGTAGTGGAGGTAATGGTGTAGTGATACATTGCAAATGTATCTATAATTTTTTATGTTCCATGCTTGGTTTTATCCACTTTCTTGTGTTTTGTTCTAACTTTGGAGTACTTTTCATATGATTTCTTGGACTAACCTATTAACAAGAGCCACAGTGCCAGCTGCCTGTTTTCTACTCTTTTTGGTTCCAGGAAAGTCAGAAAATGAATATTCTCGGAATTGGACGGGACAAATGCCAAAGTGCCTATTTTTCCGGAAGGGGTCAAGTGCCAGAATATGAGACGGAGTAGGGCTAGAGGGCGGCCACACCACCTGGCCGCGCGGCCAGGCCTAGCCCGCACCAGGGGTGGTGTGGCCAGCCCAGGCACCCCCTCGGCCTCTCCTTCCACCTATATATTGCTCTCGGGATGAAAACCCTAAGTACCCGATCAAAAATCCACGAAAGAGTCTGTAGCCGCCATCATCTCCATCCCCAGACCAGGAGGGATCTGAAGCTCTTCTCGGCACCCTGCCGGAGAGGGGAATTCTCCCTGGAGGCCTTCTTCATCACCATGCAAGTCTCCGGTGTGATGCGTGAGTAGTTCATCCTTGGACTACGGATCCATGTAGTAGCTAGATGGCTGGTTCTCCTCCTTTGTGCTTTCATGTTTAGATCTTGTGAGCTCCGTTCATGATCAAGATCATCTATTTGTAATTCTGCATGTTGTGTTTGCGGGGATCCGATGGATATTGAGATGCTATTTCAGATTGATTATTGATTCTATCATGTCTTTGTTATTTGTGATCTTGCATGCTTTCTGTTGTTAGTAGCTATCTTGGCCAAGTAGATGCTAGCAACTCCAAGAGTTAGTTTTATGCTCGATAGTGGGTTCATGCCTCTGGTAATCTGGGGAAGTGACAAAAATCTCTAAGGTACTAGATGTGATGTTGCTACTAGGGAGAAAACAACAATCCTTTATTCATAGAACAATCGTATTGTTTACTTTACACGCAGTTCGTAAAGCAATAATCTGTTGCTTGCAACTTAATACTGGAGGGGGTTCGGATGATAACCTGAAGGTGGATTATTAGTCATAGATGCAGTTGGATGGCGTTCTATGTATTATGTTGTAATGCCCAATCAAGTCTCAAAGGAGTCAAGATGATTAGTATATGCATGTATTGCTTTCTCGGTGTTTGTCAATTGCCTCGCTGTAATTTGTTCACCCAGCATGTTATCTATCTTAAGGAGAGCCACCTCTACTAAAATATGGATCCCGGTCCTTGTCTTTTACATACAATCTACAATCTTTTACTGCTTTGTGTTTACTTTCTGCAAACTTTTACTTCTTTCCATTCGATACGTTTAATGCTTTGTTTTCTGCAAAATACGGTGAGATTGACGACCTCATCGCAAGTTGGGGACAAAGTTCTGTGGTTGTGTTGTGCAGGTCTCCACGTTGCTACTAGCACCGGTAGTGCGCCCTGCCAAAGCTCAGCTAGTAACACCTTTGGGGTGTTTCCTTGCTCCTACTGGTTCGATTAAACCTTGGTTTCATAACTGAGGGAAAACTTGCTGTTGTGCTCATCGTACCTTCCTCTTGGGGTTCCCAACGAGCTCTACGTTGAACTACGAGCACATCAACATTTGCTGGCGCCGTTGCCGGGGAGTCAAGGACATCTTCACAAGGGGAGTCCCTCATAACCAATCTCTTTACTTTGTTGTTTTTGTTTTGCTTAGTTTTCTTTTTTCTTTTTTTGCTTGTTTTTTTCTTCAAAAACACAAAAACATTAGTTTTGCAAGTTTGCTTTCTTATTTCAAAAACACAAAAAAAAAATTGGTTCCTATCCTAGTTGCCTTTATGTCTAGCCTTTCTCCAGTCACTATGTCTCCCGAGGAAATGATTTTCACTTTTAAACAAGGAATTGAGGAAAGTTTTAAGCAACCTTGGTCTAGAATCTCTGATCTACATGAAAAAACTGAGCCTAAAATGACTCAAAGCTTGTCCCTTAGCAGTTTTTACCTCGGGATTGCTCTTTGCTATAGATATGCTTTAGATGCTGTTGTGGGAGGAGATTTCCTCCAATGTAATGAGGATGATGCTATTAATGCTATAAAGAAATTGATCCTCACTTACAACATGCCTAGCCAAACTGATATTTCCTTCGCAAAAATATTTGCTAGGTTTGACACTCTTGAGGCTAGCACTATTAGATTACAAAGTTGCTATAATACGCTTAGGGAGCATTACGATTATGTTCCAATAAACTCTGAACCATCCAAGTGGTTCCCTACAGTAAAGATTGAGATGAACACTGATACATTGCAAATGTATCTATAATTTTTGATGTTCCATGCTTGGTTTTATCCACTTTCTTGTGTTTTATTCCAACTTTGGAGTACTTTTCATATGGTTTCTTGGACTAACCTATTAACAAGAGCCATAGTGCCAGCTGCCTGTTTTCTGCTGTTTTTGGTTCCAGGAAAGTTAGAAAATGAATATTCTCGGAATTGGACGGGACAAAAGCCAAAGTGCCTATTTTTCCGGAAGACATCAAGTGCCATAATACGAGACGGAGAAGGGCCAAGGAGCCACCACACCATGGCCGCGCGGCCAGGCCTGACCCGCGCCAGTGGGTGGTGTGGCCGCTCCCGGCACCCCCTCGGCCTCTCCTTCCTCCTATATATTGCCCTCAGGACAAAAACGCTAAGTACCCGATCAAAAAATCCATGAAAGAGTCTGTAGCCGCCGTCATCTCCATCCCTAGATCGGGAGGGATCTGAAGCTCTTCTCGACGCCCTGCCGGAGAGGAGAATTCGAGGCCTTCTTCATCACCATGCAAGCCTCCGGTGTGATGCGTGAGTAGTTCATCCTTGGACTACGGATCCATGTAGTAGCTAGATGGCTGGTTCTCTTCCTTTGTGCTTTCATGTTTAGATCTTGTGAGCTCCGTTCATGATCAAGATCATCTATTTGTAATTCTGCATGTTGTGTTTGCGGGGATCCGATGGATATTGAGATGCTATTGCAGATTGATTATTGATTCTATCATGTCTTTGTTATTTGTGATCTTGCATGCTTTCCGTTGTTAGTAGCTATCTTGGCCAAGTAGATGCTAGCAACTCCAAGAGTTAGTATTTATGCTCGATAGTGGGTTCATGCCTCTGCTGGGGAAGTGACAGAAATCTCTAAGGTACTAGATGTGATGTTGCTACTAGGGAGAAAACAACAATCCTTTATTCATAGAACAATCGTATTGTTTACTTTACATGCAGTTCGTAAAGCAATAATCTGTTGCTTGCAACTTAATACTGGAGGGGGTTCGGATGATAACCTGAAGGTGGATTATTAGTCATAGATGCAGTTGGATGGCGGTCTATGTATTATGTTTTAATGCCCAATCAAGTCTCAAAGGAGTCAAGATGATTAGTATATGCATGTATTGCTTTCTCGGTGTTTGTCAATTGCCCCGCTGTAATTTGTTCACCCAGCATGTTATCTATCTTAAGGAGAGCCACCTCTAGTGAACTATGGATCCCGGTCCTTGTCTTTTACATAGAATCTACAATCTTTTACTGCTTTGTGTTTACTTTCTGCAAAATTTTACTTCTTTCCATTCGATGCGTTTAATCCTTTGTTTTCCGCAAAACACGGTGAGATTGACAACCTCATCGCAAGTTGGGGACAAAGTTCTGTGGTTGTGTTGTGCAGGTCTCCACGTTGCTACTAGCACCGGTAGTGCGCCCTGCCAAAGCTCAGCTAGTAACACCTTTGGGGTGTTTCCTTGCTCCTACTGGTTCAATTAAACCTTGGTTTCATAACTGAGGGAAAACTTACTGCTGTGCTCATCGTACCTTCCTCTTGGGGTTCCCAACGAGCTCTACGTCGAACGCCGAGCACATCAAACACTGAAACTTTTCAAGCTCGCAGTGATATCATGTCTGAATTTTGCCTTATGCCCAAAGATATTTATAAATCTCTGAATACTTGGGGGCTCACTGAGGGAGGAAAGGAAATATCTCTTGCTAATAATACTAACATATTACCTCTTGGAATAGCTGAAGGAGTGTTTACAAAGATCCTTGGGAAAACGATTTCTATTGATTATCTTGTTATTGAATGTGCAGGAAAAGGACAAATTACACTTGGAAGGTCCCTATTAGAACTCCTTGGAGCAATAATAGATGTGGGAAAGGGGACCATGCACCTTTCTTCTCCACCAAACAATCATATTTTCCCCAAGGTTAAGAATAAAAGTAAGAGAGGTAAGGGCAAGAAAGTTGGTCTTAATGCTTCTTCATTTGAGAACACTTGATTCTTTCTTTGCTTCTTATGCCTAACTTAAAGGCGTTAAAGAAAATTACTTATTGGGAGATAACCCAAAAGTTTTAGATGAGTCTTGGAAGTTATTACCCCTGTAATAACCGCTCCTTATCCTTTTTATTTGCTTTTTGTGCCAAGAGTAACCTCTAATGAGAGTGAAGTAATGATTGGAAAAGTTGCTGTCCCGAAACAGATTTTTGTGCTTCACCATAAAAATTCCTGAGAGAGCTCTGTATGTCGGATTGATCTGTAAATGCTTGTGCTTCTGCCCCAGGTTGTTATCTAACTTTCGTTAGTTGAACACTTTTTGATTTTTGCAACAGAAGGTCTTCGAAAAAACCTGTCTTTACCTGCTGGTCTGTTTTGACAGATTTCTGCCATTTTCTGCATTTGCTTCTTGTTGGTTCCTTCTTGAGTTCTTTTGGGGAATTGAGTTTTTTTAGGGAAGTGCTACAGTATCTAGTATTCTAATGGAAGTTTATTTGGTGTTAGAACTGAACCTTAAGACTTATTTATCTTGAGTGTACTAATGTTGCTAATAACGATTGTGTGAAGTTTTGTATGAAGGAATGAGTAATGAGATGAAGGATGGACTAAAGCTTAAGCTTGGGGATGCCACGCGTATCACCCCAAGAAATATCCAAGAAGTACAAGCGTCAAAGCTTGGGGATGCCCAAGGCATCCCCTTCTTCATCAATAAAAATCCCAGGTTTCTTCCAAACGCTTCATTTTTATTGTTTCATGCACAGTTATGTTTTTCTTGGAGCGTCTTATTTTTGGTTTTCGTTTGCCTTGGTTTGCTTAGTTTGCCGAATAAATTGGTTGGACCCTCTCTTTCGTACATTGGTTTGCAAATAGTTTGGTTTGGTTTGGAAAAGAGTAGGAAAGTTCGTACTTATGTGGTAAAAAGAGCTTGTTTTTGACTGTGCCCTATGCTTTGTCATGCCATGCTTGATATTGTTTTGGCTTTATGCTTAGTATTCTTTGTTGTAGCATGACTTGTTATAAACAATTGAGATTGCTTAATGTGCCTTGGATGAATCATGTGTTGTTTTAGCATATTAAAGCATAGTATAGTGGTATTCTCCTTTGATGCTTTATTTGGGTTGACTTGGCGCATGCTCACACCATGTTATGACTATCCAAAGTCACCATAGCCTTTATGATCCTTTATTTTTCAACTTGTAGTATCACTTTATGCTTTGATAAATGATGTTTTGTCGCTCTGCATGATTATGGCCATTATTGCTCTCTTAGTTTGTCGCTCCCAGTCTTTTGCTAGCCTCCACAACAAAGTATGAGTTCCACTCATGCATCCAACTCCCTAAACCAAGTTATTCCAAAGAGTCCACCATACCTACCTACTAGCTTATGCTATTCCAAGTATATTCATGTTTTTGTTTACCTTCCACTTGTTATGAGAAAACTAGTGATTAAAGCTCTCACGAACTTGATGGCACACTTTACTTTTTTGCCTCTAATAAACTTGAACCATTGGGTCCTTCTTTGTTGCGTATATGCCCAAGAGGCAATAATAAAAGTGATTATTATTATATCTTTGTGTTTATGATGAATGTTTACATCCCATGCTATAATTGTATTATTAGGAAACACTAATACATGTGTGTTTTGTAAACATATAAGAGTCCCTAGTAAGCCTCTTGTTGAACTAGCTTGTTGATTGATTGATGATCATGGTTTCCTGATCATGGACATTAGGATGTGATTAATAACAAGGTTATATCATTAGAAGAATGATGTGATGGACACACACCCATAGTAAGCGTAGCATAAGATCAAGTCATTAAGTTTGTATTGTTGTAAGCTTTCAAATACATAGTAACCTAATCCTTCGACCATGAGGTTATGTTAATCACCATCATCGGATGGATACTTTGATGACATCAAACGCCGCTTCGTAACTGGGTGGTTATAAAGTTGTCATTGGGTATTCTGAAAGTATGTGTTGAAGCGCATGAACCAAGATTGGGATTTGTCCATCCATATGACGGATAGATATGCTCTGGGCCCTCTCAGTGGAATGTCATCTAGTTAGCTTGCAAGCATGTGACTGGGTCACAAGGGATGACATATCACGGAACGAGTAAAGAGTACTTATCGGTAACGAGGTAGAACTAGGTATGGAGATGCCGACGATCAAACCTCGGATAAGTATAGTATCGCGTGACAAAGGGAATTGGTTTCATATGTAAATGGTTCAATCGATAACGAAGTCATCGTTGAGTATGTGGGAGCCATTATGGATCTCCAGGTCCCGCTGATGGTTATTGATAGGAGATGTGTCTCTATCATGTCTGCATATTCACGAACCGTAGGGTGACACACTTAAGGTTCGAAGTTGTTTTAAGTAGATATGGAATGTGCGTTGGAGACCGAATGTTGTTCGGAGTCTTGGATTGGATTCGAGACATCACGAGGAGATCCGGAATGGTCCGGAGAATAAGATTCATATATAGGGGATCATTTTCTGAGTTAGGAAATATTCTGGAGTGTTTGTATGAGGATTCTAGAAGGTTTCGGAATGTTCCGGAAGGTTCTAGAAGATATCTTGGAGTTTGCTTGAAAATCAAGATAGGGATCAAGGAGTCCTGGTGGGTCAAGACAAGGAGTCGTGGGGGAGGAGGACTCCTCCCCCCACTCCCCAATCCGCCGGCCTAGAGGAGGGGAGTCCTTGTAGGACTCCCCCTCCCCAAGGCGCCCTCCCCCCTTAAATAGAAGGGCAGGGGCGCCCGCTCCTTCCTGGCTCTCATAACTCCCAATCTCTGTCGCCTCTCTCCTCCACCTTTCTTCTGCACAGGCATAGGCGAAGCCCTGCAGAATTCTCTACTCCACCACCACCACCACGCCGTCGTGCTGCTGGGATTCCGTGGAGAAGATCTACTACCTCCGCTGCTCGCTGGAACGGGGAGAGGAATGTCTGCTTCGACTCCGCACGTGTGACCGACTGCGAAAGCGCTGCCGAAACGCGGCGCCGGAAGGATCGTCTACTTGACCGACGGCGGAAGCGCTGCCGGAACGCGACACCGGAAGGATCGTCCACACGATCTTGAGATCGGCAAGTGATCGACTACATCAACCACGAGATCTAATCTCGTTAACGCTTTCGGATCTACGAGGGTTAGTTCCTATCTATCTCGTTGCTCATGTCTAATAGATTAGATCTTGGCTTTTATCTAGATTAGATCTGGGTTTTGTTCGTTCTTGCGGTAGAAATTTTTTGTTTTACATGCTACGAACCCATCAGTGGTATCAGAGCCGTATCTATGCGTAGATCTGTTGCACGAGTAGAACACAATGTTTTTGTGGGCGTTGATGCTTTTGTTGTCGGTGTCTTAGCGTGTACTTTGCATCTTGCGGCATGGTGGGATGAAGCGGCTCGGGCTAACATTACATGTCATCGCACATGAGACTTGCTCCACGCTTGACGTGCAACTTGGTTTGCACAAGTGGCTTTGCGGGTGTCTATCTCTCCCACTATAGTTAAGATTCAATTTACAATGAGCATCTTGACAACACTTGTATCAACGTTGTCGTTCATGTTCGTAGGTAAAGATTGGTCTTATGCGAAAGCCCCAAACCACGTAAAACTTGCAAAGAAAATTAGAGGCGTCTAACTTGTTTTTGCAGGGGTTTTGTGATGTGATATGGCCAACATGTGATTGTGATTGTATTTGATGTATGCAATGATCCTTGTTGTAATATGGCAACCGGCAGGAGCCTAATGGTTGTCTTTAATTCTGTTAAGACATGCGTGTCTATTCATCTTGTAATAGCTTTATTCCAAGTAGTTGTAATAGTTGCTGGTGATGATGGACAACCATGAAGCGGCGCCACTGACCTTGACGCAATGCTGGTGATGATGGAGATCATGTTCGTGCTTTGGAGATGGAGATCAAAGGCGCAAGAAGAAAAGGCCATATCATATCACACTAATTATGAATTGCCTGTGATGTTAATCCTTTATGCATCTTGTATTGCTTAGATCGCGACGGTAGCATTATAAGATGATCCCTCTCACTAAATATCAAGTAATAAAGTGTTCCCCCTTAGTTGGCACCGTTGCTAAGACTCGTCGTTTCGAAGCATCTCGTAATGATCGGATGTGATAGATTCTACGTGTGCATACAACGGGTGCAATCCAGATTTGCACATGCGGAGACTAAGGTTATCTTGACGAGCCTAGCATGTACAGACATGGTCTCGGAACACGGAATACCGAAAGGTAGAGCATGAGTCATATAAATGATATGATGAACATGAAGATTGTTCGCCGATGAAACTACATCTTCTCTCGTGAAGATCGGACTTGGTGTAGTGGACTTGGTTCGTGTAATCACTAAGACAATGTGAGGGATGTTGTTTTGAGTGGGAGTTCACCTAGTTAGTTTAAGAATTAAATTTGAACTCAATTTGTCATAAACTTAGTCTAAACTACTTGCAAATTGTTGTAGATTATGGCGACCCCCTCCATCAATTTCAATGCATTCCTAGAGAAAGAAAAGCTTAAAAACAATGGAAGCAATTTCACGGACTGGTTCCATGGACTGAAGATCGTCCTCAGGGCTGGTCAGTTGACATATGTGCTCGATGCACCGCTAGGTGACCCACCTGTAGATAATGCCACCGATGACGAAAAGAATGTTTTCGCCACTCGGAAGAATCATTACTCCAAAGTTCAGTGTGCCATCCTATACGGTTTAGAAGCGGAGCTCCAACAGCGTTTTGAGCACCACGACCCGTTCGAGATCATTAAGGAGCTCAGGCTAATTTTTGAGACTCGCACGGCCATGGAGAGCTATGAGGCCTCCGAAAAGTTCTTTAACTGTAAGATGGAAGAAGGAAGCTCCGTTAGCGAGCACGTGCTCACCATGTCTGGGTACGCTAAGAAGCTCCAAGAGTTGGGAATATCGATTCCTAATGAATTGGGGATTCACCGTCTCCTTCAATCACTGCCACCAAGTTACAAGAACTTTGTGATGAACTACAACATGCACTGCATGAACAAGACGTTGCATGAACTGTCGTCCATGCTGAAAACTGCTGAAGTGGAGATCAAGAAGGAGCAACAAGTGTTGATGGTCAATAAGACCACCAATTTCAAGAGACGGGGCAAGCCTAAGAACAAGGGCAACTTCAAGAAGGACGGCAAGAAAGCTGCCGCACCTGCTAAGAAGCCCAAGGCTGGTCCTAAGCCTGAAACTAAGTGCTTCTACTGCAAGGGTGCTGGTACTGGAAGCGTAACTGCCCCAAGTACCTGGCGGATCTGAAGAACGGCAACATCAAGAAGAAAGGTATATTTGATATATGTGTTATAGATGTGTATCTTACTAGTAGTCGTAGTAGTGCCTGGGTATTTGATACTGGTTCGGTTGCTCATATTTGTAACTCGAAACAGGAGCTGCGTAATAAACGAAGACTGGCAAGAGACGAGGTGATGATGCGCGTTGGAAATGGCTCCAAGGTTGATGTGATCGCCGTCGGCACGCTCCCTCTACATCTACCTTCGGGATTAGTTTTAAATTTAAATAATTGTTATTTGGTGCCTGCGTTAAGCATGAACATTATATCTGGATCCTGTTTATTGCGAGACGGTTACTCTTTTAAGTCTGAGAATAAAGGTTGTTCGATTTATATGAGTAATATCTTTTATGGTAATGCACCTGAGATGAATGGTTTATTCTTACTGAATCTCGATAGTAGTGATACACATGTTCACAACATAGATGCTAAACGAATAAAATTGAATGATAATTCTACATACATGTGGCACTGTCGTCTTGGTCACATTGGAGTGAAGCGTATGAAGAAACTCCATTCTGATGGACTTCTTGAATCACTTGATTTTGAATCACTTGAAAGATGCGAAGCATGTCTAATGGGAAAAATGACTAAGACTCCATTCTCTGGTACAATGGAGCGAGCTACAGACTTATTGGAAATAATACATACCGATGTGTGCGGACCAATGAGTGTAGCATCGCGTGGTGGATATCGTTATGTTCTCACTTTCACGGATGACTTGAGTAGATATGGGTATGTCTACTTTATGAAACATAAGTCCGAAACTTTCGAGAAGTTTAAGGAATTTCAAAGTGAAGTGGAAAATCATCGTAACAAGAAGATTAAGTTTCTGCGTTCTGACCGCGGAGGTGAATATCTGAGTTATGAGTTTGGCATGCATTTAAAGAATGTGGAATACTTTCACAGTTGACACCGCCGGGAACACCACAGCGTAATGGTGTGTCCGAACGTCGTAATCGAACTCTCTTAGATATGGTTCGGTCTATGATGTCTCTTACAGATTTACCGTTATCATTTTGGGGCTATGCATTAGAGACAGCCGCATTCACTTTAAATAGGGCACCATCTAAATCCGTTGAAACGACACCGTACGAATTGTGGTTTGGTAAGAAACCTAAGTTGTCGTTCCTTAAAGTTTGGGGTTGCGAAGCATATGTAAAGAACTTACAACCTGATAAACTAGAACCCAAAGCGGAGAAATGCGTCTTCATAGGATACCCTAAAGAAACAATTGGGTATACCTTGTATCATACATCCGAAGGCAAAGTTTTCGTTGCAAAGAATGGATCCTTTCTTGAGAAGGAGTTTCTCTCGAAAGAGGTGACTAGAAGGAAAGTAGAACTCGATGAGGTTATTGAACCTTCTCTCGAATTTGAGAGTAGCGCAGCACCGGAAGATGTTTTGGTGCCGCCTGCACCAATTGGAGAGGAAGCTAATGATAATGATCATGAAACTTCAAATGAAGTTACTGCTGAACCTCGCAGGTCAATGAGGGTTCGTACCACTCCTGATTGGTATGACTCTGCCTTGAACGTCATGTTGGTAGACAACGCTGATGACCCTGCGACGTATGAAGAAGCTATGGTGAGCCCAGATTCCGACAAATGGCTAGAAGCCATGAAATCCGAAATGGGATCCATGTACAAAAACCAAGTATGGACTTTGGTGGACTTACCGGATGGCCGTAAGGCTGTCGAGAACAAATGGATTTTCAAGAGAAAAACAGATGCTGATGGTAATGTTACCGTCTATAAAGCTCGACTTGTCGCGAAAGGGTTCCGACAAATTCAAGGAGTTGACTATGATGAGACTTTCTCACCAGTAGCGAAGCTAAAGTCTGTGAGGATTTTGTTAGCAATTGCTGCACATTTCGATTATGAGATTTGGCAGATGGATGTCAAAACGGCGTTCCTTAATGGTGACATTGAGGAAGAGTTGTATATGGTACAACCCAAGGGTTTTGTCAATCCTAAAGATGCTGACAAGGTATGCAAACTTCAGCGCTCCATTTATGGACTGAAGCAAGCATCCCGGAGTTGGAATCAACGTTTTGATAAAGTAATCAAAAACTTTGGATTTATACAAACTTATGGAGAAGCTTGTATTTACAAGAAAGTGAGTGGGAGCTCTATACCATTCCTAGTACTATATGTAGATGACATATTGTTGATTGGGAATGATATAGAACTTCTTAATAGCGTCAAAACCTATTTGAATAATAGTTTTTCAATGAAGGATCTTGGCGAAGCGGCATATATTCTAGGCATCAAGATTTATAGAGATAGATCAAGACGCCTAATAGCGCTTTCACAAAGTACATACTTAGACAAAGTTCTAAAGAAGTTTAGAATGGAAGATAGCAAGAAAGGGTTCGTGCCCATGTTGTCAGGTAAGACCTTGAGTAAAACTCAAAGTCCAGCTACGGCAGAAGATAGAGAAAATATGAATAAAATTCCCTATGCCTCTGCCATAGGTTCTATCATGTATGCCATGCTGTGTACAAGACCGGATATAGCACATGCTGTTAGTTTGACTAGCAGATATCAAAGTGATCCTAGAATGGAACACTGGACAACGGTCAAGAATATCCTAAAGTACCTAAATAGGACTAAGGATATGGTTCTTTCTTATGGAGGTGATGAACAGCTTGTTGTAAATGGTTACACCGATGCTAGTTGGAACACCGATCCGGATGACTCAAAGTCACGGTCGGGATACGTATTTATTTTGAATGGTGCTGCAGTGAGCTGGAGGAGTGCGAAGCAAAGCGTTGTGGCGAAATCTTCAACTGAATCGGAATACATAGATGCTTCGGAGGCTGCACAAGAAGCCGTGTGGATGAAGGAATTCATTACTGAACTTGGCGTGGTTCCCAGTGTGTTGGACCCGATGGCCATCTACTGTGACAACACAGGTGCCATAGCTAATGCACAGGAGCCAAGGTCACATAGCAAGCTGAAGCACATCAAGCTACGTTTCCACGCTATTCGCGAGTATGTCCGAGATGGTGACATAAAGATTTGCAAAGTACACACTGATCTGAATGTGGCAGATCCGTTGACTAAACCTCTCCCTAGGGCAAAGCATGACCAACACCAAAACGCCATGGGCGTTCGTTATATTACCATGTAATCTAGATTATTGACTCTAGTGCAAGTGGGAGACTGTTGGAGATATGCCCAAGAGGCAATAATAAAAGTGATTATTATTATATCTTTGTGTTCATGATGAATGTTTACATCCCATGCTATAATTGTATTATTAGGAAACACTAATACTTGTGTGTTTTGTAAACATAAGAGAGTCCCTAGTAAGCCTCTTGTTGAACTAGCTTGTTGATTGATTGATGATCATGGTTTCCTGATCATGGACATTAGGATGTGATTAATAACAAGGTTATATCATTAGAAGAATGATGTGATGGACACACACCCATAGTAAGCGTAGCATAAGATCAAGTCATTAAGTTCGTATTGTTGTAAGCTTTCAAATACATAGTAACCTAATCCTTCGACCATGAGGTTATGTTAATCACCATCATCGGATGGATACTTTGATGACATCAAACGCCTCTTCGTAACTGGGTGGTTATAAAGTTGTCATTGGGTATTCTGAAAGTATGTGTTGAAGCGCATGAACCAAGATTGGGATTTGTCCATCCATATGACGGATAGATATGCTCTGGGCCCTCTCAGTGGAATGTCATCTAGTTAGCTTGCAAGCATGTGACTGGGTCACAAGGGATGACATATCACGGAACGAGTAAAGAGTACTTATCGGTAACGAGGTAGAACTAGGTATGGAGATGCCGACGATCAAACCTCGGATAAGTATAGTATCGCGTGACAAAGGGAATTGGTTTCATATGTAAATGGTTCAATCGATAACGAAGTCATCGTTGAGTATGTGGGAGCCATTATGGATCTCCAGGTCCCGCTGATGGTTATTGATAGGAGATGTGTCTCTATCATGTCTGCATATTCACGAACCGTAGGGTGACACACTTAAGGTTCGAAGTTGTTTTAAGTAGATATGGAATGTGCGTTGGAGACCGAATGTTGTTCGGAGTGTCGGATTGGATTCGAGACATCACGAGGAGATCCAGAATGGTCCGGAGAATAAAATTCATATATAGGGGATCATTTTCTGAGTTAGGAAATGTTCCGGAGTGTTTGTATGAGGATTCTAGAAGGTTTCGGAATGTTCCGGAAGGTTCTAGAAGATATCTTGGAGTTTGCTTGAAAATCAAGATAGGGATCAAGGAGTCCTGGTGGGTCAAGACAAGGAGTCGTGGGGGAGGAGGACTCCTCCCCCCACTCCCCAATCCGCCGGCCTAGAGGAGGGGAGTCCTACAAGGACTCCCCCTCCCCAAGGCGCCCTCCCCCCCTTAAATAGAAGGGCAGGGGCGCCCCCTCCTTCCCGGCCGTCATAACTCCCAATCTCTGTCGCCTCTCTCCTCCACCTTTCTTCTGCACAGGCATAGGCGAAGCCCTGCAGAATTCTCTACTCCACCACCACCACCACGCCGTCGTGCTGCTGGGATTCCGTGGAGAAGATCTACTACCTCCGCTGCTCGCTGGAACGGGGAGAGGAAGGTCTGCTTCGACTCCGCACGTGTGACCGACTGCGAAAGCGCTGCCGAAACGCGGCGCCGGAAGGATCGTCTACTTGACCGACGGCGGAAGCGCTGGCGGAACGCGACACCGGAAGGATCGTCCACACGATCTTGAGATCGGCAAGTGATCGACTACATCAACCACGAGATCTAATCTCGTTAACGCTTTCGGATCTACGAGGGTTAGTTCCTATCTATCTCGTTGCTCATGTCTAATAGATTAGATCTTGGCTTTTATCTAGATTAGATCTGGGTTTTGTTCATTCTTGCGGTAGAAATTTTTTGTTTTACATGCTACGAACCCATCATACGGATCCCGGTGGTGTGAAATAAAAGTGGAACTTGTAAGATCATGGAGTTTGTATGTGTGTTAGAGAAACGCCTGGGCCGCTAGCCTAAGCCATGCCTAGTCATGGTGGAAACTTGCAGCATCACCATAATGAGCACTCTATGAAGCATCGTCAATAAAAACCTATGCAAATAGCAAATAAAAAGATCGCTGAGATGCTCATTGTCTGCTTGCCTTGTCATTTTGATTATGGGAAAGCTCCTGTATCATGTGCAAGGGGTACCCCGTTGGCGGTTCTTAATGATACACATATACTTACAATGACAAGAGCTTACTCGTGACTAAAGTTGAGTAACATGAGGATCGGTCTTCGTAAGTAAGGGTCATGAGATTGCGGTTTATAACTTGTCAAGCATATCCTCTTAGTTGTGTCACTTTAACCTTAATCACCTTCAAGATGCTTATGATAGGGGCAATGAGAGCTGAAAACTACAAGTACCATAATTTTTGGAAGCTCTTTATGAGACTTGAATCCCTACTTCCTTTTACAAAGGGCCTTAATTCCACCATTATATTGAGTCTCCACCTTCTATCTTTATGCACCTACTTTGAGAGCATAGTGGCCATTCTTAGTTCTATGTGCATTGTCCCAAGACTAGTTGATTGATGCATAACTTGTTATTGCTTGTTTTAAACTATTGTATCTAGTCACTCTTATGAACTTTGAAGGTGTCCTATCCATTTATATTTGCTACTCTATTGAGGGATAAGCTGAATACTATTATGCTATGTTTTCTTTATGTGAAACAAACAAACTTCTTGCAAAGCATTGTTATTCATGAATCTTTTGTTTGTGCCTTTTCATGTTGCATCATAGTTTCTTTGCTTATTGCTAGAACTTTGTATTTCATGTTATGACTGAAGTACTATGATCCCAGCTTTCAATGTTTTGCAAATACTTTGATCAAGTCTTTGATGGTGCATGTCACCTCAAAAATTATTCTTTCTTTTTATCACTTACCTACTCGAGGACGAGCAGGAGTTAAGCTTGGGGATGTTGATACATTGCAAATGTATCTATAATTTTTGATGTTCCATGCTTGGTTTTATCCACTTTCTTGTGTTTTGTTCCAACTTTGGAGTACTTTTCATATGATTTCTTGGACTAACCTATTAACAAGAGCCATAGTGCTAGCTGTCTGTTTTCTGCTGTTTTTGGTTCCAGGAAAGTCAGAAAATGAATATTCTCGGAATTGGACAGGACAAAAGCCAAAGTGCCTATTTTTTCAGAAGGGATCAAGTGCCAGAATACGAGACGGAGAAGGGCCAGAGGGCGGCCACACCACCTGGCCGTGCGGCCAGGCCTGGCCCACGCCAGGGGGTGGTGTGGCCAGCCCAGGCACCCCCTCGGCCTCTCCTTCTGCCTATATATTGCTCTCGGGACGAAAACCCTAAGTACCCGATCAAAAATCCAAGAAAGAGTCTGTAGCCGCCGTCATCTCCATCCCTAGATCGGGAGGGATCTAAAGCTCTTCTCGACGCACTGCCGGAGAGGAGAATTCACCCTGGAGGCCTTCTTCATCACCATGCAAGCCTCCGGTGTGATGCGTGAGTAGTTCATCCTTGGACTACGGATCCATGTAGTAGCTAGATGGCTGGTTCTCTTCCTTTGTGCTTTCATGTTTAGATCTTGTGAGCTCCGTTCATGATCAAGATCATCTATTTGTAATTCTGCATGTTGTGTTTGTGGGGATCCGATGGATATTGAGATGCTATTTCAGATTGATTATTGATTCTATCATGTCTTTGTTATTTGTGATCTTGCATGCTTTCTGTTGTTAGTAGCTATATTGGCCAAGTAGATGCTAGCAACTCCAAGAGTTAGTATTTATGCTCGATAGTGGGTTCATGCCTCTGGTAATCTGGGGAAGTGACAGAAATATCTAAGGTACTAGATGTGCTATTACTACTAGGGAGAAAACAACAATCATTTGTTCATAGAACAATCGTATTGTTTACTTTACACGCAGTTCATAAAGCAATAATCTGTTGCTTGCAACTTAATACTGGAGGGGGTTCGGATGATAACCTGAAGGTGGATTATTAGTCATAGATGCAGTTGGATGGCGGTCTATGTATTATGTTGTAATGCCCAATCAAGTCTCAAAGGAGTCAAGATGATTAGTATATGCATGTATTGCTTTCTCGGTGTTTGTCAATTGCCCCGCTGTAATTTGTTCACCCAGCATGTTATCTATCTTAAGGAGAGCCACCTCTAGTGAACTATGGATCCCGGTCCTTCTCATTTACATACAATCTACAATCTTTTACTGCTTTGTGTTTACTTTCTGCAAAATTTTACTTCTTTCCATTCGATACGTTTAATCCTTTGTTTTCCGCAAAACACAGTGAGATTTACAACCTCATCGCAAGTTGGGGACAAAGTTCTGTGGTTGTGTTGTGCATGTCTCCACGTTGCTACTAGCACCGGTAGTGCGCCCTGCCAAAGCTCAGCTAGTAACACCTTTGGGGTGTTTCCTTGCTCCTACTGGTTCGATTAAACCTTGGTTTCATAACTGAGGGAAAACTTGCTGCTGTGCTCATTGTACCTTCCTCTTGGGGTTCCCAACGAGCTCTACGTTGAACTACGAGCACATCATGTAGTAAGGAAGTGAAAGGTTTCATGACTCAAGTAATAAGTGTATGAAGATGAAGATATTGATGTTATTCAAGTGGTGACTCTGGAAGAATCTACTAGATACCAAATTCAGAGACCTGCAGAGTCTGTTTTCAAATAGGTAACAGTTCTGGTAAGAAACGTTTCGCGAAAACACTATCCAACTATATTTTTGAAGTTTTTAGTCAATAAGGAAAGCTACGAAGCGAAAGAGGGACGGAAACAGAGACAGGGTGGCTCACACCACCCTGTGGCGCGGGCCCACCCCTGGCCACGCCACCAGGTGGTGAGTCCACCCCGGACTCTGCCTCCGACTCGTTTTCTCCCAGTACCTTCCTTTTGTTATGAAACTTCGTAATATATAATCCCCCGGATCCCCCGAGGTTCGTATATCGTGTTTTCGTCGTGTTTTCGTTTCGATTTGTTTCTAACAGGAAGAGTCCTAGATTTGGAGCCACAATGTCTTCCTCTGGATCAGCCAAGGAAGATTCGTTAGAGGATACCATCAACCCATATATGAGAGAGTTGAAGATCCATCCCAAGGAGTTGTTGCTTGAAGATGGGGAGGTCCGTATAAAAGAGGTTCGAGGCCCTAAAGGTGAAGGAAGTCTGAGGACAGGATGGAAGCACTAGAGCAAGAAGTCTTTAGGTACAAGAAGATGGCGGAACGCGAAGTGGATATCATCCACAAGATTTGTTCCGAACTCATCACCGAGCACCAAAAGGAGACTGATGAGCTCAAGGATGAAGTCCTCTCACTCCGCCAAACAACCAATGAACTTCAAGCACAGCTCTACGATGTTCAAAATCAAAACTGTGAGTACGAAGTTAGATTTAAACGCATAAGTGTTGTTGTAAGTTTCAGGATGCTGGAGACCACGATGTCCTTTGTTGACGGGAAGCCTTTACCCTGGAAGTCAGACGATGACAAGAGAACACCACCACCACCAAAGGAGTAATTCGTCATCAGGTTTGGCATCCCCTTGGTTTGTTCGAAGCTTGGGGGAGTGCCGCGGTATCACATCACTATCTTCTATCTTTTTACCTTTTTAGTAGAGTCATATCATGAATAGAGAAGTTATTATGTAGGATGGTTTGCATTATGGAAGTGTCTCCTCTCTCGTTAGATATGTATCCCTTGGTGTAAGTTGCCTTTATGGAATATTAATGAGAAGTTCTATCATTTACTCTTTTGCATAGCTTATATTAGTTTTCAATTCGTGGTTATATGATTGATCTTGTTGTTAGTATTGGTATCACTTTGGTATCATTGAGTTAATTTAGTTGGTTTTGGCAAACCTGGCTCGGTCAGTAGCAACACCTTTTTGAGAGTTGAAAATAAAAAGATAGAAGTACTCTAAAGAAAAATAATTTCATCATCTTTCTTTCTTGATTTGCTCATAAGTCTAGTATTCTCTAGTTAAGATCTTTTGTGCTTCCAAGGAAGATTGCATGTTTGTTTTTATCACTTGTATATTTGTTTGTTTCCTTCAACTCTTATACTTGCTACCCAACCTTGCTAGCCAAAAACCTGTACTGAGAGGGAATTCTTCTCGTGCATCCACTCCTTAAAACCAAAACCTATGCCATTTATGTCCACCATACCTACCTATTAGCATTGTTGCTATCCCAAGTAAATTCTTGTTTTATCTACCTTCCAAATTAAACTTGTTATGTGAAAATTAGTGATTAAAGCTCTCACGAACTTGATGGCACACTTTACTTTCGTGCACTTAATAAACTTGAACCATTGTGTTCATCTATGTTGCGTATATGTTTGTGCTTTGTAAGTTGTGAATTAGCAGAACCATGTTGTCATGGGGAACGCTTTCAACATTGCACTGGTACATTGTACCTAGTTGATATCATGTTCTTCTGTCTATGGATGTCGTCGGTGTGAAATGAAATGGGAGCTTGTAAGTCCTTGGAGTTATGCATGTGTGCTAGAGAAACGTCTGGGTCGCTGGTCTAATCCATGCTGACATGGTGGAAACCTGCAGCGTAACCATAACGAGCATCTATGAAGAATTCTTCTTATAAAAAAAGAGATAGAGATTGACAAAAAGAGAAAAATAGAAAAAGAAGAAAAAAGAGATTATGAAAAGAGGAAAGAGAGAAAAAAGCACCATATTCCCATGGTAAATAAGAAGATTGTTGAGATGCTTGTTGTCTGCTTGCCTTGTCATTTTGATATGGGGATTCTTTCATATCATCGGGCAAGGGGTACCCCGTTGGCGGTTCTCTATGATACACATATGCTTACGATGACAAGAACTTACCGATGACTAAACTTGAGTAGCATGAGGAGCGGCCCTCGTATTCAAGGGACATCAGATTCGCAATTTACAACTTGTCAAGCATATCCTCATATTTGATCACTTTAACCTTAATCACCTAAAGATGCCTATGATAGGGGCAATGAGAGCAGAAAGCTAGTAAGTATCATAATTTTTGGGAGCTCTTTATGAGACTTGCAATCCCTGCTTCCCTCTGCGAAGGGCCCTTCTTTTACTTTTTAGTTGAGTCAGTAAACCTATTCCCTTCTATCTCAGCAAGTATTTTGAGTTGTTGTGTTTCATTCATTCATATGATGATTTATTCAATCATGTTTCTTATGTTCCTTGTTTTGCACATTGCTCTTATCTGGGTGTTTACTACTTTGAAAGCTATCATTTGAAAACCAGTTATTTGTGAACTCCAGCAAATTATCAACTATTCTTCGACAAAGAGCTAAGTTTGCCATTACCAATTATGATTCACTTTATGTATCCTTATTGTGTTTCCTTTACCTATTGCAAGTTAAGTTATAAATAGTGAGTTGTCTTCTATTATGATCTATGTATTGATGAATGTGATGCTTCTTGTCCGTATTCTTTTATCGACTCTTCACACCATAAACCTGAGGCCATGTTTATTGAGCTCAGTTTCGCTTGGGGACAAGCGAAGTCTAAGCTTGGGGGGAGTTGATACGTCCATTTTGCATCACTATTCTATATCATAATTCATTGTTATTCATTGATATATTTCATATTAAGAGATGATACTTATGTTATTTCATCTGTTTTTGCATGGTTGATGACTTTTGGAGCATGGACCGCTATAGTCAGGATTCTGATGAAAAATGTGTTGTTTGGAGGCAAAATTCACGAAGATAAGAAAATCCGGGAAAATATACGGAAAATCCTATTTTTCCAGAAGATGAAGGAAGCCAGAAGGAGGAGTGGAGATGGGCCACAAGGGGCCCACACCACCCCCTGGCGCGGGCCACCCTAGGCCGCGCCACCAGGTGGTGTGGCCGCCCTGGCCCACCTCTGGCTCTCCCCTCTAGCGTATATATTCCTCCCGAAACCCTAAGACTCAGGGAGCAACCACAGAAAGATTCCGCTGCCTCTGCGGGGCGGAAAACACCGAGAGAGAAAGATCTCTCCGGCAGACAGATTTCTGCCGAGGGAATTCCTTCCTAAAGAGGGGAGATCGTCGCCATCAACACCACCATCAAGCTGGACTTCATCGGGATCATCATCATCATCACCACCACCACCATCATCTCCACCAGCACCCTCATCACCATCTCCATATTGCTGTAACAATTGGGTTGAATCTTGCATTAGTTCTTAGGGGAAACTTTTCCGGTGTTGACTACTCTTTGTAGTTGATGCTATTAAGTGAACCGTTAAATTATTATTTATGTTCAGATTGTTATACATCATTATTCCATCTCTGATCATGATTCATATGATGTCTTGTGAGTAGTTCGTTTTGTTCTTGAGGACATGGGAGAAGTCATGTTGTTAGTAGTGGAATTGTGTTGAGAAAGATTCAATAGTTTGATATTTAAGTTGTGGTGTACTTCTTCTAGTGGTGTCATGTGAACGTCGACTACATGATACTTCACCTATATGGGCCTAGGGGAATGCATTGTGTATTTGGCTACTAATCGTAGGGGTTGCCGGAGTGACAGAAACCTGAACCCCCGTTAGGAAACCATTGCACAAGAGACCTAAGAGTCTTAGAGTTTAAAGTTGTGGTTAGGTTTCTACTTTAATTATTTTCTTGTACTTACGGATGTTTGCAAGGGGTATAATCACAAGTATGTATTAGTCCTAGGAAGGTCGGTACATTAGCACAGGCTCACCCACACAACACTTAGCAAGTTAAAGAAGATTAATCAACTATATGAAGCGAAAGCACTTGACAGTCTTCCCATGTGTCCTCAAGAACGTTTGGTCATGTTAACTAATACAATCGGTTTTTCCTTTGCTGCATAAAGGATTGGGCCACTTGCTGCATTTATTCCTACTGTCTTTTATTTACTCGTACTTTGTTTACTTGCTTTATCAAAAACCCCTAAAAATCCGTTTGGTAAGTATTTGCAGAGAATTCCTGATCCATACCACTAGCCAGCACCTTCTTCTCCTCGTTGGGTTCGACACTCTTACTTATCAAAAATACTGCGATACACACCCTATACTTGTGGGTCATCAATCATCTCGATCCAAGTTAGTAAGAAAATTTGAAAGCCAATATACTATAGAAAGACAAAATATTGGGTATAGGTGTTGTGGCCGTCCGACCACAGACCTTGTCTCACCTTTGGCGTGGACAAAAGTAAAAAATTCGTTTGAAAACCGCTAGAGTAACATATCTCCTTACTATCAAGATTGATCAGTGAATATCAATTCAGATAGAAAAGTGTAAAGCATGAAAGTTCTTCGTTTTTTTGGTATGAACAACTTTGATTTTGGAGCCATCTTCATCTAAGTAAGTATGTGCCCTCCAGATTCAAGATACAGCTGAATTGAGTTAAATTTGTTTTGTCTAAATTCGAGTTTGATAGGAAAATAAGGGAAAAGTCCATCAAGATAAAATCAGATGACAAAAGTGGCCAATATCAAAGCTGTTCTCTCTTTCGTGACGCACACCACTTTGTACGATATTTTGATCGGAGCTCGTTTACTACCTCAAAAGTGGGCCAGAAGGTACAGACCAGTTTTTGGTCGAACAGTTACGGAAAGTACGGACGAGACCATCCGAATTTGACCCCAACTAGGGTTTTGGACGTGATTCCAAGCCTCTTTCTTGCACGAAAAGCCCAGCCGCTCCTTATATACGTGAGGGGTGCAGGCCGATCGAACCAACACCAATCGAACAAATCAATCTACTACTTTTTTCGTGTTCATCTACTATTTATCCCTCTCCCTTGTATCTTGCTTCTCGTTTTTCCACGGTTCTTTGTACCGAAGGGCTACGAACCCACGAGGCTCTAAGAGCCGTCCGCCGACCAAGGGCATCCCATAGCCGCCACGACTCCCTGACAGGGTCCCTCCTGGGCAAGCGGGGTTTCGGGTCTACAAAAGCGCTCGCGGACTGTCCGCGTACCGCGCTTCCGGCGAACCTCCCTCGGCGCGTGCTGCCTCGCATCGCGCTCGGCGTCGACGGTACAGGTGACGTGTTCGTGTGCGAACACACCACAACTTTCGTGTTTGGCACTTTTTCATTTGAGACCATCTTAAAGACGTCATAGTTGAAACAACCATATATCAGTCTCCGAGTCTTCTCTGAACACTAGCATAAATCGGCTATTAAGCCTGATCATAGCATGACTTGATATTGTGCCTCTTTGATGATAATTAATAATCCTCCAAGTGGGCCTTTCCGAGTGTGTCTCTCCATTTTTCTTGATTAGCTTCGAGTCCAAAACGAGTCCCAATACGGTATATTTGTTAGTTTGGGCCACTTCGGACCGGCCCATGAAGAGGAGGTTGCGTGCATAGCAAACCGTACTGCGTGCCCAGGTGGAAAATAGCGCCTCCCTAGGAGAGAGTATGCTCCGCCTAAACGATCAGAGAGATGGGTTGCGCCCGGTCCGTTAAGCAGGCACTGTTTATGTTCTTTCCTTTTCTCTACTTTTCCTATTTTATTTTCTTTTTCTTTTCTTCTTTATTTATATTTTATATTTTATCTCGTCTATGTATTTTTTCAAAATAAAATATTAACCTTATTTTGTGTGAATTTCCAATATGAATATTTATATATTTGATCGGATTTTTAATATGAACATTTATGCCAGTTGAACAAAAAAAACTACTAACATTTTTCAATAAAACCATTTACCTCATTTGAACTGTTTTTTCGATAATGACATTTATCTCATTTGGACGTCTTTTCAATGCAAACATTTACCTTATTTAAATGATTTTCCGATATGATTATTTATGTTATTTGAATAGTTTTTAAAAATAAACAGTTTATTTCACAAGAAAATATTCTTACATTTTTATTCATCATAAAAACAGAAAAATACAAACTAAAAAGGAAGACAGAAAATAAAAACCAAAAAAATAGATATGATTAAGAAATACAAAGGAAAAAAAGAAACAAAGAAGAAAACGGGGAAGAAATATAAATAAAAATAATATGACAAGAAGAAAAGAGAAATAAAAACGACAAAGAAGGAGAAGCAAACCGAAAAAGGAAAGAACCAAACCAGAAAGAACCCAAATAAAAAGGAGATCCATGCGCAAACAAAAAGGAGATAAACGGCTGAGCAGCTCGTAAATGGGCAGCAGTGAGCGGAGACCGGAGAATAGGAAATGCCCAAATCATAAGACCTCGTCCTAGAGCAGAATCAATCTTGTTGCTCAAAAAAACAAAAGAAATTAAGCAGTCTTTGCTACACCACCATCTTTGTGGTCTACTTACGAATAAAGAATTCTATAAAGACCTTCCGATCGATCTGAGCGTCTGCTTCAAAATCTGTTTTGGGTCACAACAACAATGGGGCAGCTGCGACGCATCTTCCAAGCTAAGCTAGGACGCTCACCCCGCAGCTAGAGTTGTTAGTATACTCCCTCTGTTTTAAAACATAAGCTGTTTTAGTTTTAGAAAATAAGTATATCTACACACTAAAATAGGTCTTGATACACTCCTTTCACGAATCTAAACCATCTTATATTTTAAAACGGAGAGAGTACTACTGTACTTTGCTAGCAGAAAGAAGAAGAAGACCGGTCGTTCTCCGGAGCCCTTCTCAACCAACTTGGGTTGGCCGGCCGTGGCTGAAGACGGCAACAACAACAACTTAACGCGGTAGGAAGAAATAACAAATCATGCATGTCGATCGTCATTTGATTATAAACGTAAAGTTCGAATTGGTATATGATTACTACGTACCTTCCGACGCACTAATCGCACGCATATATGCTGCTTAATCTGTGGCGTACTTAAGCTATATGTATTTGTTGTTGTTGACGACAGAAGCTTCTTTATCAACCGCATACCAACTGAGATTCAAGTGCGTGGGAATTGTATACACTTGTGCTTCTATCGGCAGATATCGACCGGCGGGCCGGTGGTTCAGAAAATCAAGGTAGTTAGGCATTTTCCGGCAGCTAGCTAGCTATTTAGAGTCCCAGTCCCCCGCCCTTTAATTTCCTTTCTTAATTCCTCACTCACAAGCAAAGTCAAGGTGGACGAATGAACCATGCAACTAATCACACAATCATTTACCCCCAAGTAAACTAACTGATTGAGTACACAGAAAGGTCATGCGCGTTCAACCTCGGTGTCCCCCTTTTCCCCATAACAACCCAAACTTTAATGTTTGAATATGTACGCGTACATACGAGTGGTGAGTGGTGACCACATAGGCATACATTTTTCTTCGTGAGACAAAATGTGTGAAGGCGACCATACATTTTTATAGTACAAGAAACTTCTACGTCCCACATCTAAAGCTAGTACTGTACGTAGAATTCTAGCCCTGGAATTCAATCATCACTGGAATTAACACTTTGTTTCGAGACTCTCTGGTTGTTAGGCAGTGATAATTGGGGGGAGAGAGATGGACCTTGACCTTGTGACGCATGCATGCATGCTTGCTTGCTTGTTTAATTTGTCAATTTCATCCGTGCGTCGTCAAGTGTTGGGCGTTGAAACTCTAGCTCGTCTGAAAGCACCGCTAGCTGCACACGTAGGTACACGTATGTACGTGCCAAATCTGTTGGCTCTGTCTACACGGATGTGCGACCGTCTAATTCTGGCCCTGGAATTCAGTCACTGGAATTAACACTTTGTTTCGAGACTCTCTGGTTGTTAGGCAGTGATAATTGGGGGGAGAGAGATGGACCTTGACCTTGTGACGCATGCATGCATGCTTGCTTGCTTGTTTAATTTGTCAATTTCATCCGTGCGTCGTCAAGTGTTGGGCGTTGAAACTCTAGCTCGTTTGAAAGCACCGCTAGCTGCACACGTACGTACACGTACGTGCCAAATCTGTTGACTCTGTACACGCTGGTGTGAACCGTGTGTAATCATCAGTTGGTTAATTTGCTGACGCGTGCGCGTGGTACGTGACGATCGGGTGACGACCGTCGAACGACGAGTGTGCATGCAATGCAAGGCACCGATCCAACTAGCTAGCTAGCTCTAGGCCACCTTATATATGGAATCCTAATTGGGATGCATGTCTCCTAACGGCGGGCTGTGTTGTTCGAGCACGGTAGCCGACCGGACACGACAACAGAGTATACCAGTCCTAGATGGGTCCAGCCGGGCCATCGGACCCGTAAAGTCTCTGTGGAGGCACAACAATCCAAATAGGGTCTGGTCGGGCCCAAATCGAGCCTGTAAAGCTCACTGCCATGCTGCAACAGACTGGCTACGGTTGCCGCCGTCAACTCTTCGAGATCACCGTTGCCGCCATCTCAGGACGCACCGCCATTAATGCAGGCAGGACGACCCGCCACAACCCAGATTTGGCATGTAGGGCCTAGATATGGGGCGGATGGGGCGCCCACCGCCCTCCTACGATGCGTCGACACTCCACAACTGCGCCCACGCACTGTTGCGATGCTAGATCCGCCGCCACGACGCCTCCGGCCATGCCCGATCCCAGCCACCATAGTCGCACCTCCCGCCGGTGGAGAGACCCGCGCGCACCACCACGGGAGGGGAGTAGCAGAGGCCTACCGCCACCTGCTCCGCGCGGGCCTAGCCAGACGGCGACTCCCGGCAATGGCAGGGAGGAGAGATGGAGAGGGGGAGGTGTGGAGGAGAGGTCAGGGACGACGGCTTCTTTGCCCGCACGGGGGCAAGGGGAGCCGCAAGAGCGAAGCATTTTTTCGCTGCCGCTACTTTTGTTCGTCTCCTAAACTATATGTGGATAGGTAGGGGTGTCAATTTGCAAGTTGCTTGATTTTTATATATATCACAGTGGATCAACAATCATCTACTCCCTTCGATTCAAATTGTTGTCAGATTTGTCTAGATTCAGATGTATCTAGCACTAAAACGTGTCTAGGTACATCCGAATCTAGACAAATGTGAAAACATTAATTTTGGATCGGAAGGAGTAAATTTATTTACAAACTATGGATTCAAACTTGCACTAAAGTTGTATGATTTCAAAAGCTTAAGTTTAGGCTAAGTAAGATGCAATTGTAGGTAACTACTTCGTCTGTACCAAACTATAAGATGTTTTAGCACACTAGGGGGAATTTAAGAAATATTCATGCAGCTAAGGATTATGAGTGTGCATGCAACAAGGATCCCTAAGGATGGAAAATCCTCGGGCTTAGTAATATTTAGCTGCATGAATATTTCTCAAATTCGCCCAAGTATGCTAAAACGTCTTATAGTTTGGTACAGAGGAAGCCGTAGTTTTATGAGCATTGCAGGTGCTTCTAATTGTCTGATTTCTGAACAGAAAGATCAGTAGGAAATAAGAATGAGGGACAAATGCACCTAGACCATCAGGCTGGCCATGGATACACCGAAAGAAGTAGAACAGAAGAACTGCAACACGTAGATTCGTCATTCTTGTTCGATCTTGCGAGCAAATCAGAGCCTTCTAGCCAAGAGCGAGGAAGCAACTATGCATGCTTATTACTACTGTTCTAGTGTTCTAGTCAAGCAAGTCAATGCAGTAAGCAGGTCCGCTATCATACGCTCTAACAGAAAAAAAACCTTTTATTTTCTTTTCGTCATGATAAGTGAGTATATTCCACCAATTAACCAATAGAAAGGTTACGGCTACTACATCCTTCCAACTTATGTACGTAATTGACACTATGATTATTCCTCTGGTGGCATTCGTTAGAGGCTGTCTTCTCTGTTCTCCTGCCACTAGCTAACAACTTTCTCAATTGGAATACTGTAGCTAAGCAGCTACTAAGCCAAAGAACTTCGAATGGAGCCCCGCAGCTGCACAACGACCACGTACTTTACCTGGCGAGGAGGAGGGTGCGGCCGTGCGGGACAGCACAGCAGGCGCCTTCGGAGACCCTGGGCGAGGTCGTCATGCGCTATCCGTACCTCAACGGCGACGTCACATGTACGACTTAGCCGGTGGAATCTGGAGAGCGGAGTCGACCTCTCCTTGACCTCGGTCGGTCTCTGCGGGCATGTCGGCACGCCCTGCACTGGGGGTGATGTATGAAAACCAGGAAGAGTCATTATTCCGAACACCCTGCGCGCATGCCGACTGGAATCGACCACCAGCACACACCGGCGTGTGCTGGGAGTGACGCGCACGGAAGCTCGACTTTCGCGGCCCATTGGCATTTCGCCGAACAGATACCAAGCACCGCGTCTCGAACCTTGCCACCACCTGCAGTGCGGGATTGCGATTTGGGGAATCGAAATGGAAATTTCGCGGTGATGTACAGAGCAACTGCAGTCTGCGGGGCCCAGTGTCCATGCAAAGTCAATCCTTTTTAGTCAATGCAGAGTCAATCATCAATGTATAATGTTTTATTCTTTTTTGAAATTTCATAATCCTATATGCAAAAAAAAGAAAGATTAAAACCCTATATGAATCATCAAGCAACAAAAAGAATGTACAAATCCACCCATCCATCCACGATCCATCCATCCGTCCTAAAGAAGAAAAAAAAATCACTTTTCCCATCTCTTCTTTTCCCAGTTATTGAATTAATGAACGATTTCCTCCTATGTGCTGAGCAGGGGGCACCATTGAGAGACGGCGAGGAGCTTAATTACAGGTCTCGTTGCTCCTGCTGCCTCTGGATCTCCAAGAACTTGGAGAAGACCCCGACCATGGGCGCCGTGTTGTACGTGCAGGCCTCGGTATGCATGTACGCGCCGCGACGGTCCTTGAACCTGTCCTCCCCGTCAGGCCCGCCCACGACGGCGCCGACGAGGTCGTGCGGGTTGTCCCCGCCGGCGCTGTACCAGTCGTCGAACCCCTGCGCGCACCCGATGAAGCCCTTCTGCTGCTTCACCGACGCCGTGGACGCCGCGCGGTGGTGCACCTGCCGCGGGAACCGCTCGCCGTAGCCCACCAGGTAGCTGGTCGACGCCGGGTTCGTGCCCAGGATGTAGTCCGCCTGGGACTTGGCGAACGCCAGCACCTCGGTCGCGGGGACGACCACCTCCGCAGCCAGCTCGCCGCCGGTGTCCGAGGTGTCGGCGTCGTCGTCGTCGTCGGGGAGGCAGCGGAGGGGCTCGCCGAGGGAGGTGAGGAGGTCGGAGTGGACGGTGAGGAGGAAGGCGGCGTTGGTCACGTACTGGAGGTTGTTCCAGGGCCGGATGAAGAGGAGGCCCCCCGGGGTGCGGGGCGCGTTGCGGGCGGCGCCGCCGGGGTTCTTGTTCATGTTGGAGCACACGTAGAACTCCGCCTTGGACCGGTACTTCTCCAGCACCAACCGCTGCTCCGAGCTCAGGTCCTTCTCCTCCAGCAGCAGCTGATGATGATGAGCCAGAGAAATAACGTTAGTTGAGTTGAACGGATCATCAAATACGTGTACTAGTAATTTTTTGTTATGGAAAATCCAAGTACTAATGAACTAAAACAGCCTCCTAATGTGCAGTAAGAAGTAAGAACTTGAAAAAAAATTGTACTCTTGAGCTATGGGTGATGTAATACGAACACAATTCTTCTTCGTTCTTTCCGTACTTGATGTTTGAGAGTACAAGTAACTGAACCGTGGAGAATTTTACGTAGTACTCAGGTGTCCGATAATTCGTTGACTAATGTTTTCAAGGCTGTTCTTTCACTATTCTGCCAAAAAAAATGCTCGTGGACTTTTCTGTCCAATAAATGCTAGTACGTGTCAGCAAGATTGTGATGAGTTCCTTGTAGTCAAATAGTCAAACTACGTGCCAAACTCAAATAGTAAGGTTGACTTCAGCAGTGATCATTGTCATCACTTGTCGGCTACTATATGTGAAGGCATAATCTCGACACCTACGGACAGATAGTACAATTGCTAAATGACACATGGATATGGACCCTGATTTCAGTGTCATGCAAAACTAGTTGTACAACTTGATCAGGGCAACTTAACCTATATGTACAGTATATAGTGAGTTAATTAGTGGCAAGAAAACAGAATTTTCTCCACATGGGCCTCTTGGCTCAATCAGCTTCTAGGGCTATCTGGCTGTGATGCGACCACTTCACTTCTCCCAAACGTGTAACAGATGGTAGATTCTCAAAAGAATGTCCGTCACAGGTGGTAGACGCTGTTTTTGTCTCATGCTCCAACTTATTTTTCGTCTCGTTATAACAATTAAAAAGCCATGCACAGTAGTTGTCACAGCTAACTATGTACCTTCATTTGATAAGTCAAGGAATGACCATTGACTCTTGCACGCATCTATTCAAATTGGGCAAGTAAGACGTCGCGCTAGCAGGAGTATCACATTCCAAGCAAGCATGCAAGAGTTTAGCTTGTGGGCGACTAAAGAAATGGGCATGTGGATGGTAAGTGCTACTGGCACATTCTGCCTTGCGTTCAAAGCATAATATATGCATGGGGAGAGAGAGGAGAGGAGAGGTGTGGTCAATGGAGTTATGATTAGGAAGGCAGTCCATTCCTACAAGACCCCCAATATATACTATGACAGTGCTGTCATCTGCCTACCCCTTGCAACAATCCAAGGTTAGGAACCCAGTCTGTATCAAGAAGGTTTAAATAGATGGGCAGCTACCAAGAGCACATGTGAAAGGAACGCGCATTAGATTTAGGAAATGGTTGCCAAAAGGACAAAGGCACAGGTGGAGAAAATCTAAAGATCTTCCCCTGGCCCCATGTTTTTATGGTAAAACAATTCGCGGGCATCTCACTTTTTCTTCCACCATGGTGGGCTGAGCATCATCTGCTCCTCATGATTAGCTTTTTCGTTAAGAATCATCAATCATCTGCCTAATTAACTAGGTTTTGCTGATGAAAGTGCGGTTGTATATATTATTGTCCCTTTATACATTTCTGCAATATCAACCTAAAGAAGGGTAGCTAGCTACATATATACATAGATGCACGCCCACGGACATTTCTCTTCCGTGTTCCTCGCGAAAGTCGAAAAGCATTTTGTGCCATGCAGTATAATGCATTCTCCTACAAGCAGAGATTGGTCGATCGGAGTTGTTGGGCATGGCGCATCCATCAACTCCATCATGCACAAGAAAGCAAGCTATGGGGTAGCCATGCTTGCAAGCTAGAGAGGGTGGCTAAGCAAAAGCTAGGGTGCACCAAACAGGCTTGCTCCTCATGCTAACTATACAAAAAACCGGTGGCACAACCAAATCAACAAAGATGAGGGGTGTTGATTAGCCACGTTGATCACCACATATCACCTATTCTATTACCACTACTACTATACTAGTAAACAGGTGGATCAACCAAAGCCAACAAACAGTAAGTTAGCTAACCACGCTGATCACCACATATCACCTATTTTATCACCACGGAGTACTATACTACTACTAAACCGGTGGCACACTGTTAAAAGAATATTTTAGAATTATCTAATTACTATTCGAAATACAGTATTAGTGTTAACTCGTGTCTTTGACTAATTTACAGTTGTGGCGCAATCGGCGCTGGAAAAGAACAATTTTTTTTTTGACTATGCTGCATGCCATGCAAGTATAAAAAGGTAAGCGAATTTGACCAGTTATACTACATGGGAAGCAAGAAAGGCAGGTTAGGTACAGTTAGGTGCATGATGCAATGGGAATGTACTGACCTTGGATGCGAGGATCTGCAGGCCTGGGTACTTGATGTCCCAGCTGAACTCCGAGACGGCCCAGCGGGTGCCTCTGAAGTCGGCGGCGTTGTCGACGGCGTAGTCGAGGTACTCCCGGCTGCCGGTGGCGCGGTGCAGCCACAGCGCCGCCCACAGCAGCTCGTCCTCGTACCCGCTCCCCGATGGGTAGAAGCGCTTCGCCACCCGCACGCTCTCGTGGTACCGCCCACGGTACTTGTCCGCGAATTCGAACAGCTGCACGTACAAAAACAATTATACGCGTATAAATATACATGCGTAGCTACGATCGAATATACGGCACCGCTGAATGTACGACGGACGGTGAGCTGCTCGCTGTCACGTACCAGCCGCGGCTAGTGGAGCGTCATATTTTAATTTTGTGTAAAGAGGGCTAACGAAAAGCAAGGTTAAAAGGAAGATTATTAAGGTGCTAATTCAGTCGATTATTTTGCATTATTAATTAACTTTAGCGCGACAAGTCATCAGTACGTAAGCAAGTAGTACGTGACAGCGTACCTGCTGCGCGTGGTGGAGGAGGATGTGCGCGTAGTGTGCGTCGCCGGCGCGGCGGAACACGAGGGACGCGGCTGCCATGGCGGCCGCCGTCTCGGCGGCGACCTCCGATCCCGGGTGGTCGGCGTCCACCTTGTATGCGCGGCGGGACGTGGTCATGTCCTCGGGCCGCTGCCAGCAGTAGTGGTCGGAGTCGCCGTCCCCGACCTGCGTCCAGAGCTCGTTGGGCGCGGTGTGCGCCTTGACGAAGTAGTCGGTGCCCCACTTGATGGACTGCAGCGCGTGCGGGAGCTCCCCGGCGGCGGACACCTGGTCGCCGTACTCGAGGATGCTCCAGGAGAGCATGGTGACGGTGAAGGCCATGGGGAGGCCGAACTTGACGTGGTCGCCGGCGTCGTAGTACCCGCCCACCAGGTCCACCCCTTGCTCCAGCCCGTCCGTGAGGCCCGAGTGGCCCCGCCACCGGACGCGCTGGTTGTAGGGGAGCCGCCCCGACCGCTGCGCCTCGAAGTAGAGCAGGCTCTTCTGCAGCGCGTCGCCGTAGTCGTGCGACGCCGCCGCCGACGACGATGAGGCCATCATCGTCACCAGCGACGCCGCGGCGATCGCCGCCGCCAGGGCGAACCTCACGGTGACATCGCTCATCGCAGCGACGCACCACGCACGTACGTCGGTGGCCTCGGTAACTCTCTGCTCGATCAAAGTACGAGACTCGCTTTGGATGTGGCCGGAGTGGAACTCACCGGCAGCCGCGCCGGAGATCGATCGCACGCCGGAATGGGGGCAGGAGCTATGTAATTAACTGCCGCGCGATTCCTGGCTGGACTGCCAAGGAATGGACCGGAGCTTCCAAATCAAGAACGAAGAACCTGCTCCTCTTCCTCCTCCTCCCGGCGGCCGGGTAATTAAGGAATGGGAACCGATAACCGCAGGGGATTAATTGCGGATTCCCGGGTAATAATGGGGTAGCTAATTATCCACTCCTCTTCCTCTTCCTCTTCTCCCGCCGTCGTCGATCGATAATATCTTTGGTGGCGCTACGTGGTGGGTTTATATACATGGACACATAAGTAGGAGTAGGAAGAGAGTCCTGAGATGTGGGTTGGTGGGTTGAAAAAGAAGTAAGGAAGGAAAGAAGCTTGGAAGCTTGGCATGCATGGCGGTGTCTTGGCACTGGGGGGAAAGGGACGCCTGCTTCCTTCTTGCCTGAGCCTGACTGCCTCAGAGAAGTCAGTACGAGCTACTCTACTCCGCCTAGTCGTCCCAGTTCGCTGCGCGCGCGTGTTCCCTTTGCTTTTTTTGCTGCGTTGATTATTTGGAGCCCTGCTCTGTTCTCTTCTGTTTGGTCCATGCGGCCCCACGTCTACGCTGCCATGGTTGGTCGGTCCAGCCCCGGTCCGCGTGGCCAAGAACAAGAGTGAGGGACCCGTCCCACGTTTCTGGCACCGTACGATCACCCTGGTCTACGGCCTGGATTTAAGACATCGATGCCGATTTCACAGAACAACCGACCGGTCTTGCATTTATGTTGTTTGAGATTGTTTTTCCTCTTCTTGGTCTCGCTATACTAATATAGCAACCACGCGATACAATCTTGATACCACCACGGAGACAAACAAAACAATCAAACTCAAACGAAAAATAAGAAAAAACAATAAATAATGCCAAGATTGACAAAAATGATGGATGCTGATCCGCAACCGATGCCAAGTAACACCTTTAAGAAGAAATGCGAGACGATGCTGCTGTCTAGACTAGTCCTAGGGTTTCCCACGATACGCAGAGGGGAGTGGAGAAGTGGTACACCAGGCATCCTTCAATAAGGACGGCGGCGCCCGCACGCGTCATCTCCGTCGGTGCAGACTGGGCCGATAGAGATTTCTCCTGACCCCAAAAAACCACAACCCCGGCAATTCGTAGCGCTCCACCAAACTTGTCGCCCACTAGCACGCGCCACCACGGTCTTGCAGCCACCATCGTCGTTTCCCCTCTAACATCGACGCTTGACCAGAACGATGGAAGAGGAAGGCATAATAGGAAACGGGGGCGACAACACCATAGCCAAGCGGGAGGAAATTGCATCCATTGCTAGCGGCAGTAGTCGATCGGACGCGGTAGCAGCAGGCACACACCAGACATGTGGGTCCGGTCGGGCCCAGATCAAGCCCGCGAAGTCCCTGCTGCCACGTTGAAATAGGTTGGCCGTGGTGCCACTATCCTACAGTACACACTAGTGCTCTTACCACCATCACCAAGATACGCTGAAAGAACGTCAGGGTCGAAAACCGGCCGGCCAGCCCGGCACATATGGGGTGTAGAGGGCCCAGATTTGGGCCCTGTGGGCACCGCCGGCCAACCACCACCGGAGCGCCCCGCCGTCCAGTTACAACGCCACCGCATGGAGCCACCCTGCCGGAGCCAGGACGCTGCTAGTTTCCGAGAGGCGGTCCACCGCCGCTGGCCAGCCAGGCCTAGCCCGCAAGGCCCAGGCCGGTGGCGGTCAGGGGAGGGTTGGGGTTCCCCAGCGGTCAAGGTGGAGACCCCTGTCTCCCTCGAGGGTGAGCGAAGCCTCGGTTTCTTTTAGTCGCAACCAGTCTTGGTTTTTTCCACCCGTGCATATTTTTTCTGTTTTTCGTTTCTTCTCTACACACCTTCTGGATTGACAATCAGCAGGAAAGGTGAAATAAAAGACGACAAGTTCAATCACTTATATCCTATTCCGTAGTTGTCTCATTTTACAAAAAGAAGCAGCAATAATCTGAAAGTGGCACACCATTTAATCCAAAAGTAAGCATGAAAGTGAACACATTTCGAATACGAGTGCATGCGGCTGTTGGTGGTGTGTAAGGCAGAGATACAAATAAATTTAGACTTCCGATCACTTTATTTCGATGTGAACGAACGAGCGAGGAAAGGAAGGCGCATGCACGCGTAGAGGGGAAAAGGCAGGTCTGAATTTTGCCAAAAGCCAGTAGCTAGTGTGTACTTTGTGGCTCCCTCTGTTGTAGGTGAGTCCGGCCGTTGCGGGGTCGCCGTCAGGTGGTGTGTGTTAGCGACGCGGGGCGTGGGTCCCGTTCGTGGCAAGCGAGCGCATCAGCGCGCGTGTGTGCGGCCGGACGATGCTTCGGTTAGAATCAAGGGCAGAAAAATACTATTGTCATGACTAGCTTCCTTGACGCCTGCTGTCGATTTCCACATCGCGTCTGGTAGCTAGCCAGCCACGTTTAGAACAAGCCGACTGACTGACTGCTAAGCTAGTAGTAGTACTGTAATAGCAAACTGTTAGGCAAAACGGGATATTGACGAGGAGAACCACTGGAAGCTGCCACGATCCAACAGTGATAGGGTACAGTACGTTTTCAGAAACCGAGTGTTCACGACCACCAACACCAGATGTTGCGTAGCTAAACGTCTACGATGTGAACCGAGTATCTATTATATACTAAAAGCAATATAAGGGTGTTTTTCGAGACACCACGTTGATCCACATCACCCTAAATTATTTTGACCGTTAGATGTATTATTAGTGGCTATGATTTAATTTAAGTTGTATATAACATATTAGATCGTGCCAGGCGGGTCACCGGCCGTCTAAGTCCTTAACTCCACGTTACGTTAATATGAGAAACTGTACCGTAGCAACTTAAAAAAAAAACTCACGCAGAGAAGCATGATCCCTGGATCCGAATGCATCCAGGTTCTATAAGAAAAGGGCATATGCAATTATTTAAAGAAAAACGCAGAGGCTACTGCAACCAAAAGAATCCATGGATTCCATCTTAAACTAGCTGGCTAGCTCGCTCTCTAGCCAGATCGCTCAGCTTTGTTAGTACGTGCATTAGTAAGCTAGCATGGTATGGGCAGAACTACAACAGAAAAAAAAAAGCTACTGCTACTAAAAGAATTGATCGATTAGCTAGCTAACTTATATTTTGGTAGACTATTTTAACCTAAGCTTGGTCGATAGCTACCGTAGCACTACCTCATAGTCGGTCAGCAAGCTTAGTATTAGATTTAGATTAAATTCAAAAAATGATTGCTACATGTTTAAAAGTAGTATATTTTGTTAGACTGTTTCAGCCTACCAAAGCGTATAGTATATTTAGAAATAAAGGTAGTGTGTATAAAGCTAACTCGAAAACTGACAGGTGACCAAAACAATGCCCAAAAATGATAGGAGATGAAAAAGATCTTCAAAGCATATCGACGCGATGAGATATTGCCTACGGAAAAAATATAAGAGGCTCTAAGATTACACTGATTTATACATACATAAATATATACATATACATATATCTCCGAATACAAATAAAATTTAAAAATATATTTTGTATCAGTTTAGTTAACCTCACATGATTTGGACTTCAGCGAGTAGGACCTAAGTCGTCATACACACGGTAATTTTAGAGACACAATTCTCGCAAGAAGACAAACTATCCAACCAGTCTACCACCAAATCATTAAACTTTGTCGATACAAAAAATCGAAAAAACAAGCCATGAGAAGAACCGGTTTCATGAACTATCGCACGATAAACGTTGATCCATAAGAAATTCCAATAATTAAACAAAGCCAATACATCTTTATTCTAAACCGCACCATATTAACCATCAAGATATTGTCGCAAAAACATACTACCTACGTCCATAAATTACGGACTTGAGTTTGTCTAGATACAAATGTATCTATACACTAAAATGTGTGTAGATACATTCAAATTTAGACAAACGCATGTCAGTTATTTCTAGATGGAGGGAGTATAAACTACAACCTAGAGATTGCTGAGTACTTCACTCACCTCCCGGAGCCTTCACCAGTTGTCGAAAGTTAGTTGAAACGAGGGATATTGAAACAATATATTTTTGATAAAAAGGGAAAACCTACATACAAGGTTCGAGGCGAAGCTAATCTCATAGTTAAAGTAGTTGGGGGCTCCTTACTATACGAATCATGTGGCTCGTACGTTTATTCTTACAAGAGAAGGCATAGAACTTTCACAAAAAGATAAGAAGAATAACATCCTCACAAAATCCAATGACGTTACAAACTCATGAAAACGTATATTTGGTCCTTATAGTCACATACCCAAAGCAATGAGTATTCTTATAAAAAATGCTAAAAGTCACTCGCATAAACTTTCTCGATCAATAAATACTGGTGCTTATCAATTACACCATCAAGGCACAATTCGATATAAAAAGTGAGATGTACTAACACATATATGCATCATTTATTAGTGCACTTAAAGATAAAATTATCAACGCATCATCATATTTTAATTGTCCATGTTAGAAAGGGAGACAATTTTACAGTAAAAATGATATAAAAAGCATAATGTGGTACATAAAGAGACATGATAGAAGTTCACGTAGAATCAAATAAAAATAAAAATGATCCTAACTATGAGTAAGAAGAATCAAACCAACATCATATCATAATTAACTTTTAAATAAACTACAATCAATAACAAATCAAATTCAATAGATTATCATACTTATTGCACCTAAATAGACAGATGTTCCTAAAGTGTATGGGGTTTAATAATAAGTATTAGATCTTCCTAAAGTGTATCAAGTTATCAGTAGTTTGTAATAAACAGTCTAAACTCTTTGCAAGACAAACATACCATAGTTTACTGAAATGTCATATATAAGCATAATCGAATAGTAGTATAGTTAGAAGGATTAAAGATGTAAATGCTTTCAATTAGCTAAAATTTGTGCAATCCTTTATGGGGTGTGTGTGTATATACAAAAGTGTATGACACCTTACCTATTGTAGATGATATAATGAAGTGGTGGATTTCTCTAGATAACTTTACAATTTAGAGAGCTTTTTAACTGGATTTGAGCTCTAGGACATAATCAACCTCGACCTATTGGAACGATTGGGGTAAGATAAATATAGTGATATCAAGTTAAATATGTGCATGGATGTGGATAATCGGTGCTCGGTTATTAAGCATGTGATTGCTTGAGGTAGAGGAAAGATACTATTACATAAGTACCAATACCAACAAAATTGGTTTGTTGTGAATACACTTACAACATATTCCCACAATTTTATTCAAGATTATCTCAAAGTAGTGGAATTTTGAATAGGATTTTTTAGGGATCAAGATTATTTACTCCTAAGGATTATAAAAATTAGAAATTATTTGTATAAATAACAGTCAAGTGGAAGTAAATTTCTTTTCAACATAACATTTTGAAAGTTATTTATATATAATCAGTTCTTATGATTTTCCTATGATGTAGATGATTAAATAAAATATTATGTAAATTAAAAAATTCCGAGAAAGTTCATGTGGTTTCTTAGCTCCTTACAATTTATTAGGATACATCATTATAATTTACAATCACGTAGGAAAATGGCGGTTGATTAAGATGCTAGAACTATGTTGTCCATACGTGAAAATGCAGTAATGTCGTTTGAAAAGACAAATACAACCGAGAGAAAGAGCGTGTAATGACTTGACATAATAGTACGGTTCAAATGGTTCAGCATAATGCTACATCCAATATAAAAGAAGATACGCCATTATTGTTGGTATGAAAAAATATTTATCACAACCTCAAAAATAAAGTTATGCCGATTAATTTGAGATAAAAATATTTCCTTAATTCTGTAATAACGTAACTATTGGTCCACTTGTATATTTTAGACTGGACATTTCTAAGACGTCAAGCATTTCAAATCAATATAACAATGTCATGTATTTTTATGAGGTAAAATTATCCGATAAAAATAGAATTGAAATTCTTAATGTTCATTTGACCATTAATGAGGATAAACTCTTTGTACCAAAAAGAAAGGACGAAAAATTATTGACCTTATTAAATATATTTTCTATTCACTCAAAATGGTCTAAGAATGTGAATGTCAGCCTTGCATCCTATATCTTAGATGACATAAAAAATACAAGCAATCTCATGATTTAAAATCTAATTTTATGTACCCATTTAATACCATGCAGAAATTTCAAATATGTTCATTCATATAGTGTGTTGAATATCCCAATAGTCTTTCACCCATAAACTAAATACAGTTAAAGATCTCTACTACGGATGTGATATCTATTTACTTTGGACATACAAAATTGTGGTTGCATATTGTATTACTTTCAACCATATAATATTAAGAATTTATGAAGGTATTTTATTATTATTTTTGACACACTAAAGATGATTCTCTTTAATAATAAATAAATAAAGATAGTGCCCTCGCATTTGCGAGGGCCACCATGCTAGTTTTATGATAAAAATAATAATATGCCATCATGGAAATATTTTGCACATGATAAATCTAGTGATTTCGAGTTGCGCGCATTAGTAAATCGTTTTGCAAAGAATTTTTAATTAAAATGCCTTGTTGAGAGAATAAAACAAATTTCAGGTAGATAAATCATACTAATTTGTAACAAACTGAACTCGAACAATACGGGAAATGGAAACATATACGGCTCCCTCTCCCCCTCCCTCTCCGCCCTTCCCGAGCCTACTCATCACCCATGATCATATATGTTAACGGGTGCATGTTTATCCTATACCCGTTGATACGTCCATTTTGTATCACTATTCTATGTCTTAATTCATTATTATTCATTGATATATTTCGTATTGAGAGGTGATACTTATGTTATTTCATCTATTTTTGCATGGTTGATGACTTTTGGAGTATGGACCACTGCGGTCAGGATTCTGATGGAAAAGGTGCTGTTTGGAGGCAAAATTCGCGAAGATCAGAAAATCTGGGAAAATATACGAAAAATCCTATTTTTCCAGAAGACTCAGGATGCCAGAAGATAGAGTGGAGGTGGGCCACAGGGGGCCCACACCACCCCATGGCGCGGGCAGGCCCAGGTCGTGCCTGGAGGTGGTGTGGCCGCCCTGGCCCACGAAACCCTAAGACTCGAGGAGCGACCACAGAAAGATTCCGCCGCCTCTACGGGGCGGAAAACACTGAGAGAGAAAGATCTCTCCGGTAGCCAGATTTCTGCCGGGGGAATTCCTTCCCGAAGAGGGGAGATCGTCGCTATCAACACCACCATCAAGCTGGACTTCATCAGGATCATCATCATCATCACCACCATCATCACCATCAGCACCCTCATCACCATCTCCATATTGCTGTAACAATTGGTTGAATCTTGCTATAGTTCAGAGGGGAAACTTTCCCGGTGTTGATTACTCTTTGTAGTTGATGCTATTGAGTGAACCATTGAATTATTATTTATGTTCAGGTTGTTATACATCATTATTCTATCTCTGATCATGATCCATATGATGTCTTGTGAGTAGTTTGTTTTGTTCTTGAGGACATGGGAGAAGTCTTGTTGTTAGTAGTGGAGTTGCGTTGAGAAAGATTCAATAGATTGTTATTTAAGTTGTGGTGTACTTCTTTTAGTGGTGTCATGTGAACGTCGACTACATGACACTTCACCTATAAGGGCCTAGGGGAATGCATTGTGTATTTGGCTACTAATCGTAGGGGTTGCCGGAGTGGCAGAAACCTGAACCCCCGTCAGGAAACCATTGCACAAGGGACGTAAGGGTCTTAGAGTTTAAAGCTGTGGTTAGGTTTCTATCTTAATTACTTTCTTGTACTTACAGATGTTTGCAAGGGGTATAATCACAAGTATGTATTTAGTCTTGGATGGGGTGGTACATTAGCACAGGTTCACCCACACAACACTTAGCAAGCTAAAGAAGATTAATCGACTATATGAAGCGAAAGCACTTGACAGTCTTCCCATGTATCCTCGAGAACGTTTGGTCATCTTAAGAAATACAACCGGCTTGTCCTTTGCTGCATAAAGGATTGTGCCACTTGCTGCATTTATTCCTACTGTCTTTTATTTACTCTAACTTTGTTTACTTGCTTTATCGAAAACCCCTAAAAATCCGTTTGCTAAGTATTTGCAGAGAATTCCTGATCCATACCACTAGCCAGCACCTTCTGCTCCTCGTTGGGTTCGACACTCTTACTTATCGAAAATACTACGATACACCCCCTATACTTGTGGGTCACCCGTTACCCGGCGGGGTTAATGGGTACCCGTGGTAAAAATACCCATGTTTACGACACATAAAAATTGAGTAAAAATTAAACATAGAAAACAACATTAACAATAATTTATAACATCAACACAATACAAATAGCAACACGTACTTATAAACAACAACATATAAACACAACAATATTTGTCCATAAAAAGCAGCATATCATAAATGATAAGCAACACATGATCATAAACGGCAGGACATTTCAGATTTATAAACGGGTACATGGGTATCCGGGTATGGGTTGTATGATCCCACACCCACAACCGCCACACCCGATGGGTATAAGATTTATCTATTTATATACCCATGGGAACAATCTCAGCCTGTTCAGCAAGGTGTCTTCTTGATAGACCTATATGGGTACTCGAATATTCCTATCAAGAGTAGGTGGCTCTGGACCTCAACAGGAGCTCTTCTCGATGTGGTGGTAGGGTTTCCAGCCGATGCACATGAGGTGAAGCGATTTGGGGGGAGAGCCAAACAAATCAACAAAGCGAAGAGCAGAGTGGAGGATTCTAGATCCTACCTTCAGGTTGTTGCAGTGATGGAGAAGCATCGGGATGGGGAGGGGTTGAGAAAAGGATAGCTAGCTCTTTGAGATGGGGATACGACAACTACTACAGGAGGAATTTCAACAGGGGACGAGGAGGAAATTACGGGGGGCTATGGTGACGGTAGCTATGGCTATGGAAATTATCAGGGGCGATGGAGCTGGTTACAACGGAGGTGGCGTTTGAGGAGTCAAGAACTGCATCGAGGAGTTTGTGCTTAAGGAGGCTCTTGACTTCCTCTCTTTCGGACATGTGCTGTGATGACTTATAAAGAATAAGTAGCTATATATGGAGTTGCCACATAATTGATCTATTCCCTTCTATCACAATGCAATGCAATGCATAAGCTACTCCGCCTCCAAGTGCCTCCCCAATTTCCCAAACCTGTTGTTGTTGTTGTTGTGATGTTTTCGTGCACTGCATAAAACACTTTTTTAGTTAAAAGTGTCTTATACAATGTTACTAGAATATCACAGAGGTTACAAGAAGACTTAACTGAAGGTTCCAAACAAATAGGAACTACAAGGGCAACTACCACTCTTTTGAAGACTCTAACACGAATGGCCAGATCTAATATGTTCTCTCTCTATCTTCCTCACTTGTATAACTAAAAATTCTCTCCATGTGTCAATGCATGTATGCATGTGCATGTGTAATCCCACTTGTATAACTCGCAATTGAAATGCCGAACTATGGTTGGAATACTGGTACTATTTTTGGATGAAATGTTGAATTATTGGTTGTTGTCAAAACTAGGATGGAGATACTAGCATAGATTTGCAGGTACATCTAGTAGCTGCACGCACTCACAGCACACCGTTTTTCATTACATAAACATGTCAGATTATTGTTGTGATATAGATGCCTTGTCAATTCATCGTTTGTGATCCTACCAAAAGAGACACGGAAAAAAACAAATATTGTTTGGAATGAAGGTCAACATCGCAAACGATTGAGGAAACTTAACCGTGTGCGATTCATGAACAATCGCACACGGTTTACTAAATTGTGTGTGAACGTCGGGCACATTGCCCACCCTTGCATAGTGACCATTATTTAAACATGTGGGATGTGCGATTTTAGCCATATGCGATGATCTGATCTGTATTGGTGAGGTTTTCCTACATATATTTGATTTTGCATATAAAAAAATGTACAAGGGCTACATAAGACTAAAATAAGGTCTCCATGCCCCTAAGAAGAGCTACAGCTAGTCTATTAGGATGACAATATTTACAAAAGTTAAGTAAGATATGCAATTTTAGGTCAATGATATTTACGAAATATACTGGCACCTAAGCACCTCTAACCGAATCCCTAAAACTTAGATGATAAAAAGGCTCCCTATCATTTTTGATCATCTAAAAATCGAGGGGCCAATTCCGACCCCTTATATTTAGATGATCAAATTTTTTGAGCTTTATTTTCAAGCCTCTATCACATACAACAAACAAAATCATGGCATATGATCAAACATTCAAACATTCAAATGACTTAAATACAACAAGTAACAAGTGTTCAAACACACCAAATTTAAACATGCACATATGTCATCCAAAATTGAGCAACTAGACCAAGCTTTTGAGCCAAAAGCACAACATAGCGTAATGTTTATGTTGTGGACATCACCAACACCTATGCCACCTCCTCTTTGGCCATCTCTTCATCCACTTGATCGTAGTTGAGATCATCGAGCCCTTGCACGTGAGAGGAATCCAATTGGGACATGAATTTGCCGAAGGTCATTTCGGTTGCACTCGGGTCCATGAGGCTGGACATTTCGTCGACCACCTCGCGGGGGGCGGCGCGACCACGAGCTGCGACGGCCGTGCGCGCCACTGGTTGGGCGTGGAGGCAGCGGTAGCCATCTTGTGATCTACCATGGTCGAAGAAGCCATCGTGGTCGATGGCGCATCCTTCCTCTTCTTCTTCTCCTCTGTCGCCGGGGAGAGATTCTTCATGGCCTCCGTCGGCTTTTGCGCTCACGGGTCACTCACCATAGGCACAAGGGGCGGGCGACCCCCCTTCGCTGCCGTCGTGGTCGTCTTGCCGCCCTTCCCATTGCCCGCACCACGCCGGTAGTGCTCAACCGCTTCCGCGGCAACAGAGCCGTCGTGGGGGTCGATTCCGGCAGTGTCATGTCGACTGGCAACTCCGACGGGGTTTTGGAATCACCTTCCGGTGCCATTCCGGCCAGGGCTGGGGCCAACGGTGGCGCCAGTGGCGAGGGGTCAGCGAGTTTTGACGGGAGAGTGGGCGGGTCAATGGAAGGGGAAATTTTGCTCAGCGCTTTAGGAGGTTGCGCAAAAAAGAGAGAGTGGAGGCCGATTTTGGGGAGCTCCTATTTTTTATATCCTCTAACCGTTTTGCGAGTTCAGCTAGGAGTTCGGCTAGGTGCGGTTAGCCGATCATTTGAGAATCGTTTTATCATCTAAAGAAATAAGAAATAAAGGATTCGGTTAGAGGTACTCTAAGGCTCAGCAAGATCCTTTAGGAAACATATTTGCCCAATGCATCGCAGGGACCGCTGGAGCCCCATGCCATCGTTTACATCGATGGAATACGACTCGAGAGCAACATCCTATTTTGACAAACAAGCCAAGCGGTTGACACCACCAGATCAACAACAACACGGTCCATCAATCCATCATGCGCGCGCACACAATATCTATCCCAGCTTGAACAACACAGCCCGCCGTTAGGAGACATGCATCCCAATTAAGATTCCATATATAAGGTGGCCTAGAGCTAGCTAGCTAGTTGGATCGGTGCCTTGCATTGCATGCACACTCGTCGTTCGAATTCGACGACCGTCACCCGATCGTCACGTCTCACGCGCACGCGTCAGCAAATAATTAGACGGTCGCACATCCGTGTAGACAGAGCCAACAGATTTGGCACGTACATACGTGTACCTACGTGTGCAGCTAGCGGTGCTTTCAGACGAGCTAGAGTTTCAACGCCCAACACTTGACGACGCACGGATGAAATTGACAAATTAAACAAGCAAGCAAGCATGCATGCATGCGTCACAAGGTCAAGGTCCATCTCTCTCCCCCCAATTATCACTGCCTAACAACCAGAGAGTCTCGAAACAAAGTGTTAATTCCAGTGACTGAATTCCAGGGCCAGAATTCTAGCTACTAGCTTTAGATGTGGGACGTAGAAGTTTCTTGCATTGTTGTATAAAAAAGTATGGTCACCTTCACACATTTTGTCTCACGGAGAAAATGTGTACACATATGTGGTCACCACTGGTATGTATATATGCATGCGCACACATATTCAAACACTAAAGTTTGGGTTGTTATGGGGAAAAGGGGGACACAAAGGTTGAACGCGCATGACCTTTTTGTGTACTTAATCAGTTAGTTTACCTCGCGGTAGCAGATGATTGTGTTGTTTGCATTGCATGATTAGTTTTGCATGGTTCATTCGCCCACCTTGACTTTGCTTGCGAGTGAGGAATAATTAAGAGAAGAAATTAAAGGACGGGGGACTGGGACTGCAAAGGGCTGCTGTCTATCTATCTAAATAGCTAGCTAGCTGCCGGAAAATGCCTAACTACCTTGATTTTCTGAACCACCGGCCCGCCGGTCGATATCTGCCGATAGAAGCACAAGTGTATACAATTCCCACGCACTTGAATCTCAGTTGGTATGCGGTTGATAAAGAAGCTTCTGTCGCCGTCACAACAAATAAATAGCTTATTCGGCATATATATGCGTGCGATTAGTGCGAGGTAAGGTATAGTAATCATACATACCAGTTCCAACTTTATGTGTTAGTACGTTTATAAACAACAAATAAATAGCTTATTCAGCATATATGCATGATTTGTTATTTCTTCCTGCCGCGTTAAGTTGTTGTTGTTGTTGTCGTCTTCAGCCGCGGCCAGCCAACCCAAGTTGGTTGAGAAGAGCTCGATCGAGAAAACAACCGGTCTTTTTCATTTTTCTGCTAGCGAAGTAAGTATAGTATACTAACAACTCTAGCTGCGGGGTGAGCGTCCTAGCTTAGCTTGGAAGATGCGTCGCAGCTGCAGGGTTACATTGTTGTAACCCAAAACAGATTTTGAAGCATACGACTTAGGTTGGAAGGTCTTTATAAAACTCTTTTGTAAAGTACAGTAGATCAAAAGATGGTGATGTACCAAAGATTGCTTCAGTTCTAGGACGAGCTCTTACGATTCGGGCCAAGAATAGATGTAGAGACGACAGTGAGCGCAAGCTTTGCGCATTTCCTATTCTCCGCTCAGCGCGGAAAAGAATGTGTGCTGCACGCACTGCCCATTTATGAGCTGCTTCAGCTGTTTTCCTTTTTTTTTTTTTCCTGGAAGCAGCCATCCTTTGAAGAAGAGTAAAGTCTATTACAAACCTTGAACTTACAGTGATTAGCTAAATAGAGCCCTAAACTTTTAATCCCGGAAGTCAGCACTCTAAACTTCCGAATCCTGGCCAATCTCAACCCTAGATGCGTTTGGTGCACCGGGAAAGCAATAATCCTTACCGGGATTACAGCCTACTGTCACTGACAGCAGGGCCCATATGTCATATTCGTCTGTCTTCCCAAATCTCACGAATCGAATTGATCCCATTCTAGATGCTGGACTGATCGTAGGCCGCCAGTGCATTGTCCTCGTCAAGACGACTAGAGGAGCACATCATCAGCTCGCACGCTGTAGATCTCACTTCAGCGGTTAGTGTAAAAGGTGTTCAAATGCAATCTATGTACCAGCAGAACATAAGCTGCGACTCGAAACTACTCCATCTCAGATTTGGTAAGCAGATTAGTGGCACACTTAGGCTACTCACGATCTCACCATGCAGTATCTTGAACTCGTTATCTCTGAATAATCTTTGACAACTAATGGCTGCAAATCTAACTCAGTGTGTCTGGCAGCTTTGCAATTCTGAGGCTACTAAATTTCATGAGACCTTCTGCGCCGCATTGTGCTGCATATTAAGAAATTCAATCGCGCGTGACCAGACCCGTGACCACCTTGTGCCAGCGTGGTTCAACTGCCTCAGCTCCTTCAGGTGGCACCCGTGCTGGCGGCAGACGGACATATGCATCAGGGGTAGCGCTGCGGGAGGGACTGCACCGGCAGGAGGCGGCGCTGATGGAGGTCAGCCGCGGCCATGGGGGAAGAGCGGGGAGTGGCGGACCACGTTGGCTTGGGTTTCGGTGGGTTTCGATGCAGAGTCTTTTGCTTCGGCCACGGTCAGGGCGGCGGCAAGGGTGAGGGAAGGCGAGGAGAGGCGGCGCACAGCGGGCCCAGCGGCGACGGAGGTAGGAGACAGACAAGTCGTTGCTGGAAAGAGGAACTGGGGTTGAAGATAAAACTGACTAGTGGGCCATCTTGGTCAGTGAGAGAGTAGCAAATTATTTCATTTAGGAATTATTATTTTTGTCATCGGGAATTGTTGAAGGTCCGGGATAGACCGGGAATGGTAAGTTCGGTGTGTCAACTTCCGGGATTAAAGGTTCGAGGTTTATTTTAGCTAACCTCTACAAGTTTAAGGTTGAAAATGGACTTTAGCGTAAGTTTTCTTCTATTTCTTCTTTGTTTATTTTTCTTTTTTCCTTCGTATTTTTAAATCTTTTCTACTTTATTTATCATGTCTCTTTTTTATTCTTTTCTACCTTTTCAGTTTGTATTTTTTTATTTTAGGCAAAATATAAAATGTTATTATATTTTCTTATATAAATGAAATTATTTTTTTAAATCGTTCAAATATCATAAATTTCATATGGAATAAATGTTTTGATAAGGTAAATGTTTGCACTGAAAACCATCCAAATGAGGTAAATGTTTTTACTGAGCAAATGTTAGTAGCTTTTTTTCAAATGAAATAATTGTTCATATTAAAAAGTCATTCAAATATATAAATATTCATATTGGAAAATCACACAAAATAAGGTAATTTTTTTTAAAACCAAGATAAATAAAATAAAAAGAAAACAAAAACGTAAAATATAAAAAGGAAAGAAAGAAGATAACAATTTTAGAAAAACACAGAAAAAGAAAGAACCTGAAAGGTGCCTTACTATTGGGCCACGCTACGGCGGCCCATCTCTTAGATCCTTCAGGTGGAGTGTACTCCTTCTCGCGTCGAGCGGAGGGGTCCTTCTGGAAAAGACTCTCTAGCTCTCGAACGTTTTCTACCACAGTTTCGCTAAAGAGTTCCGATAGCCCATTAGTGGTTTTGCTTCTGTTGGTTCTGTACATTCACGATTCCGCGCGCCTATGTTTCGAGTGAAATGCACCAGCAGTCCCCAAAGTTGCCGGTGATGTCTAAAATGATCATGAAACTCAGAAAATGCATCAAAACAGTCCTGAAACTTGTCAACAACGTCTACATACGGTCCTACTACATATACGCATATGGGGTGACATTTGCAATATATGGTGAGTGGTGTGCAATCTACCTGGCCAATTAAATAACGGATTTGCTAGTTCTCAGACGCCTGAGAACTACCTAAATCTTCTCAGTCGCGTTGGTTGCCGTATGATCGCTTGCATCAAGATTCGCGTCTGTTTTGGTCATGCGTTGTGTTTTTTGTCTGTGGCCGCGTTCTGCGTTTGACTAGTATTTCGCATGGGCTGTTATCTTGTTTTGTGGGCCGCGAGGACGGGGTTTGCGGGTGTGGCCCTCTCGGCTGTTTGTTGTTTTGCTTTTTATAGCAGACTATGGTAACTTATGTTGTTTTTGAATTCCTGGGATCGATACTAGCTCGGGCGTGTGTGGCCTTTTGTTCTTGTTGTATTGTTTTGGCTGGGACTGTAACGTGCTTTTTTTTCTTGTTCTCCTGAAGCCCTATTTTTGGGGCCCTTTTTGCAACACGCAGACGCAGTTGCACTTTTTTTAGACATTGTTCTTTTTTATTAATTTGTCTTCATTAAATAAATAGTATATGATGGTATGATAATTATTTTCTTTTTTTCTTATCCTCTATTTTTTCATGTTTTTTCCTTTGTGTTATTATTATTATTATTATTTGACCTTTTTTTGTGAGGGTCCCGCTGAGGGTCTATTGACCCTTGATTGCAAGTAGGGCCCCGCCGAGGGTCTAGTTGCAACTTGATTACAACTTGACCCCTGTCGATGGGGCCTGTTGCAACTTGATTGCAACTAGGCTCCTGTCGAGGGGGCAGTTGTAACTCGATTGCAACTATACCCCGTCGATGGTCGAGTTGCAACTTGATTGCAACTGGGGGGCCGTCGAGGGGCCAGTTGCAACTAGGGCCCCGTCGAGGGGCTAGTTGCAACTTGATTGCAACTGGGGTCCTGTCGAGGGGCCAGTTGCAACTTGATTGCAACTGGGGCCCTGTCTAGGGGCCAGTTGCAACTTGATTGCAACATGCTTGTAATTGAGCCCGTGTCAAGGGCCAGTTTCAAATTGACTGCAACTGGGCCCCCGTCGAGGGGCTAGTTGCAACTTGATTGCAACTAGGCCCTTGTCGGGGGGTCAATTGCAACTTGATTGCAACTAGGCCCCGTCGAGGGTCGAGTTTCAACTTGATTGCAACTAGGACCCCGTCGAGGGGCCAGTTGTAACTTGATTGCAACTAGGGCCCCGTCGAAGGCTAGTTGCACCTTGATTGCAACTAGGCCACGTCGAGGGCTATTGCAACTTGATTGCAACTAGGGTCCTATCAAGGGATCAATTGCAACTTGATTGCAACATGCTTGTAACCGAGCCTCTGTCGAGGGCCAGTTGCAACTTAACTGCAACTGGGCCCCTATCGAAGGACCAGTTGCAACTTGAATGCAACTAGGGTCCCGTCGAGGGGCTAGATGCAACTTGATTGCGACTAGGCCCCTGTTGAGGGATGAGTTGTAACTTGATTGCAACTCGGGCCCTGTCAAGGGGCCAATTGCAACTGGATTGCAACTAGGGCCCCGTCGAGGGTCTAGTTGCAACTTGATTGCAACTGGGGGCCTCGTCGAGGGGGTCAGTTGCAACTTGATTGCAACTAGGGCCTCGTCGACAGGGCCAGTTGCAACTTGATTATAACTACGGCCTCGTCGAAGGCCAGTTGAAACTTGCTTGTAACTGAGCCCCGTCGAGGGGCCAGTTGCAACTTGATGGTAACTAGGGCCCGTCGAGGGTTCAGTTGCAAGTGGGTTGCAACTAAGAAAATGTTCTCGACTATTGTATTAGCAATCTGATTGGTGTTAGTTGGAAGTGGTTTTTCAGTTGCAAGGTGATGTAATTGAGAGAAAATATTTCGGGTCGTTGGTTTAGTGTCGTGATTAGTGTTTGCTAAGAGTTGCAAGTGGGTTGAAAAACTTTTTTTATTTGCTGGTGGGTTGCAACTATGATTTTTTCAATTGCAAGTAGCCGGCAACTGAGCAAAATGTTCGCGGCCATTGGATTGGCGTTGTGATTTGTACCAACTGCGATTTGCAAGTGGACTGCAACTACGATTTTTTTTGTTGCAAGTCAGTTGCAATTGAGATAAAATGTTGTGTAGCTATATCTTAGTTGCACACAGATTGTAAACACTCATTGTTGTTACTTTCTCCGTTCCAAATTAAGTGACTTAATTTTGTATCTAGACAAGTTTTTGTGTACATATATATATATATATATATATATATATATATATATATATATATATATATATATATATATAGACTAAGTTGAGTCACTTTATATAGGAAGGAGGGAGTATATGGTTTCCGGAGTATTTAATGTGTCATGTTAGAAAAAATAGACGATATGATGTCACAAGATGCCTATATTTGTGTTAAAATTGTATCTCTACAATTAAATGTGCATGAGATTATTATTTTCAATTCATTTTTTCTGTTTTTCAAAGAAACACGTGAAACTGCTCCACGTGATTATTGGTCTTTTTTTGTGTGCAAGATTACTGATGGTCCACAAATTAAAATATAAAGAGGCAGACACTAGTTAGCCTAAAAACAAGGGGCCATGGGCCATGGGCCATGGAAAGGAGTACGTACAGCTTTCAAGCATCAAAGGCAAAAACAGTATCGCTCGGTCCAGGAAAAATAAGAACGAACCTATCGCTCAGTCCAGGAAAAATAATAACGAACCGATCGCTCCAGCCATCGACTGAAAACTTGTTAGTTCTCAGTCGCCTGAGCACTAGGCAGTCCCCTTAAATAATGTCCAGGCATACGAACGGTCCAAAAATAAATAAATGAATGGTCCGGACGTCATCGTCGTTGAACAGTTCAATGGGATCGACGGAGCCGGCCGGCTACTCCTCGTACAAGCAGATACAGCTGAGCGCTATGAGCACCTCAACAATGGCCGACTCAGCCTTCTCCTTGTCCACCGACCGGGAGATCGCAGCGTCTGCAGCGCGTACACGCGGGTCCCGCCGTCGAACGTGCCGCATCCGAGGTCTCAACAGCTAGGACGGCCTGGCCTTGACGCTGTCGCTGGCGGCCCGTGCACGGTTTCGGTGCCACGTACTGGGCGAAGACGATGCAGGTGCGGATGAACACGCCTTAGGCGGCGCGCGCCATGAGGCCGATGACCCTCTTGTAGTTGTAGCTCTGCTTCCACAGAGACTCCTTGAGCCGTTGCACCTTGAGCAGCGCTGCGTCTTGATCTCCCGCCGGAGCGAGTCCGCGCCGAAAGTGTCGTCTCCACCGGCCATCGGCGGCCTCGGGTCGGTGAGCTTTGCCCGGTGTGGCAAATCCAGTCGCGGGAGGTGAGCTTCCCGCTCGCCGAGGCGCCGAGCGCCTCCATTTCGGAGCACAGCTTGTACGTGGGCCATTCGGGAACGCCTCGCTGGCCCACCTACGCTGCCACGTCACCCCTATACGTCTCTGGGACCGTATATACTCACGACAATTTCAGGGACTGTTTTGATGCTCTTTCTAATTTTCAGGACCATTTTAGACAATACCGACAACTTCGGACTGATAATGCATTTCACAAAGCTAAAATATTTTATATTTAAAAACGCAAAGAGTATATAATTAAATAATCAAATAAGCTGATATTGCACCGGTTACTGGTTGAGCGAAGGGCCACGTGGCCCTATCGCACTGACGAGATTGTGTGCTACTTTGACTGTTTCTTTTCTTATTTTTGTTTTTTCTTATTCTTACATGTTTCATTTTTGTGTTCATTTTTTGTTGTTTCTATCTATTTTCCCCATAGCGTACTTTCTTATAGTTCTATTTTTAGTTTTTTTTTCATTTTCCCATTTCTCATTTTTATTTTTTTGTGCTACTTAGTATAGTTTTGTGCTCCTCTTTATAGTTAGGATCTATTTTACCTATGTCTATGAATTTTTGTTTCGTCGGCACTATTTTACCTATAGTTATGATTTTTTTATTAGTGGTAAATTGTCGTTTCACTCGATCTACAACCGTGTATAGTTGTTATGAATTTGTTCCTACTTGTATAACCTTTGTTTAGTTTTGGTATAAATTTTTGTTCCTCTTGTAGTCCACTCTATCAAAAACCATGTTCAAATTTTTGACAAAGAGATGGTTGTTTTGACTTTTCACTCTAATTAATTCAATGATCTATAACACTACATAAACAGATGCATTTCATTGGTCTAAACAGGTACCCCTTGGATCCCCATGACCGCATCTGGTAGACATATGACGCAATTCCAAACTGTATTGTGATATCTACGACAATTGTCATTCAAAACAACCTCAGTGGTGTCTACGATGTGCCATCTTCTATCATGCAAAATGCAGCAACTGTTATTAATAGCTCAAGAATTGATTTCTCCCAGGATCCATCTGATCCCATCGGCGGACATAAGCTCCAAATACTTCTTTGTTTTCTACTTTGCTGAGCTGCTGAATGTACCTAGCAATGCAGTCCGACAGTTTGATATCATTATCAATAACAAGACACAGAACACAGAACCTTACACGCCAACGTTCTTATTCGTCAATTATTTGGTCGGCATTGTACATGGGATGTCAAATTATAGTGTCTCACTTGTTTCTACAAAAGATGCAACGATACTACCTATCCTCAATGCTATGAAGATGTACTTGGCGAAACCAATAACGGAGGTTGCAACTGATCCTGGAGATGGTATGAATTTATTGATGCAATATTAGTACGGACTTCAGAGGGTATAACATTGAGAAAAGTCCACCTCCAGTCATTTTTGACAAAAAATCACTTTTTAGACTTTAACTCTAAAACCGTTCGATTTGCAACATCAACTATTGAAACCGTTCATTTTTCACCCTTCGGTAGTTTCATAAATGGATCATTGTGACATGAATATCTCATGCCCACCAGGTCACCGCCATATCACCAAGTCCTATTTATTATACATTTCTACCAATTTCTATTATATTTTTAGTATTTGGTGAAAGATTTTTAAACCAGTAATTTTCGAGTTCTTTTAGACTATTTGTTGCTATTGGATTTTAGATTTGTTGTTGATGGCAGTGAACTTGTAAACACATCATATCCACGTCACCCAAAACAACTTGTTGAGCCACCTGAGGGTGAAAATGAATGTTTTCAACTGTTCATGGTTGCAATTCAACAGTTCTACTGTATAAAAAAAGGTGTAAATTGAACTTTTGCCAAGTTCAGGGCTAAGAAGTAGACATCCTCTTAACAATATGATATGTATTGGAGATAGTGTCCCTATAGTATTAGTATCTTAAAGTTGTCCCACTTATCTGTTTTGTTTCATATTCATTTAACCATCTCCTTGTCCTTGCAAACTAGCTAAAGCCATGATGGCCATCCAAGAAACTTTTGGTGTGATAAAAAACTGGATGGGTGATCCATGTACTCCAAAAGCTTTCGTATGGAGAGGATTAAAATGCTCATAATCTCAGGGGATCCCTCTAATATAAGAGAGTTATAAGTTTAATAACTATGTTTGAATGAAATATGTAAAAATATCAGTTGTTATATGCTAAACATTTTGCATTACGACATTTTGTCAACAGAAGCTAACTGTTTTGTATTACTTTTTTACAGAAACCTGTCTTACTTTTAGTTAGTTCTATTAATTTTAGAGATCTCAAAGCACTCTAGTATGTGTAGGTTTGTGACTTCTCATCATCATTTCTTACTCTAAAGTATTAATGTGACGCTGCCTTTTTTTTATACTAATAGCAAAATGGCCCACGTCAACCTTTTCTCGTCATGTTTATGTTTTAGTTTATCTAGGAATTGATGTACATGTTATAAAAAATAAAGGTCTGTATTTCTTTCAGGAGGCTAAACTGTATATTATTTATCATCAACAAAAATTTGCAAATTTCTCGGAAATAAAGGAATTGTTGCAGAGATAATACTAAGATAAGTAGCATCTTTGCATAGTAAGAGAGTAACTCAGCAATGCCTAAAAGAATTGACATAGCAATTATCTTTATCTCTATGTGTTCAAGAAAAATAATGAACCCTCTATATCTCCATACAGGAACTCTGGGCACATGGTATGTGCTCCTTGTTTGTCTTCACAGTGCACTAAAAATAAACTTGCAGAAAACTAACAATATATTTTGGAAGAGCACCTAATTCTCTTAGTTTACTTGCATTGAATAGCTCCATGTTTTTTCCTCTTGCATTGTATCTACTCTTTACTGCTTCCAGGGTGACGTGGATATGATGTGCCCAAAACCACTCTGTAATTACGATCTGTATCTACTCATATCCAAGCGATCTGTACATATTCTTTACTAGATGTATTCACAATATCCGTTGCTATTTCCAGGGATATCTCACACAACAACTTAACTAGCCCTATTCCCGATTTTCTTGGGCAAATTTCGTCACTAATGCTTCTGTAAGTCTTATTACTTATCTGTTCATTCTTAGATCTAGATGGAACAGTTTTATGTTAATGGTATACCATGCTTTTTCTTCATAGGGATTTGTCCAGCAATGATCTCAGTGGACCAATTCCTGACCGCCTTCTACAAAAATCCCGAAATGGGTCCCTATCACTGAGGTTTGTTTTATATTATTAAAAGATAATAGTGCGCCAGAACTAAATTCAAGCGGGTTTTGAAAAGAAAATATCCATACTAATACTCCCTCCGTCCTAACATAAGTGACACATGTTTGTTTAGATTTGCATATATCTAGACACTAAAACACGCCTAGATACACGCGTATCTAGACAATGCTGCATCACTTAGTTTGGGACAGATGGAGTATATAAATTCTCAATATGTTCGGAGGATGTCATTAATATTTTGAAATTGGCGATTTAATATTATAGCAACTTCTTAAAATTCTATTCTATCACTGGTACAAAAGAAGCCTCTAGTCCCGGTTTGTAAGGGCCTTTAGTCCCGGTTGCCAAACCAGGACTACCAAATCGGGACTAGAGGTTCAACCTTTAGTCTCGGTTCGTAACAGAACCGGGACTAGAGGGCCTCCACGTGGCCCCGTGTAGTGCGCTGGGCTGGAGGACATTTAGTCCCGGTTCGTAACACGAATCAGGACTAAAGGCTCTCTGCCACGACAGCTTTTGGGGGCAATCGGCTGCCGCGGCAGGAGATGGGGTTTTAGAGTTTAGGGTTTTGTGGTTTTCTTTTCATTTTGTGTTTTGTGTTCTTTTTTTTCATTCTGTGTTTTCATTTCAAACAAGTTTTCATATACATACACGACACTACTACATAGTATACATGTTGATGCATATATAATATAATTTCTCTTACAAGCATACATATATATATATATAATTTGGTATACGAATCCCAGCCGGGACTAGAGCCCGTCTATTTGATTACATGGATGCTTTATTCTCTATCTATACTGTATTCTCCATATGGGTCTATGACCTCGTCAATCAAAAATACCGCCTATTCCTCTTGAACTACTAGTAGGCGATTCTGTGGTCAGAGATTTTCCCGCATCGCGTCCAACTATAAAGAAGGAGATCAATATGAATATATCAATCATCATAAAAAATATGAATGTAACTCAACACAAATTATGGTAAGAAAAATAAATTGTGAATATATTGTTTATGTACTCGAAGAGTTTCCAAATTCTACTCAGTAGTCAAAACGCGAATGAACTTGCAAATGCAGTATCCACATAAATTAGTCCCCTATGGCTGTCTCGCGCACTTTCCAAGAATAGAATTCAATCAAATAATAATCAAGCATGATAATTATATTGAAACTAGAATTAAATAGATGCACGGACCTAGCTCGTACTACTTACCGGGATCGGATTAAAACTCAGCTCCTCACGCTATTGACCGTGGATCACAATCTTGAACCGTGTCCAAACACTGTCTGGCAAAGAAAATGAATGAATGAGTTAATAATTACTTGATATCTCATAAAATGAACGAAAGAGACCGATATAGTGCGATAATGATTGAAATTACTTCTAGAGCATAACAATCATGCTGCGATACTCTTCCATGTCTTTTTGTAATGAGTCCATGATTTGAACTCTTCCCAAGTCAACGAAAATGCTTAGAAGAATCTAGTGGAAGCTACGCAAGGTTTATATACGTCAGTAACTCATCATTTACACTTAACATTGAGTAAGAAAATGTTAATGTGTACAAGACAGTAACACTCTCACACGTAGTTGTAAGGAAATAGTATTTCCTTACAGAAATACTGCTCCTTCAGAAACCTTAGCAAGTTACGCTCCGTGTCCACGAGTTTCATCTTTAACATAGCTTCATTAACTCGATTTGGGTCATTGAACCCAAATTGATAGATTCTTCTTTTTTACATTCGAGAATCTTCATTCTGCATCATGACATACAAAAGAATATAGTGAGGATAATTACCGATAATAAATTGAACGAGCTGAGCTAGAGACTTAATTACATAAATAAATTAATCACTTACAGACAATAGCAACTGAGGATATATTTGTCGAGATCCCTTTGATTGAATAACTGAAAGATTTTTGAAAGTTCAGTATGGACCTCGTCTTGAATGAAGTAATGCTCCTCTCTAACTTTTGCTATGATCCGTTCTCGCCCTTTTCATGCGACTTTCATGTACCATTCATGCAATTGTCACATTTTTGTTGGAAGATCCTGGAGCCTCTCATAACTGACCATCGGCTCCCGTGGACATATTGTCATGCTACAGCAGTCGTGGTGAAAGCAGCACCACCAAGAATTTCATCAAGAGACATATTACATTGCTCGGCCAATAGCTGAATTGTTTGTATATCCAAAGGTTCTCCCCCATATAGTTGATGTTCGGGTAACACCTTGAATGGGGGCTCGATTGTTTTGCTTGTTCTCCGAGGTGGGGAACGTCTTTTCTAATGCTTCCTCTACCACTTGATCTCTTCTGTTTTGAATTCACTGTCTTCACAAGACAGCGTGTATAGTTATCTTGCGCATTTAACTAAGCTTGGGATGGATGCGTCAGAAATCTCCTAAAATGCTCCTTGACTTCCGGATTTATTGGGACCTTTGTCTCAAGTTGTTTCTTTTCAAAAGGGCACTCACTTCAGCATCTACGACCACCTTGGTGTCCTCATCTGTCGGGTGGTAAGCTAACTTGGGAGGAGCCGGTGGTACTATTGGGAGGGGCGACGACTGTCGCTTTCTGCGTCAGTTATCCATCGATAAAGCGGTTGTAATCTTACGCTTTTGGCCCTTAATGGGTGGAGGCGGCTGAGGCGCCGTAGATCGAGATGGACTCGCGCTGCGGTCCTTCTCGAGGAGGGGTGGACTTGGAGGTGGTGGACTTCTACTAGGAGGAGACGGTGGACTCGGAGGAGATGGTGGCCTTGGAGGTGATGGATTGCTTCTCGGTGGAGACGATGGCCTTGGCGCCGAGCCTGGAAACTTGATGTATTCCTCTTTTCAAAGTATGAAGTCACTCGTGACTTCTCCTAGTGTCGAATCGCCTTCATCTCTAGGGATGTCATGCTGCAGTGACCGAAATAACGGTTGAACTTCATCCATACCGACACGAGCATAGCCAGCTGGAATCGTATTGCAATGGTAGGTTGCTCCCGGTGCAGAAGGTAAAGCAAAGCCGACCGCCACTTCATGGATATGTTCTTCGGTTCAACATGTAGCTCACAACTAGTCTTCTCCTGCATTGCATCCACGGGGTAGCCATCCATCATTGCATCAATAGCCTAGACCTCCATGGAAGCCACGCTGCTTTTCCGATGAGATGGGCCGAACATACTGTCGAGTGCAGGATCTTGCTATCGGGCAAGTCCTCTAAGTTCATGAATCTGCTGCTGCTGCTACAAGATGGCTTCGACCTTCGGCAATCGCTCTGCCTCCTCCGCCTGCTGCTGCTTTGTTTTTCTGATCGGCTTCTGTAAGTGTCAATGTCCCGGGGAAACCCAATAAAACATGGATAACAAGGTCTAAAGTCTCGTGTTCATCCAACCTTTTCAGGATTCTTGAGGGCCTTTATCAGCTCATCGTTCTCTCTGTCGGGAACGGACTTTCCCTCTTGAACCTCTTTTATCACTTTAATAAGTGCATTCTTGGGTTCAACAATTCATTTGTCTGCAACAATCTCCCATGTTTCTGGGTCATACGATCCCCCATGCTCAAGTATCCAATTTCTTGACCTCAAGGGCCAACCACATGTAGCTGGAGTGACCCCTTTAGCCGTCAGGTCGGCCTCAGTTTTATCACACTTAGGCATATCACTCTTGTAGCCACATGTCCCCATATGATGACGATATTTCTTTTTGGAAGCATTTAGCTTATTCTTTGTTGACCTTGCCTTAGCTTGTTTCGATTGCTTGTAATCCACAAATGTGGCCTAGCTATCCCGCTGCTTCTCTAGTGCACCAATGAATTCTGGAGTTTTTTCTCCTTGACATACTTTTGGTATAATATTTTCTTCCAGTCCTTGAATTGTGTGCCCATCTTCTTAAGAGCCCACACCTTAACTTTCAACCTCATTTCCTTTGTGAGCTCATCTATCGGCAAGACTGGTAGGGTGAAATGTGTCATTAGCGAATTCCAAAGACAATCTTTGGCTCTGTCATCGACAAAACTAGCTCCAACTGGATCCCTTTTATTCCTGGCTTATTCCACTCCTGAGTGGTGATCAGGATGGTGTCCCTAACAATCACTCCGCATTGATGTACAAATGCAGATGTGCTCTCTTTGGGCTCCAACGGTTCACCCAGCTCAGAGACTAAGTCAATTATGAAACGGGCATCATCGACCAACTTTCTGGCCGGGCCTTATTTCCTTACAGAAGATTGGCCCGATGCGGAGATCTAAGAGAAGAAACATTCGTTAGTATATATACGAAACAATTAATGCATCTACTAGTGATCAACATAGGCTTTATATACCCTGCCGGACTTTGTTAAGGCGTCTCCACCATCGTCTCCGCCGTCGTCTCCACCATCGTCTCCAGCCAAGTTAAGTATTGGGAGCCATCATCTCCACCATCGTCTGCTCCAGCGTAATAACAACCTCCAGTACCCTCATCTATCATGTCGAGCGCCACGTCTTCACGGTCTCTACCATCCATAGCTTAACTAATACAGAAGAAAGATAAAACAATTTTGCATTAAAGTAAAAGAATATTACAATTGCGACAACAACCCTAAACCAAACTTCTATTTCTATTTATGTTAATGCAACAACAGAAGAAAGATAAAATAATTTAGCTTAACCTAAGAAAGATAAAGTACTAATGAAACAATAATACATCTTGGATAATCCAGTTAATGCAACAATAATATAAGCTCTCGCTCAATCAAACTGGATGTCGACTCTAGGGTCCTAATCCGCGGGAGGTGAACACCCAAAGAGAAGGAACTATCATAGTAGCTTGGGTGAGATCCCTGAAGAAACTGCCATGTATTGGAGAAAGTGACATCCAATGTAGCCATATAGCGGCGGACATGCTCGTCCTCCTCCCTGACATGACTCTGTACCACCTCCTCAGGGGCCGAGTCCTTATGCACCGATAGTGGACCATGTTACCACCACCAAAGAAGCTCCGGGTCGACGCGAGATCCGGATTCCTCACCAAGCTATGCGTCCCGGTAGGTAGCACCTCCAGTGCCAGCCCGACGAAGCCCAGTCTTGGACATTCCCGGTGGAGCCCAATCTCGGACATGCCCGGCGGAGCCCAATCCTCCGTCGCTGCCGCCGAGTCGACGACGAGGATGCGGGATGGGCATAACCTAAACACTAAATTACACCTAAACACTAAATTAAACATAAATAATCATAACATAGACACTAAATTAAACCTCTAAACTAAATTATAACCTAAACACCTCCATAAACCTAAACACTCAATTAAACACTAAACTAAACACTAAATATTATCCCTAAAATAAATTAAACCTAAACACTAAATATTGTCCCTAAACCTAAACTAAACTAAACACTAATTTTTTAGATCAACTAAACTAAACACTAAATAAAATCTCTAAACTAAATTAAACCTAAACCTAAACTAAACTAAACACTAAATAGGATACGGCGCAGGACCTCACCTGGAGGGATGACTGCAGGAGCGGCGCGGTCGGGATGATGGCAGGGGCAGCGCTGCTGGGACACTGCGGGGCGACGGGTTGGGGTGGCGGCACTCCTCCTCTCCAAGGGCATGGCTTGATGCGGTGGTGAATGCTCTCCACGGGCACGGGCGGCGGCGACGTTCATCTCGGGAATATGAAGAATGTGTGCTCAGGTTCATGGCTCGAACCGGGGCGGAGGGGGAGAGTATTTATACCTCCCACCCTTTAGCCTTAGTTTGAGATACAAACCGGGACTAAAGTACCCTTTAGTCCCGATTTCTATCTCAAACCGGGGCTAAAGGTATTTTTGGCCGCCGAGCCACACCCCTTTAACCCGGTTTGAGCTATAAACCGGGACTAAAGGGTAAGGGTACCCTTTAGTCCCGGTTTGTATCTCAAACCGAGGCTAAAGGTTTTTTGGTGCCAAAATGAAAATCAATACACATAATTAAGAAATTATGTATTATATATCAAAAAATTCAGAAAAAGAAGATCTATTATTTAAATCTATTATCATACTATGTTATACAATTTAAATAAAATAATTTATTATTTAACAAATATTCTATTTAGTATACATCTTGGAAAAACATATTTTATTATTTAAAAAACAGAAAATACATATAATATACCAAAATATTCACAAAAAATAATCTACCCACTAAAAATATAATATTTCATACTAAAACTAGTCACTGGGACTAAAAATATTTCGGGGGCTTTTAGTCCCGGTTGGAGCCAGTAACCGGGACTAAAGATATTTCCTGCCATTCTCAGAGCCATCAAGCCATGCTTTTCCACCATTTCCCTCCGCTTACCACCATGTTTTCCTGCCCTTTCCCTCTATATTTAGGCCAACCGCCATGGCCATCCACACATCCACACCTTCCTCTCTCATAACAATGGACATTGCTTACTAGGCATTTCTGACCCTCGAGGAAAACAAGGCGTCGTGCACCTCCAGCTACCTATGCCCGCCGGGGTACTGGCTGCCCGCCAACTGGATGCCGAGCGCTGGAAGGGTTCCTATCTCTCCTGTGTCTCAAGGTTCCGCCCGCCAGGTGGCCATCACGAACCACTTCAACCTCGAGCTCACGCCGGAGCAACAGATGGATCCTTATTGGGATCCCGATAACTACATCACCTGGAATGCCTTCTTCGCTAACTGATGACTGCAAGTACACAAATCATTTGTAGCTAGTTTCTAAATAAAGATATCGATCCCACAGGGAGCATGAGTCTGAAGTCTAATAATTCTTGAAATAGTTATTACGATATAAATGCTAGATAAAGTTCTAAGTAATAAGATAAAATGCGAGTATTGTGTGAAAAGGTGTTTTTGGGTTTTGGGTATAAGAGCAATAATAAAGTAAAGCAAAATAACTTAATACAGAAAGTAAGTATCGCGTATGTAAGAGAGATTGGAACTGCAATAGGGAAAAAGCGTTCTTAGGGAGTAGCGGATACACCACTAGTATTGTAAAGATCTAAGATAAAGATTATCATCATGAATATTCTCAACTATGTATGTGTGGGAGGAACTCTGTGTTGGAAATATGCCCTAGAGACAAATAGTAGTAAGGACTATTATCATATTTCATATAGTTTATGATTAAGTTTTATATCATGCTATAACTGTATTGAGTGGAAACATCAATACACGTGTGATATACAAACAACCAGGGGTTCCCAGTGAAACTCTAGTCACTGGTTCATTGGTCAACAGATGATCATGTTTCCTACTCATGTGGCATTTATGCCAGTTGGAAATGGAGTCATCTCATTGTGAGAATGAGATGATGAACCAATACCCAACCTAAACATCGTGACCCGATCATGTCACGAAGTTAAAGTTACGATGATTAGAAATGGATCCTCGTAGACTATTCCTTAGACCGTGAGGCTATATCAATCACTGTCTCCCGAGAGTGCTTAGATAGCATCAAGCGCCACTTGGTAATACAATGGTTATAAAGGTGTGTTCAGGTGCTCGGAGAAAACCGTAGAGGCAATATATGTCAAGAGCGAGATTTGTCTGTCCATGTGACGGAAAGATACTCAAGGGCCCACTCGGAGAAGTAATATCCAATAGCTGCGCAGCGTGTGATTTGATCACAGGGATATCACTTATCAGAATGAGTCAAGTAGCATTGTTCAGTAACAAGATTGAACACGACGTGGTGATGTCATTGATCAGATCTCGGGCAATGCAAGTATCCAGTGACAAAGGGAATAAGAGACGACTGTCCCGGTTCAAACGACAAAAGATCTTCGTGGAACGCACAGGGGTCACATGGCCATCCAGGTCCCTCTGTCGATCATTGGTGTGGGAGTGTCCTGACCATGTCTGGAGTGTTCTCGAACCGTGGGGTATCATGCTTAAGGGCTTGATGATGCTTAGAGAGTGTTTATAGGATTGGAAGAATCGCCGAAGAATAGTAGAGAGAAAACCGGAAGGGTTTTGGTAAGTCCAGAGGATGTCCGGAGTGGAGGTGGAAGGTGTTCCATAGCCACGGAGGTTGAATAATATGTGAATGCATGTTAAATATTGATTTAATCATTTATTCATAATTATTTAATAAAGAGAAAAATCAATTTAAATGGTCAAAGGCTTAATGGGCCAATTTCCGGAGGGAGAGGGCCCATTAGGGAAAGGAGAGAGGGAGAAGGAGGCAAGGGGGTGGCCGGCTGGGCCTAGCCCCCACCCCCCGCGCGGGGCCCACTAGGTGGCCGGCAGCCTCCCCTCCCCCTCCTCTCCTTTAGTCCCACCCCGGGACTTTGAGGGAGGTAGTACCTCCCCTCCCCCTATATATAGTGGGGGGTATTTGGCCAAATAAAATACACCAATAATCAATAAAGGTCTTCTCACTTTTGGAAGGACCTCTAATTGATATTTTCTCTCTCCCCCTCTCTATCCCGTGACCGTGGTCCCAAGTCTAGACTGCGCGAACGAGAGACATCTTCACCGCGGAGTGCCGTTGCGCTGCAGGATTCGGATCCGAGAGCTCTACTTCTGCAACTGCTGCTGGATCGGGGAAGCGGGAGTCATCGTCAGGCACCGGACGTGTGTAACTCCCCGCGAGGTGTCGCACTTGAGGCACTCAAGTCGTTGGAGCCAAAGGAGCGCAATGACTTCATCACGACCTTGAGGTCGGCTTCGGCTCGTCTACATCAACCATGTTCTCCTGAGCGTTGACAACGCTTTTCGGTCTTCAAGGGTAAGTTCACGAAAAGCCCCTCTCGTTACTGTATTACTAATAGATAGGTCCTGGCAGCTTCAGGGGTTTAGGGGCATAGGGTAAAATTTTATTGTTTTCATATGCGGAACCCCTACAGTGGTATCAGAGCTAGATCTATGCGTAGTAATGCTAGTATGGGTAGAACACACGAGATGTAGCGTGTGGGCATTGATCTTTTAGTTGTTACCCTTCCACGTGTACTTGTGTATACCGCAGTAATGCTTGATGAAGCGGCCCCCAACCGACTTTACGTGTTCATTCGCGAGACTGGTCCACGCTTGACATACGCCTTGTACCATATAAAGTGGCTTAGGGGGTGTCTGTCTCTCTCGCATTAGTTGGTATGCCATTTACAACGGAGGGCCCCGAAAGGGGTGTAGTAGAGACAACTAGTTGGTCAGCATTGTGCTGAAAGTTCGTAGGTAAGAACGGTTCTTGTGCGAAAGCCCATTCAGCCACGTAAAACATGCAAAGATAAAGTAGAGGCGTCTAACTTTGTTTTGCAGGGGGCATTGCTTTGTGATATGGTTGTGGCAAAGGTAAAGTGATTACCTTTTGTTACGTAGTAGATAGTCACGGAGGTGATGAACTACCACGCCGGAGTGACACCGGTACCCTGGTGTCTACGACGCTGGTTCCCTAGCGCCGGAACCCGGTGACGGCGGATGGAGATTACGACGTGAAGGACCATATCACATCGCATTTACATTCAATGTTATTGTTTGTATATCTTATTGTGTGCTAGTATTAGATACTCAACGATAGCCTAATAAGATGACCCCTGTTAAAATTACCAACGATTGTGTTTCCCCTTAGTGTGCACCACCAAGAAAGTTCTTCAGTATGAGGCGATCCATGGTACAGGCCTGAGTGTCAGACATATCTACGTTCGCATATAGTGGGTGTAAGAAATGTTGCACAGCGAATACACTAAGGTTGAGTTGGCGAGCCTAGCATGTGCAGACATGGCCTCGGAACACGGATGGTTGAAAGATCGAGCACGAGTCGCATGAATGATGTGACCAACGTTTAGCATCCACCCTTGAACCCACATTGATGGCCGTGACGATCGGGGAGATGTGATTGATAGGGGTCGTGTTATCACTAGGAACCCTTCATGGGATAGGTGTTTCTGAGTGGAGTTATTATTCACTCATTTAATTATAAACTTAATATGAATTCCTTTTGCAATTATAAATGTAGAGATGGCTCACCGTGAAGCTTACTTTGTCATTGAGGAATGGGTAAAGGGTGAGACACTTAGACTTGATGGATCCAACTTCCCTAGCTGGCTTGTGCGCCTGAATGATCTCCTTACTAGGAATCATGTGGTAGATGATACATCCATTTTGCATCACTATTCTATGTCATAATTCACTGTTATTCATTGATATATTTCGTATTAAGAGGTGATACTTATGTTATTTCATCTGTTTTTGCATGGTTGATGACTTTTGGAGCATGGACCGCTGCAGTCAGGATTATGATGGAAAAGGTGCTATTTGGAGGCAAAAATCACGAAGATCAGAAAATCCGGGAAAATACATGGAAAATCCTATTTTTTCAGAAGACGAAGGAAGCCAGAAGGGGGCTGGAGATGGGCCACAGGGGGCCCACACCACCCCCTGGCGCGGGCCAGCCCAGGCTGCGCCACCAGGTGGTCTAGCCGCCCTGGTCCACCCCTGGCACTCCCCTCTGGCGTATATTATCCTCCCAAAACCCTAAGACTCGGGGAGCGACCACAGATAGATTCCGCCGCCTCTACGGGGCGAAAAACACCGAGAGAGAAAGATCTCTCCGGCGGACCCAATTGTTTCTGTCGGGGGAATTCCTTCCCGGAGAGGGAAGATCGTCGCCATCAACACCACCATCAAGCTGGACTTCATCAGAATCATCATCATCATCGCCACCACCATCATCACCATCAGCACCCTCATCACCATCTCCATATTGCTGTAACAATTGGGTTGAATCTTGCATAGTTCATAGGGGAAACTTTGCCGGTGTTGATTACTCTTTGTAGTTGATGCTATTGAGTGAACCATTGAATTATTGTTTATGTTCAGATTGTTATACATCATTATTCCATCTCTGATCATGATCCATATGATGTCTTGTGAGTAGTTCGTTTTGTTCTGGAGGACATGGGAGAAGTCATGTTGTTAGTAGTGGAGTTGTGGTGAGAAAGATTCAATAGTTTGATATTTAAGTTGTGGTGTACTTCTTCTAGTGGTGTCATGTGAACGTCGACTACATGACACTTCACCTATATGGGCCTAGGGGAATGCATTGTGTATTTGGCTACTAATCGTAGGGTTGCCGGAGTGACAGAAACCTGAACCCCCGTTAGGAAACCATTGCACAAGGGACATAAGGGTCTTAGAGTTTAAAGTTGTGGTTAGGTTTCTACCTTAATTACTTTCTTGTAATGTTTGCAAGGGGTATAATCACAAGTATGTATTAGTCCTAGGAAGGTCGGTACATTAGCACACGTTCACCCACACAACACTTAGCAAGCTAAAGAAGATTAATCAACTATATAAAGCGAAAGCACTTGACAGTCTTCCCATGTGTCCTCGAGAACGTTTGGTCATCTTAAGTAATACAACCGGCTTGTCATTTGCTGCATAAAGGATTGGGCCACTTGCTGCATTTATTCTTATTGTCTTTTGTTTACTCGTACTTTGTTTACTTGCTTTATCGAAAACCCCTAAAAATCCGTTTGCTAAGTATTTGCAGAGAATTCCTGATCCATACCACTAGCCAGCACCTTCTGCTCCTCGTTGGGTTCGACACTCTTACTTATCAAAAATACTACGATACACTCGCTATACTTGTGGGTCATCAAGACTATTTTCTGGCGCCGTTGCCAGGGAGTGAAGCACTATAGGGGAGTGGAAATGGTAAAGGAAACTTCTACTGTGAGTATTGTTTACTTCTGTTAGTTGCTTTATTTTTGTTATGGATAATTCGCTGAGTTTCTTATTTGGTAATGCTACTACCACTACTAAGGTATTAGATAAGCCACCACCTGCTGAGAATGATGTTTTTAAAATACCTACAAGAATTATTGATCGTGTTATGGATAACTACTATGTTGGGGATGGAACTATCCATCCCGGTGATCATTTACTCTTTATACATGAATTATGCGGGTTGTTCAAGTGTGCAGGTATTACTACAGATCAAGTTAAGAAGTTATTCTCATTGTCACTGAAAGGAAGAGCCGAGGAATGGTATAAGCTGCTGAAGAATGGTCAAGCTCTAGAATGGGAGGAAATAGTGCCTCTCTTTTATTCAAAATTTTATCCTCCTAGTGAGATTCATGATGGAGAGAGTACAGCTCAAGCTTGGGGGAGATTGAAGTTACTAATGCTCAAATGTCCCATTCATGAGCTCCCCAACAATATTATTATCAATAACTTTTATGCAAGGCTTTCTCTACATGATAAGGATTTATTGGATGCTTCTTGTGCTGGATCATTCACTCGCATGGAAGAAGAAGCTAAATGGGATCTTCTGGACCGTATTCAAGACAATGCTGAAGCTTGGGAGAATGAAAAAGGTAGAAAGTCAGGTATAAATTATGATTATGAATGCATTGAATATTTTATGGGAACTGATGACTTTCGAAATATTAAAAATGCTTATGGTCTAGACTCGCAAGCTATTGCTTCTTATTTTAAGGCCTTTGCTTCCTACATTGAAGTGCCTAAAAAGAAGTGGAATAAGTATCATGAACCTTATAAAGATGTTGCTAAGAGTGTTCCTACAAGAAATACTGAAGTTTATACTGCTAATCATGTCTTACCTGAACCTTATATTGAGAAAATGCCTTTCCTAGTTAAGATAAAGGAACATTCTATGATATCAAGTATGGTTAATGAAAGTGCAAATAAAGCTGTTGAACCTGATAAACAAATGGTTGATGAACCTATAATAGCAAATGTGAAAGACTTTGTTACTAAATATGAAGAAGAGGGACACACTATCCTTTGTAAGGATACCTCTAATATTGTTTCACAAAGTAGTGTTATGAGAGCTAGTATTCCTGTGTTTTCTGTTAAGATAAGCGATCATTGCTATGATAGCCCTTGTGATAGTTATATTGTTAAGTTTATTCATGATACTGAAAGTTATTATGAGAGAGGGAAAAGTGTTCTTATGTATCTCAATAATATCAAGTTTCCTCGTTTTATGCTGAAAGTTTTTATGTTGCACTTCTTTTGCCTTTTTATGCAAGTAGCCTCTGGTTTCAACAAATTGTTTGTTTACAAAATTCCCTTGCATAGGAAGTGGGTTAGACTTAAATGTGTGTGTGTTTTTGCTTCTTAATGCTCTCTTTCACTTCAATTCATATTTCTATGTGAGTATCTCCAAAATTATCATGCCCATCTTAATGGCTATAAAGAAAGAGCTTTTTGGGAGACAACCCAATTTGTTTTTGCTTTCAGTTTGTTTTTGTTTATTTGAGTCTCGGAAGTTATTACTTCGGTAATAACCTCTCCTTATCCGTTTTGTTTGGTTTTTGTGTCAAGATCAACCTCTAATGAGAGAAAGTAAGATTTGGGGAAGTTGTTGTCCCGAAACAGATTTTTGTGCTTCACCATAAAAATTCGTGAGAGATCTCTGTCTATCGGATTGAGCTGTAATTTTTTGTGCTTCTGACCCAGGTTGTTATTTAACTTCCTTTAGTTTTGCACTTTTTGATTTGAGCAACAGAAGATTTTCGAAAAAATTGATCTTTACCTGTTGGTATGATTTGACAGATTTTGCCACTCTTGCATTTGCTTCTTTATTTGATTTCCTTTTTGAATTCTTTTTGGGTTTTCGGAAGGAGTTGCTACAGTAGCTTATGTTTTGATGGTTTTCAGTTGAAGTTGGACTCAAAAGGATTTTATCACTTCATATATACTAATGTTGCTAATGAGAAATGTGTGGAGTTTTGAAATTTCCAGGAAGTGGAGATAATGGTGTAATAAGGAAGAGAAGGGTTTTATGACTCAAGTAATAAGTGTATGAAGATGAAGATATTGATATTATTCAAGTGGTGACTCCGGAAGAACCCACTAAATACCAAATTGAGAGACCTACAAAGTCCGTTTTCAAATAGGTAACAGTTCTGGTAAGAAAAAAATCCGTGAAAATACTATCCAACTATATTTTTGCAGTTTTCAGTCAATAAAGAAAGCTACGAAGCAAAAATGGGATGGAAACAGAGCCAGGCTGGCTCACACCACCCTATGGCGCGGGCCCACTCCTGGCCGCGCCATCAGGTGGTGTGGCCACCCCAGACTCCGCCTCCGACTTGTTTTCACCCAGTACCTTCCTTTTGTTATGAAACTTCGTAATATATAATCCCCTGGAGCCCCCGAGGTTCGTATATTGTGATTTCGTCGTGTTTTTGTTTCGATCTGTTTCTGCCAGGAACTATTCTTGAAGCTTAGAAGCGCAATGGTGTCCGCCAAGGATAAAGGGAAGGAGCCTATAGAGGAAGATCTCCAAGACCCCAAGCAGGGGCTGGTACCTTTAGTTACTTGCCCTGCATCAACGGAAGCCCTGCGAGTCACCAAGGAGTTCTGCGATAAGTATCGAGACTTGAGGAGGATGGTGGACATGCTTCAATGGGAGAATAATAGGCTCCGCAAGATGCTGGAAGATTTCCTCACGTCAACTAAGAAAATATTACCACCACCACCGAAGGAGTAACTCGTCATCAGGTTTGGCATCCCCTTGGTTTGTTCCAAGCTTGGGGGAGTGCCGTGGTATCACATCACTATCTTCTATCTTTTTGCCTTTTAGTAGAGTCATATCATGAATATAGAAGTCATTATGTAGGATGGTTTGCATTATGGAAGTGTCTCCCCTCTCGTTAGATATGTATCCCTTGGTGTGAGTTACCGTTATGGAATATTAATGAGAAGTTCTATCATTCACTCTTTTGCATAGCTTATATTAGTTTTCAATTCGAGGTTATATGATTGATCTTGTTATTATTATTGGTATCACTTTGGGATCATTGAGTTAATTTATTTGGTTTTGGCAAACCTAGCTCGGTCAGTAGCACACTATTTTTGAGAGTTGAATGAAAAGATAAAAGTACTCTAAAGAAATATAATTTCATCATCTTTCTTTCTTGATTTGCTCATAATTCTAGTATTCTCTAGTTAAGATCTTTTGTGCTTCCAAGGAAGATTGCATGTTTGTATTTATCGCTTGTATGTTTGTTTGTTTCCTTCAACTCTTGTACTTGCTACCCAGCCTTGCTAGCCAAAAACCTGTATTGAGAGGGAATTCTTCTCGTGCATCCACTCCTTTAAACCAAAACTCACGCCATTTGTGTCCACCATACCTACCTATTATCATTATTGCTATTCCAAGTAAATTCTTGTTTTATCTACCTCCCAAATTAAACTTGTTATGTGAAAATTAGTGACTAAAGCTCTCACGAACTTGATGGCACACTTTATTTTTCTTGCATTTAATAACCTGAACCATTGGGTCCTTCTTTGTTGCGTATATGCTTGCGCTTTATGAGTTGAAGTTAGCAGAACCATGTATCATGGGGAACGCTTTCAACATTGCATTGGTACTTTGTACCTAGTTGATATCATGTTCTTTTGCTTATGGATCCCGACGGTGTGAAATAAAAGTGGAACTTGTAAGATCATGGAGTTTATATGTGTGTTAGAGAAACACCTGGGCCGCTAGCCTAAGCCATGCCTAATCATGGTGGAAACTTGCAGCATAATTATAGTGAGCATTCTATGAAGCATCCTCAATAAAAACCTATGCAAATAGCAAATAAAAGATCGCTGAGATGCTCACTGTCTGCTTGCCTTGTCATTTTGACCATGGGATAGCTCCTATGTCATGTGCAAGGGGTACCCCGTTGGCGGTTCTTAATGATACACGTGTATTTACAATGACAAGAGCTTACTCATGACTGAAGTTGAGTAGCATGAGGTTCGGTACTCATAAGTAAGGGGCATGGGACTTCAATTTATAACTTGTCAAGCATATCCTCTTAGTTTTGTCACTTTAACCTTAATCACCAAAAGATGCCTATGATAGGGGCATTGAGAGCTGAAAGCTAGTAAGTATCATAATTTTTGGGAGCTCTTTATGAGACTTGCAATCCCTGCTTCCCTCTGTGAAGGGCGTTTCTTTTACTTTTTAGTCGAGCCCGTAAACCTATTCCTCTCTATCTCAGTAAGTATTTTGAGTTGTTGTGTTTCATTCATTCATATGATGATTTGTTCACTCATGTTTCTTATGTCCCTTGTTTTGCACATTGCTTTTATCTGGATGTTTACTACTTTGAAAGCTATCATTGAAAACCAGTTATTTTGTGAACTCTAGCAAATTATCAACTATTATTCGACCAAGAGCTAAGTTTGCCATTACCAATTATGATTCACTTTATGTATCTTTATTGTGTTTCCTTTACTCATTGCAAGTTGAGTTATATAATAGTGAGTTGTCTTCTATTATGATCTATGTATTTGATGAATGTGATGCTTCTTGTCAGTATTCTTTTATCGACTCTTCACTCCATGAACCTGAGGCCATGTTTATTGAGCTCAGTTTCGCTTGGGTACAAGCAAAGTCCAAGCTTGGGGGGAGTTGATACGTCCATTTTGCATCACTATTCTATGTCATAATTCACTGTTATTCATTGATATATTTCGTATTGAGAGGTGATACTTATGTTATTTCATCTGTTTTTGCATGGTTGATGACTTTTGGAGCATGGACCGCTGCAGTCAGGATTCTGATGGAAAAGGTGTTGTTTGGAGGAAAAATTCGCGAAGATCAGAAAATCCGGGAAAATACATGGAAAATCCTATTTTTTCAGAAGACGAAGGAAGCCAGAAGGGGGGCTGCAGATGGGCCACAGGGGGCCCACACCACCCCCTGGCGCGGGCCAACCCAGGCTGCACCACCAGGTGGTCTAGCCGCCCTGGTCCACCCCTGGCATTCCCCTCTGGCGTATATTATCCTCCCGAAGCCCTAAGACTCGGGGAGCGACCACATATAGATTCCGCCGCCTCTACGGGGCGAAAAACACCGAGAGAGAAAGATCTCTCCGGCGGACCCAATTGTTTCTGTCGGGGGAATTCCTTCCCGGAGAGGGAAGATCGTCGCCATCAACACCACCATCAAGCTGGACTTCATCAGAATCATCATCATCATCATCGCCACCACCATCATCACCATCAGCACCCTCATCACCATCTCCATATTGCTGTAACAATTGGGTTGAATCTTGCATAGTTCATAGGGGAAACTTTGCCGATGTTGATTACTCTTTGTAGTTGATGCTATTGAGTGAACCATTGAATTATTGTTTATGTTCAGATTGTTATACATCATTATTCCATATCTGATCATGATCCATATGATGTCTTGTGAGTAGTTTGTTTTGTTCTGGAGGACATGGGAGAAGTCATGTTGTTAGTAGTGGAGTTGTGGTGAGAAAGATTCAATAGTTTGATATTTAAGTTGTGGTGTACTTCTTCTAGTGGTGTCATGTGAACCTCGACTACATGACACTTCACCTATATGGGCCTAGGGGAATGCATTGTGTATTTGGCTACTAATCGTAGGGTTGCCGGAGTGACAGAAACCTGAACCCCCGTTAGGAAACCATTGCACAAGGGACATAAGGGTCTTAGAGTTTAAAGTTGTGGTTAGGTTTCTACCTTAATTACTTTCTTGTAATGTTTGCAAGGGGTATAATCACAAGTATGTATTAGTCCTAGGAAGGTCGGTACATTAGCACACGTTCACCCACACAACACTTAGCAAGCTAAAGAAGATTAATCAACTATATGAAGCGAAAGCACTTGACAGTCTTCCCATGTGTCCTCGAGAACATTTGGTCATCTTAAGTAATACAACCGGCTTATCCTTTGCTGCATGAAGGATTTGGCCACTTACTGCATTTATTCTTATTGTCTTTTGTTTACTCATACTTCATTTACTTGCTTTATCGAAAACCCCTAAAAATCCGTTTGCTAAGTATTTGTAGACAATTCCTGATCCATACCACTAGCCAGCACCTTCTGCTCCTCGTTGGCTTCGACACTCTTACTTATCAAAAATACTGCAATACACCCCCGATACTTGTGGGTCATCAGTAGACTACATACACCGCACGATGGATTTGACTGAGCCAGACCACTATGAGACCCCACAAGAGCTGGCAGACCACTACTATCATCAAGAGATGTCCACCTACATTCAGATAATAATGCGTTATGCGATGGTGCATGAACTCCATCCGCTCATGGGTGATCTTGATTCATATTCGATGGTGGATCAGCTGAGAGCAGAGTTCATAGGACATGTGCGCATGTGGAAGCACGAGTGATGTCTACGCACTTCTATTCTTGTAGACAGTTTATGGGCCTCCAAGTGCAGAGGTTTGTAGAACAGCAACAAGATTTCCCTTAAGTGGATCACCCAAGGTTTATCGAACTCAGGGAGGAAGTGGTCAAAGGTATTCCCTCTCAAGCAACCCTGCAATCAAGATACAAGAAGTCTATTGTGTCCCCAACACACCTAATACACTTGTCAGGTGTATAGGTGCACTAGTTCGGCGAAGAGATAGTGAAATACAAGTGGTATGGATAATTATAAGTGGTAACGGTGCTAGAAAATAACTTGATGGCGTGGAAAAGACTAAAGGCAAACTGAAATAAAGATGGAAGCAAGCAAACATGTAACAGATCTAATTGCAAACGGTGTCTCAATGCTTAGAAACAAGGCCTAGGGATCATACTTTCACTAGTGAACAGTCTCATATAAATATATTCTTCTTTATGATACTACGTTGAACTACTCTCCGGTTGGACACTCTAATCGATGGTAGGACTATAACAGCACACCTCAAAGTTCATCTTTCCCATCTAAATAACCCCACACTGTCACCTTGAGTACTAGATGAGTCCAACAAACACCACAATTTCATAAAGACATCCAACTCCAAATATAACTCATAACAAGTATTTGTAATCTCTAGCCTAAGTGCCACCATGGTGTGCACACTGTCAACTTCACACACATGGGGAGAGTAGAGATCTATTAAAGCACTTGAGTAGCAAGGTAGATCTACTTGATTACAAAGCTCATGATCACAATAGGATCATGCATAGAGAGAGAGAGATGAACACATAGCTACCGGTAGAACCCTTAGCCTCGAGAGAGAACTACTCCCTCCTCATCATGGGAATCAGCAATGGTGATGGAGATGGCGGTGGAGATCGATGGAGATGGCTCCGGGGGCACTTCCCCGTCCTGGCAGGGGGCCGGAGCAGAGACTTTTTGTCCCCCGAATCTTCCCTTTGGTGGCAGCGGCGCTGCGGAACTTTTCGTGGCTGGAGGCTTGACTCTTTAGGGTTTTCACATCGGGAGGAATATATAGGCGAGAGGGGAGACCGAGGGGGTGCCAGAGGGGCCCACACCACCCCCTGGCGCGGCCTGGCCTGGCCCGCGCCACCAGGTGGTGTGGCCACCCTCTAGCCCTTCTCCGTCTCGTATTCTGGCTCCAATTGTCTTCAGGGAAAATAACAACTTTGGCTTTTGTCCGGTCCAATTCCGAGAATATTCATTTTCTGACTTTCCTAGAACGAAAAACAACAGAAAATAGGCAACTGGCACTGTGGCATCTTGTTAATAGGTTAGTCCAATAAACCATATGAAAAGTACTCCAAAGTTGGAACAAAACACAAAAAAGTAGATAAAACCAAGCATGGAACATCAAAAATTATAGATACATTTGCAATGTATCAACGAGCTGCTTGGAGAGTTCCTTTCCATACAGATGGAGGAGCATACATGTCTGAAGAGTCACTTGGAGTGCATTCTTGATGCACACATGAGACTGGTTCACTTCATGGATTACTGGATGGATGATTCGTTTGTGATAGGCGTGTTGCTTCGATCGTTGACTCCCAGCTATGAAGGACATGTCCGAAGTAGCATCATGAGTGGTGATACGGAAACAGTGGATTTCCAAGAGTTCATATTACATTTCAGGAACGTAAAGGTTGAACCGATCACCGGAGAGGTCATCGATGACAAAGGTATATATTTGATATACAATTTTATAAGTGTTATAATCTCGCAAACACATTTGCAGTGTTAAATATATTTGATACTTGTTCTATTTTACTAAAAACAGGTCCTTCTGCATGAGAGGTGCTTGCTGGAGAGGAGGTGACGCTACGTGTTGATGGCGAGCATGATGATGATGGCCGACGACACTCTCCCTCAACATTTATCATTTAGTTTATGTTTTAGGATGATTATTGTAATCAAGAGATTGTGAACTTCTCTAGTGTGTCTCACATTTTGTGAAACGGTTATTCATATCAGTTTGTAACAAATAGTTATTCCACTTTTATGAATGATTTCTATTCGTGTTCATATCTTGTTTGATTACTTGTGTATTATCCTTGTTGTTTGAAACTAATTGATAATGAATGAACATTTGTAAAATAATGAAATGCCTTTAAAATACCCAACTTAATGATATTTCATTAATGAATGAAACCATTGTTAAAATTCGAACTTATGTGATAATATGTGAAAGTCATTCGATTTCTTGTCACATATAAATCATGCCTAAGTTCGGCAAAATAACTTAAACATCGTGTATTACTTGAATACAAAGTGTTTAATGAATTGTTAAAGTAAATACATATCTGATGTATTGTGTTTTAACAAAATGGGAATTATCATTAAATGATTGTTTAAAATTGTAAAGTAGTTTACCAAAGGGTATGAATATAAAAGAGAATCTAATTACTATGATTTGATAAATAGTAATGAAATTTGACTTTATAAGAATGGCATAAAAGAAATTGTGAAACGCAATGTGTTTGAAATGCAAAGCATCACAATGTGATATTAGATATCAAAGTGGGTTGATAGATGGCACCAAATAAATCGTTGTAGTGTAGATATAGAGACCATTAGTTAGAAATAGTTAGCACTCAGTTAGAATATATAGTGAACCATTTAAATTCGTGAAAGTTTTGGGGTTATTCGATATAACCAAAACAATAGCGAATAAGTCCTTGTAGAGTATTCATTGGAAACTTTGAATATGAAATCCATAGCTAAACCAAAAGAGAAGCAAAACTAGTATTGCTTGGACTTTGGTGCATTCTTGAGAAAGTTCGCTTTTAGTGATATTTCTCGATTATGGAGCAAATGGAAGATAGTAAAAAACCTTATGAGGATTCAAAATCCATGCATCAGAGTGTTGAGAAGCACAACGGAAAATGTTCCTGAACAATTCTCTTCACAAAAGGAAAGAATCAATGATAATGATCATTGTGATTTTCCCCACCGGTGTTTTCACTACATAAAGTAGGATTCAAAATGAAATCCATATCTTGTATGGAGACATTTGTGAATCATTTTTCATGATTCTTGGAATATGACATACCTACGAACTACTAAGGAAATAATGGTAAACTAGAATTATGAGAAATCCCATAGCAAAACTCCCTTGAGATTAGAAAGCAATTCATTGTTGAATCTCACAAGTAAAAGGGGTTACTTGGATTTTCCCAAATGACTGCAAAGCCATAGTGGAAAAGGGGGTGAATGACAAAAGCACAATTTGTCAAGTATTGGACGAATTCAAATGAATTTGATTCATGTGTGCTTAAATGTCTAGTGGATTTAAAACTAGTAAAAGTTTGATAATTGATCAAAGGATTTGAAGTTGTTCAAAATAGTGAGTAGATATGCAATTTGCATGAAATTGAGTAGGAGCTATGAAAGTCTTCCTAAAACAATATGTTGGTGACATATTTTTGAGTGGAAGCTTATACAGTGATTCTTAAGGGTGTTAAGAGTAAAAGCGAAAGTACTTATAAATAATGATTTATAAGGTGTGGAAGTTGTTAATAGGTGTATTATGATATTATGTAGTATTCCTTAAGGGATTCTGAAAAGGGTTTCATAATAGAAGTTAATTAAGGAACTAGTCCTGAATAACTCAAATTAGGAATAGTATTAAGTTAAACATCAATGGTTGAAAGAAAGAAAAGGATGATCATCATCCACTATGTTAAGGCATAGGTTCTATCTTAGAAAACCATGATGATAACTTAACATAATATATGGTCCAATAAGGAACGTTTGAAAGTGATTAAGTCTGAATCACAGAACATTGAGCTAAGTTTGTCCACAGTGTCTGATAGAGAACTGTAGACATATTTTCCATATCCAGAAAGGATGGCATATCTTAAAGCATAAAGGGTTATGTTATAAGGGAATATGTTGGAAACTCCCGTAATACTGATTAGAGTCAAGTAGGAAGCGAGGTGAAAAAACATCGAAAGTTACACAGAGTGCACTAGTGTTTCGATGATTACATTTATAATACTCCCTCCGTTCCTTAATATAAGGTGTATAGTTTTCTTTCACGAATATTAGCGCACAGGCTGGGAGGGCAAATTTCGTTGCTTTAGGACGTGAATACCCTAGGTGATTGACATGATATAGAGGAAACATACGAAATCTGGGTACCCCCTCTCTCTTGATCAGATTAATTGCCTCATAAATAAGAGGAACAAATCCCAAAATTCTCTATACACCTTATATTATGGAATTTTTCACAAAAACTATACACCTTATATTAAGGAACGGAGGGAGTAATAGATAAGGGTACCATCTAAATTGTTGTATAATGTTATGGCAGGGCTAGTTCTCTTTTAGCGTAGAATGATGTGTCCCAGGGCACAATGCCCATGAGAAAGCCCTCGAGGTTGATCTAACGTCACTGTAGGCTCCTGGAATCAGGCCTCATTCTGCTGCCATAGCAACGATGCATACACAAAGATGTTATCATGTGATGATAAAGTATTAATGTCAATCAAGGTGACATTAGTAAGTTGCAAAGGATTTGGGACTGTAAAGTACAGACCCAAGACTCAACCTCTTCCATGAGCAAGCATGTTCAGGGTACTGGTAATGGTGCCAATGATTGAGAACAAATGCAGCTAGTGTATTTGTACTCTAGTGCAAGTGGGAGACTGTTGGAAATATGCCCTAGAGACAAATAGTAGTAAGGACTATTATCATATTTCATATAGTTTATGATTAAGTTTTATATCATGCTATAACTATATTTAGTGGAAACATCAATACACGTGTGATATACAAACAACCAGGGGTTCCCAGTGAAACTCTAGTCACGTGTTCATTGGTCAACAGATGATCATGTTTCCTGATCATGTGGCATTTATGCCAGTTGGAAATGGAGTCATCTCATTGTGAGAATGAGATGATGAACCAATACCCAACCTAAACATCGTGACCCTATCATGTCACAAAGTCAAGTTGCGATGATTAGAAATGGATCCTCGTATACTATTCCTTAGACCGTGAGGCTATATCAATCACTGTCTCCCGAGAGTGCTTAGATATCATCAAGCGCCACTTGGTAATATAGTGGTTATAAAGGTGTGTTCAGGTGCTCGGAGGAAACCTTAGAGGCAATATATGTCAAGAGCGGGATTTGTCCGTCCATGTGACGGGAAGATACTCAAGGGCCCACTCGGAGAAGTAATATCCAATAGCTGCGCAGCGTGTGATTTGATCACAGGGATATCACTTGTCGGAACGAGTCAAGTAGCATTGTTCAGTAACGAGATTGAACATGGCATGGTGATGTCATTGATCAGATCTCGGGCAATGCAAGTATCGAGTGACAAAGGGAATAAGACACGACTGTCCCGGTTCAAACAACGAAAGATCTTCATGGAATACACAAGGGTCACATGGCCATCCAGGTCCCTCTATCGATCATTAGTGCGGGAGTGTCCCGACCATGTCTGGAGTGTTCCCGAACCATGGGGTATCACGCTTAAGGGCTTGATGATGCTTAGAGAGTGTTTATAGGATTGGAATAATCGCCGAAGAATAGTAGAGAGAAAGCCGGAAGGGTTTCGGTAAGTCCGGAGGATGTCCGGAGTGGAGGTGGAAGGTGTTGCATAGCCACGGAGGTTGAATAATATGTGAATGAATGTTAAATATTGATTTAATCATTTATTCATAATTATTTAATAAAGAGAAAAACCAATTTAATGGGTCAAAGGCTTAATGGGCCAATTTCCGGAGGGAGAGGGTCCATTAGGGAAAGGACAGAGGGAGAAGGGGGCAAGGGGGTGGCCGGCTGGGCCTAGCCTCCCCCCCCCCCACGGGGCCCACTAGGTGGCCGGCGGCCTCCCCTCCCCCTCCTCTCCTTTAGTCCCACCCCGAGACTTTGAGGGAGGTAGTACCTCCCCTCCCCCTATATATAGTGGGGGTATTTGGCCAAATAAAATACACCAATAATCAATAAAGGTCTTCTCACTTTTGGGAGGACCTCTAATTGATATTTTCTCTCTCCCCCTCTCTCTCCCGTGACCGTGGTCCCAAGTCTGGACTGCGCGAGCAAGAGACATCTTCACTACGGAGCACCGTCGCGCTATGGGATTCGGATCCGGGAGCTCTACTTCCAGAACTGCTACTGGATCGGGGAAGCGGGAGTCATCGTTAGGCACCGGACGTGTGTAACTCCCCGCGAGGTGTCGCACTTGAGGCACTCAAGTCGTTGGAGCCAAAGGAGCGCAAGGACTTCATCACGACCTTGAGGTCGGCTTCGCCTCGTCTATATCAACCACGTTCTCCTGAGCGTTGACAACGCTTTTTGGTCTTCAATGGTAAGTTCGCAAAAAGCCCCTCCCATTACTGTATTATTAATAGATAGGTCCTGGCAGCTTTAGGGGTTCAGGGGCGTAGGGTAAAATTTTATTGTTTTCATACGCGGAACCCCTACACTCCGTATGTGGACGAATAGGCAACAACCGCTGCTCACATCATCCTTATAACCACAGCAGTCAGCAATCGACATCAATCGAATTACTGCGCTATTAAGGGACGTAATCCCGTAGGACGTATCCCATGGCATGGATAGTGTTCCGTGAGTTTCCTCGATTTCCCAAGTTGATACGTAAGGAGTGCCAACAGCTTTATAGTCACTGTAAGTGCTAGCATGCCTCCGTCAACAATAAGTAGTTCCTCCATCAAGTCCCCGCAAGAGGAAAATATTGAGAGGTCGACTTATCTCACAATCAAGATGTAGAGAATCTAACACGTGGTCATAGCGATGAATATCATAATAGACTTTATCTTATTTCAATCTCATACTAGGGTTTCTCTATCTCCCCAAGAACTAATGATCTACTTAGACATGGAGGCAATCAACATCATGGAAATGATAATAGGAACAATCATAGATGAATAGTACTTGTATAAATCCACAACGAGTATAGGAATTACAACAAGATCTAGACAAGATGTAGATGGGATGGATGGAGATGGTGCTGATGCAGCGGTCGACGATGAAGATCGATGTATTAGCCTCCCGGATCTGCGCAGGGCGAAGATGGATCCCTTGTGGATGAATTCCCCTCCAGATGCCTTTCGGAGGTGAGGTTTCTGCGATTTCTGGGTGTTCTGTATATCATCTCCTCGAACCAATTGCACGGGGTGAAACTATTTGACGAGGCGGAGGCAGCGCCAACTATACGGCTGTAGCTATACAGGCGGAAGAGATGCTCCCGCCGTATAGTTGGTCGTTGGGCTCTCTGCCTCCTTTGTTCGCTTCTGGTTTTCTTCTGGTATTATTAATATTACCCAAATAAGCGATTTACGTTGTTTTTTACTCCTTTTCTCCACAATGCAACTGCTTCAATAATTGTATCCATTGGATCCATCATCTGTCCTGATCCTGGTGAAAACAGATATAAAATGTGCACGCAAGCGCCGTAAAATACCAAGATCCTACATCTACAATGCAAAATAATTGTGTAAAACATGATGCAAATATGCACTCATCAACTTCCCCAAGCTTAGACTCTTGCTCGTCCCGAGGAAGTTTTTAGCTTAATGGATGTGATCCTCATATTCATGAAGCTGAGTCGATAAAATAAATGAGGCGATTGCAGCATGTGTTTATCATGTACGATACATGGGAATAAGTCCATGAATGATACCTTACTTGAACCATCTGAATAGTATTGGAAGGCTTCCATACCTTATTTATCAATAGTTCATAAAAGATGAATCTCAACATAATGTAAAAGAATTCGGTTCAACCGAATGAGTTAACGAGGTAGTCCCAAGTGTTTTAGGATCAACATATTCACTTGGGATTCAAAATCTCAAAGTTGTCTCTTTGTCATACTACAATACAATGGTATATGCCTATTTGCTCTTTGCACATTCGCTCTTTTTCTTCTTTCTTCTTTCTTTTCTTTTGCATATATGCTCACACTTTTGGTTTAAGTGTTGTGCAAAGGAGCTAGCCATATATTCCACTTCATGTAGGAATTCAAAGTTCAACAATCTCAATTATCAAATTCCAACTGTATATGAAGCATTCATATGACTTGAGATTCTACCACGACATGTTCTCACTCTATTTGGATAGCACTTTCATTTTCCTTTGTTCAAGGTTTCTTTTTCAACTTAATTGTATAGATAATTTTTCTTCGTGAATCAAACCGTAAACTTACAGCATATTGACTAAATTATCTGTATGTGTTCCATTAATACCAATGGTGTGGAAGACTCCTATTAATATCATCAAGTGCAAGTAAAATCATACTCAAGCCTTTCATATATCAATAAAGCAAACACAAACTCAATATTGCTCCATATATAATAATAAACTCGGAATTTCATAAAAGGGATCGACTATTCCTGAAGGGAATTCTAATGATGAAAACTTTATTTCTAGTTTGAACTAATGCAAGGATAATAATAAAAACTTATGAGATAGATTACAAGGTCTTAAAGATCTCCCCAAGCTTGGAATCAAGCCAGGCGGGATCAAATAATCCCTTGCGATTATTTGATACTGTGATTGTCGTAGATCACTGTGGCGCCATGGCATGTAACACCACGGTGTGTAGCTTATTGTTGTTCTCTTCAAGACTAGTTATGTGGCTATAGCATTTGCGCAGATCAGATTGCAGGGTGTCCACTCTATCTACGAGCTTGGTCACCAGTGGAATGAGGTCTTCCTTCTTCTCCATCTCATTGAGACGGTGACGGACTTCTACGTGATGGAGTAGCTCCTTCTTCTGATATATCTCTAGTGCCCGCACGTAATCCTTGGCCCTGGGGATAGCTTCTTCTTCCTCATCCATAATTGACGGATCGGGGAAGTGGAAACCGTACCTCCACTCTTCTTGAGGTTTAACCTTCATACGAGCACCAATGGTTGGCTTCGAGGGTGGAACCTCCCCTTTTCCTTGCTAGCCCCTGCACAAATATTAGATTAGTCCTTATGCTTGTGCGGCCTTGGATCGGTTGTGATGAACTTGACCATCTCCACACGCCCTTTTCCATGTGGCTTGCGATCTTCTCTCTCTTGTTGAGCTTTCTTCATCACCACCCAATTGATCTCCGGTGGATCGTAGATGTCACGACAGATGTAGACGTCAAGTACATCATTGATACGTCATAAATGTATCTATAATTTTTGATATTCCATGCTTGTTTAGTATATACTTTCTTATGTTTTGTCCACACTTTGGAGTATTTTTATACATTTTCTAGAACTAACCTATTAACAAGATGTCACAGTGCCAGTTGCCTGTTTTCTGCTATTTTTGGTTTCAGAAAAGGTAGTAAGGAAAAATTCTCGGAATTGGACCGGACAAAAGCCAAAGTCAATATTTTACCCGAAGCAACATGGAGTCCAGAGGGGAGACGAAGTGGCGCACCAGGGCGGCCACACCTGGTGGCGGTGCGGCCTGGGGGCACGCCACCAGGGGTGTGGGCCCCCTGGTGCTCCACCAACCTTGTGATGGGTTCGTAGCATGGAAAACAAAAAAATTCTACCGCAAGAACGAACAAAACCCAGATCTAATCTAGATAAAAGCCAAGATCTAATCTATTAGACATGTGCAACGAGATAGATAGGAACTAACCCTCGTAGATCCGAAAGCGTTAACGAGATTAGATCTCGTGGTTGATGTAGTCGATCACTTGCCGATCTCAAGATCGTGTGGACGATCCTTCCGGCGTCGCGTTCCAGCAGCGCTTCCGCAGTCGGTCAAGTGGACGATCCTTCCGGCGCCGCATTTCGGCAGCGCTTCCGCAGTAGGTCAAGTGGACGATCCTTCCGGCGCCGCGTTTCGCCAGCGCTTCCGCAGTCGGTCACACGTGCGGAGTCGAAGCAGACCTTCCTCTCCCTGTTCCAACGAGCAGCGGAGGTAGTAGATCTTCTCCACGGAATCCCAGCAGCACGACGGCATGGTGGTGGTGGTGGAGTAGAGAATTCTGCAGGGCTTCGCCTATGCCTATGCAGAAGAAAGGTGGAGGAGAGAGGCGGCAGCGATTGGGAGTTATGTGTGGAGGGCTAGGAGGGGGCGCCCCTCCCTTCTATTTAAAGGAGGGAGGCGCGCCTAGGGAGGGGGAGTCCTAGTAGGACTCCCCTCCTATGGCCGGCGGTGGGAAGGGGGGAGGAGTCCTCCTCCCCCACGAATCCGTGTCTTGCCCCACTAGGTTTCCTTTGACCCTTTCTTGGTTTTCAAGAAAACTCCAAGAAATCCTCTAGAACCTTCCAGAACATTCCGAAACCTTCTAGAATCTCCATACAAACACTCCGGAACATTTCCTAACTCAGAAAATGATCCCCAATATATGAATCTTATTCTCCGGACCATTTCGGATCTCCTCGTGATGTCCCGAATCCAATCCGAGACTCCGAACAACATTCGGTCTCCAACGCATATTCCATATCTACTTAAAACAACTTCGAACCTTAAGTGTGTCACCCTACGGTTCGCGAATATGCAGACATGACAGACACACATCTCCTATCAATAACCATCAGCAGGACCTGGAGATCCATAATGGCTCCCACATACTCAACGATGACTTCGTGATCGATTGAACCACTTACATACGAAACTAATTCCCTTTGTCTCGCGATACTATACTTATCTGAGGTTTGATCGTCGGTATCTCCATACCTAGTTCTACCTCGTTACTGATAAGTACTCTTTACTCGTTCCGTGATATGTCATCCCTTGTGACCTAGTCACATGCTTGCAAGCTAACTAGATGACATTCCACCGAGAGGGCCCAGAGCATATCTATCCGTCATATGGATGGACAAATTCCAATCTTGGTTCATGCGCTTCAACACATACTTTCAGAATACTCAATGACACCTTTATAACCACCCAATTACGAAGCGGCGTTTGATGTCATCAAAGTATCCATCCGGTGATGGTGATTAACATAACTTCATGGTCGAAGGATTAGGTTACTATGTATTTGAAAGCTTACAGCAATACGAACTTAATGATTTGATCTTATGCTACGCTTACTATGGGTGTGTGTCCATCACATCATTCTCCTAATGATATAACCTTGTTATTAATCACATCCTTATGTCCATGATCAGGAAACCATGATCATCAATCAATCAACAAGCTAGTTCAACAAGAGGCTTACTAGGGACTCTCTTATGTTTACAAAACACACATGTATTAGTGTTTCCTAATAATACAATTATAGCATGGGGATGTAAACATTTATCATAAACATAAAGATATAATAATAACCATTTTATTACTGCCTCTTGGGCATATCTCCAACACCTTGCTCTTCCGCCTATAAAAGCCTCCCGGGACGAAAAACCTAAGTACCCGATCAAAATTCCACGAAAGAGTTTGTAGACGCCGTCATCACCATCCCTAAATTGGGAGGGATTTGAAGCTCTTCCCGACACCCTGTCGATGGGGAGACATCACCCTAGAGGCCTTAATCATCACCATGACTGCCTCCGGTGTGATGCGTGAGTAGTTCATCCTTGGACTACAGGTCCATGTAGTAGCTAGATGGTTGGTTCTCCTCCTTTGTGCTATCATGTTTAGATCTCCTGAGCTCCGTTCATGATCAAGATCATCTATTTGTAATCTTACATGTTGTGTTTGCAGGGATCTGATGGATATTGAGATGCTATTTCAGATTGATTATTGGTTCTATCATGTCTATGTTATTTGTGATCTTGCATGCTTTCCGTTGTTAGTAGCTATCTTGGCCAAGTAGATGCTAGCAACTCCAAGAGGGAGTATTTATGATCGATAGTGGGTTCATGCCTTTAGTAATCTAGGGAAGTGACAGGAATCTCTAAGGTACTAGATGTGCTATTGCTACTAGGGAGAAAACATCAATCCTTTGTCCATGGGACAATCATATTGTTTAGTTTACACACTTTTGTTTATGCAATTATCTCTTGCTTGCAACTTAATACTGGAGGGGGTTCGGATGATAACCTGAAGGTAGATTGTTAGTCATATATGCAGTTGGATTATGGTCTATGTATAATGTTGTAATGCCCAATCAAATCTCATAGGAGTCAAGATGATTAGTATATGCATGTATGCTTTCTCGATGTCTGTTAATTGCCCCACTGCAATTTGTTCACCCAGCATGTCATCTATCTTAAGGAGAATCACCTCTAGTGAACTATGGACCCTGGTCCATTCTTTTACCATTGCTATACCATCTACTATTTACTGTTTACTTTCTACAAGCAATTACTATCTTCCACACAATACGTTTAATCCTTTGTTTTCAGCAAAACGGATGAGATTAACAACCTCACTGTAAGTTGGGGCAAAGTTCTATGGTTGTGTTGTGCAGGATTCCAAGTTGGAAACAACACCCTTGGGTGTTGTTTCCTTGCTCCTACTAGTTTGATAACCTTGGTTTCATAACTAAGGAAAAACTTGCTACTGTGCTCATCATACCTTCCTCTTGGAGTTCCCAACGAGCTCGATATATTTTGAGCCATCAAGCCTTTTTTCTGGCGCTGTTGCCGGGGAGTCAAGGACAACTTCACAAGGGGAGTCCTTCATAACCAATCTCTTTACTTTGTTTTTGTTTTGCTTAGTTTATTTTTCTTTGTTTGCATGTTTCTTTCTATCAAAAACACACACAAAAATTAGTTGTACTGGTTTGCTCTTCTTTATCAAAAACACACATAAAAAATCTTATCTTAAGTTTCCATTATGTCTAGGATTGCTCCAATCACTATGTTGCCTGAAGAAATGATTTTTAATTTCAAGAAAGGAATTGAAGAGAGTTTCAAAGAAGCTTGGTCTAGAATCTCTGATTTATATGAAAAAACTGAACCTAAAATGACTCTAAGTTTGTTTCTTAGTAGTTTCTACTTTGGACTTGCTCTTTGCTATAGATATGCTTTGGATGTTGTAGTGGGAGGAGTTTTCCTCCAGTGCAATGAGGGTGACATTTTTAATGCCATAAAGAAGTTGTCCGCAACAAATGAATTGCCTAGCAAATCTGATTCCTCCATTACAAACATTATTGCTAGGTTGAACACTCTTGAGACCAACACTGCTAGTTTAAAAGAATGCTATAACATGCTTAGAGAGCATCATGCATATGTCCCAATAAATTCTGAATCTTCAAAATTGTTTCCTACAGTAAAAGTTGTTCTAAATAATGAAACTTTTCATGCTCGTTGTGATACCATGTCTAAATTCTGCCTTATGCCTAAAGATATCTATGAATCTTTAAATCTTTGGGGACTTTTTGAAGGAGGAGAAGAAATATCTATTACTAATAATGCCACAATATTACCTATTGGAATAGCTGAAGGAGTCTTTACAAAGATCCTAAGGAAAGTGGTGTCCACTGATTATCTTGTTATTGAATGTGTAGGAAAAGGACAAATTACACTTGTAAGATCCCTACTAAAACTCCTTGGAGCGATAATAGATGTGGAAAAAAGTATCATGCATTTTGCTTCTCTACCAAACAATCATACGTTCCCAAAAGATAAGAATAAAGGTAAGAAAGGTAGAGGCAAGAAATTTGGTCTTAATGCTTCTTCATTTGTGAATACTTGAATCTTGCTTCTTATGCCTAGCTCAAAGGCGTTAAAGAAAAGCACTTATTGAGAGATAACCCAAAAAATTATTCAGTAAGTTTTTTTTTGATTCTTGGAAGTTATTGCTTAAGTAATAACCTCTCTTTATCCTTTTTGTGTGGTTTTTGTGCCAAGAGTAACCTCTAATGAGAGAGAAGTAAGACTTGGGAAAGTTGCTGTCCTGAAACAGATTTTTGTGCTTCGCTATAAAAATTTGTGAAAAATCTCTGTATGTCGGATTGAGATGTAATTTTTTTGTGCTTATGCCCCAGGTTGTTATCTAACTTTCATTAGTTTAACACTTTTCGATTTGAGCAACATAAGTTCTTTGGAAAAATCGGTTTTTATCTGTTGGTCTGTTTTGACAGATTTCTGCCATTATTTGCATTTGCCTCTTAATCGCTTTCTCTTTGAGTTCTTGCCAAATTATTGAACTTTTAAAAGGAATTGCTACATTACCTTGTGTTTTAATGGAAGTTTTTACTTGTGTTAAAACTGAACCTAAAGACTTATTATCTTAAGTACACTAATGTTGCTAATAAAGATTGTGTGAAGTTTTCTATGAAGGAAAATTTTAAAGTGTAGGGAAGAATAATGTGATAAGATGAAGTATGTACAAAAGCTCAAGCTTGGGGATGCCACCCGTGTCACCCCAAGAAATATTCAAGAAGTACAAGCGTCAAAGCTTGGGGATGCCTAAGGCAGCCCTTCTTCATCAATAAAAATCTCAGGTTTTCTTCCAAACACTTCATTTTTATTATTTCATGCATAATTGCGTTGTTCTTGGAGCGTCTTTGTTTTTATTTTTAGTTTTTGTTTGTTCAGTTTGCTTAAATAAATTGGTTGGACCTCCGCATTCATACATAGTTCAAATAAGTTGGTTTGGATTGGAAAAGAGTAGGAAAATTCATGCTTATAAGTGGTATAAAAGGAGTCTTGTTTTGACTGTGGCCTAGACTTTATCATGTCATGTTTGATATTGCTTTGACTTTATGCTTAGTGATTATTGCTGTAGCATGACTTGTTACAAACAATTGAGATTGCTTAATGTGCCTTGAAAGAATCATGCGTTGTTTTAGCATATAAAAGCATAATATTGTGGTATTCTCCTTTGATGCTTTATTTGGGTTGACTTGGCGCATGCTCGCACCATGTTAAGACTATACCAAGTCACCATAGCCTCTATGATCATTTATTTTTTGACTTGTAATATCACTTTATGCTTTAATTAATGATGTTTTGTCGCTTTGCATGATTATGGCCATTATTGCTCTCTTAGTTGGTCGCTCCCAGTTTTTTGCTAGCCTCCACATGTACCAAGTATGAGTTCCACTCATGCATCCAACTCCAAATAAAACCAAGTTATTCCAAAGAGTCCACCATACCTACCTATTAGCATTATTGCTATTCCAAGTATATTCATATTTTTATCTACTTTCTGAATTAAACTTGTTATGTGAAAATTAGTGATTAGAGCTCTCATGAACTTGATGGCATACTTTACTTTCTTGTACTTAATAAACTTGAACCATTGTGCCCATCTATATTGCATATATGCTTGCGTTTTGTAAGTTGTGAATTAGCAGAACCATGTTACCATGGGGAATGCTTTCAACATTGCACTTTATTTAGTTGATATCATGTTCTTTTTCTTATGGATCCCGGCGGTGTGAAATAAAAAGGGAGCTTGTAAGCTCATGGAGTTTGTATATGTGTTAGAGAAACGCCATGGCAGCTAGCCTAAGTCATGCCTAGTCATGGTGGAAACTTGCAGCATAACCATAGTGAGCAATATGTGAAGCATCCTCAATAAAAAAGAAAAAAATGAAAAGAAAAAAGGGAAAACCCTATGCAAATAGCAAATAAAAGGATCGTTGAGATGCTCATTGTCTGTTGCCTTGTCATTTTGATATGGGAAAGCTCCTGTATCATGGGGCAAGGGGTACCCCGTTGGCGGTTCTCTATGATACACATGTACTTACAATGACAAGAACTTACTTGTGACTAAAGTTGAGTAGCATGAGGTTCGGTACTCGTAAGCAAGGGGTATGAGATTTTCAGATTATAACTTGTCAAGCATATCCTCATATTTGTTCACTTTAACATTAATCATCTAAAGATGCTTATGATAGGGGTAATGAGAGATGAAAGCTAATAAGTGACATAATTATTAGAAGCTCTTTATGAGACTTGAATCCCTGCTTCCTTCTATGAAGGGCCTTTTTTTACTTTTATGTTGAGTCTCAGTCTTCTACTAGATCATGTTGGCGTGTGTTGCCGCGCCCATCCATGATGACTATAGAATATTAGGAATCGATGGAAATTTACCTGGAAAGAAGTTTAATATATCTAAAATAAAGTTAGAAATTTAAAGTGTACTTTTTATTAGATGTTACGCAAAAAAGCCAATGAAATTAGATAGTCAGAAAATAATGCAGTAGACCAAAGAATAAGTAATTTTTGAAGCCAAGTGGTAGTACCTGGCCTCCACCATCACCAACCTTAAAGGGAACTAAAATGCGCTAGATTTTGTTGCAGGTTACTTACTACTATTGCACGTCAGTTTATGTATTGGTGTGGGTATATTGCAATTTTTCTCTCAATAGAATGATAGGAATTTAAGAGCATGAGATGAGTTAATAGTATGTAACATCTTCATTAATAAATTGACTAAGGAAGATGCTCAGAATCCACGTATCCAATATTTCACGATTGTTTAAGAGAAATATAGAACAAAACAAGTGATAACATAAAAGGAAATCTCTCCTTCAAAACTTGCCATTGCACTGACCATCCATAGGTCCAGCTTTGTTCGCCCACCTTAAATAAGGATATTGCATAAGCAGTTATATATAGCATTCAATCCTAGAAAATTAAAATTTCTTCGTTTGCATGTATGAAATAGCAGGAGTTAGCACCAATTAAAATTTACTTATGATATAAAATATAGTAAGAACCAAGAAATATTAGACAATAAAAGGCACCTTTTTTAATGTTCTCCAGCTCTCAATAATTCATTATGGTCATCACTGGATGCGAAAAAGAAAAGAAAGTGAAGGGTACTCATGATATATATATAGCATTCAAGCATAAAAAATTAAAATATCTTTCTTTGCACCCAACCCAAGTAATAGAAGGAGCCAGCTCAACAAGTCAAATACTTAAGTTAGCTGCTTCCGATTGGTATAAAACGTCAGTGCATGAAATTTACTTCTTAAATATCATAGGACAGAATCGAGTAAATATTAGACAAGAGAAGGGATCTGACTTGATGTTCTCTAGCCCTCAATAACTGGACATGGTCGACATTGGATGAAGCAAAGTGAATGTGAGCAGTCTTATGCTTACTATCCCTATAGGGAGGTTTACCAAGATAAGGAGATTGCAAAAATATAATGCTGTTGCTTGAGAAACTGTGCCATTGGTCGACTACACAATTAATGGATTACTCTACAAAAGTGATTTAAGCTGAGTATATTTTCTTTTGCAATCTCTCAACATAAATATATTTTTTCTCTTTCTCCATGGGACTATAACATCATTCTGAAACATTGAAGCATTCTCAAGATATCGAACGACTACGCCACCCGCAGTAGCAAGTTAGCACCTAGTCAGTGTAAAGTTCACTATAATGCGGCAGGTATCAGATAAAAAAGCGTGGAAGTTATGTACCTCGGATGGTAACAATTAGATATGCAAATACCAGTGGTACCAAAGCTATGACCGAAGAAGCTTAATAATATGGTGAACAAAATAGAAATCCACATATGTAGCTCAAGCACGTATCTCAACGAGTTGAGTAGTTCATGGCCTGCAAATAATAAACAATGTACTCAATCAGATTTTTGACACATGAACGATTTGCCATTGCATTAATTGCCATCATACCTTCAGAGTCGCAGTGTAGCTTGACTTGTCGATGCCAGAAGGCTCAGGCTCACCACTCCTCGGGGGCGACAACCCAGCTATAGCTCCCATGTAGCCTGCCCAGTTCGTGCCTCCGTGGTGTATCGATACTGCTGGGAAACGATGTTGGTTTTGGGGGAAGCCTTGCGAATAGATCTGTGTTCAGCAGCAAAGAATGAGGCGAACCTTCCTTACTGTTGGCTTTCTCTAGAATGTTCTTGTTTAGGGGGCGCTCTCAAGGTCGATTTTGGGGGCACCATGGCATGATGGGTGCGGAGTACGGGCAGACGTATGTAGAGGCGGCGGACGCGCTGCCGTGTCATCGGGGAAGGATCGAGGAGGCGGTGCCGCTCGGAAATTGCGAGAAGAAGTCTGTTTGGGTTCTCTTTAAGGAATGTGCGCTCGGAGGTAAGCGGGCTTTTGTGAGCGGTTTCATCCCTGTTTAATTAGAGTAGGCCAATTTGATACCCAGAATAGCGACCCCTAGGGACAAAGCGGGTCAGTGCAGGATCAAACGAAAGAATAGACGGGACGGAAACAATCAGACAACGTGATCTGACGGCTGAGAGTGTCTAGTTCACGAGAGAGCTCCCTTTTGTCCCAGTTATTATATCCCTAATCTTTATGCACCTATTGAGAGAGCATAGTGGTTATTCTTAGTTTAATGTGCATTGTCCCAAAACTTGTTGATTAATTCATAACTTTGATATTGCTTGTTCCTAAACTATTTGTATCTAGTCACCCTTATGAACTTTGAAGGTGTCCTATGCATTTATGTTTTGCTATACCATGAGGGACAAGCTGAATACCATTATCATTATGTTTTCTATTTGTGAAACAAACAAACGTCTTTCAAAGCATCGTTATTCATGAAACTTTTGTTTGTACCTCTACATGTTACAACATAGTTGCTATGTCTTATTGTTAGAACTATATCTTTCATGTTTATGTTAGAGTACTATGATTCCACCCATCAATATTTTACAAATACCTTGATCAAGATTGTGATGGTGCATGTCACCTAAAAAATTATTCTTTTTTATCACTTACCTACTCGAGGACGAGGAGGAGTTAAGCTTGGGGATGTTGATACGTCGTAAACATATCTATAATTTTTGATGTTCCATGCATGTTTACTATCTACTTTCTTATGTTTTATCCACACTTTGGAGTATTTTTATACATTTTCTGGAGCTAACCTAGTAACAAGATGCCATAGTGCCAGTTTTCCTATTTTCTATTATTTTTGGTTTCAGAAAAGCTGGTAAGGAAATATTCTCGCAATTAGACCGGACAAAAGCCAAAGTCAATATTTTACCCGAAGCAACACAGAGTCCGTAGGGGAGACGAAGTGGAGCACCAGGGCGGCCACACCTGGTGGCAACACGGCCTGGGGGGCGCCACCAGGGGGTGTGGCCCCCCTGGTGCTCCACCGACCTTGCCCTTCCGCCTATAAAAGCCTCCCGGGATGAAAACCCTAAGTACCCGATCAAAATTTCACGAAAGAGTCTGTAGCCGCCGTCATCTCCATCCCTAGATCGGGAAGGATCTGAAGCTCTTCCTAGCACCCTACCGAAGGGGAGAGATCACCCTGGAGGCCTTCTTCATCACCATGACTACCTTCAGTGTGATGCGTGAGTAGTTCATCCTTGGACTACGGGTCCATGTAGTAGCTAGATGGTTGGTTCTCCTCCTTTGTGCTATCATGTTTAGATCTCGTGAGCTCCGTTCATGATCAAGATCATCTATTTGTAATCTTACATGTTGTGTTTGCGGGGATCCGATGGATATTGAGATGCTATTTCAGATTGATTATTGATTCTATCATGTCTATGTTATTTGTGATCTTGCATGCTTTCCGTTGTTAGTAGCTATCTTGGCCAAGTAGATGCTAGCAACTCCAAGAGGGAGTATTTATGCTCGATAGTGGGTTCATACCTCTAGTAATCTGGGGAAGTGACAAGAATCTCTAAGGTACTAGATGTGTTGTTGATACTAGGGAGAAAACAACAATCCTTTGTCCATGGGACAATCGTATTGTTTACTTTACACACTTTGCTTAATGCAATTATCTCTTACTTGCAACTTAATACTAGAGGGGGTTCGGATGATAACCTGAAGGTGGATTATTAGTCATAGATGCAGTTGGATTACGGTCTATGTATAATGTTGTAATGCCCAATGAAATCTCATAGGAGTCAAGATGATTAGTATATGGATGTATGCTTTCTCGATGTCTGTTAATTGCCCCGTTGTAATTTGTTCACCCAGCATGTCATCTATCTTAAGGAGAATCGCCTCTAGTGAACTATGGACCTTGGTCCATTCTTTTACCATTGCTATACCATCTACTATTTACTGTTTACTATTTACTTTCTGCAAGCAATTACTATCTTTCACACAATACGCTTAATTCTTTGTTTTCAGCAAAACCGGTGAGATTGACAACCTCATTGTAAGTTGGGCAAAGTTCTGTAGTTGTGTTGTGTAGGATTCCAAGTTGGAAACAACACCTTGGGGTTGTTTCCTTGCTCCTACTGGTTCAGTAACCTTGGTTTCATAACCGAGGGAAAACTTGATGCTGTGTCATCATACCTTCCTCTTGGGGTTTCCAACGAGCTCAATATAATTTGAGCCATCAGTCATCATCGCCATCGGAATTATTGTTGAAGTAGCTTGGCTCCACGTACTCCTTGTACTTCGGGCTAAACCTCTCCACCTCCTCATCATCATCCTCCATGGACAAGATGCTAGAGCGGTCCCTGGAAGGAGCAATGAGCCCCATGGGTTTCCCACGGCCTGGGACGGGATAGCGCATTGCTAGATTGGTTTCTGTAGATTGTGATTAGAGAGAGAGACAATGGCGGTATATAAGAGGGGTCAGAGGTCGATAAAACTCGCAAGAAACACCAAATTGTCGTCCAAGAAAAGAATCCAAACGAAACAGAGAAAGAAATCACGGATTTGGAAGTAACCTGCCACGTAACGACCAACTATACGGGCGTGGCTCGTATAGGTCCGACCGTATAGTTGGTTCTGGGCAGATATTTCCAAATATCTCGAGTCCAGGTCGATTAAATCACGACTCGGAACCGACAATTACATTTTTTTTAGATGAATATAAAAGAAAGATCGAACGAAAAAGTGGTTGAGAGTTTAATGACCAACTATACGGCTGGAATTTTTGCTCCGGTCGTATAGTTGCGACCGTATAATTTCAAACACCAAAATCAAAAGTGCATGGGAGTTTAACGACCAACTATACGGCCAGAATTTTTGCTCCAGTCATATAGTTGCGACCGTATAGATACAGACACCAAAAAACCAGAACTATCTGAGAGTTCAACGACCAACTATACAGCCGGAATTTTTACTCCGGTCGTATAGTTGCGACCGTATAGGCTGAGATATCGAAAACAATTTCACAAATATGATACAGAGAGTTTAACAACCAACTATACTGCGGGAGCCCCCCTCTCCGGTCATATAGCTCCGCTCGTATAGGCTCAGATATCGAAAACAATTTCACAAATATGATACAGAGAGTTTAACAACCAACTATACGGCGGGAGCCCCCCTCTCCGGTTGTATACCTTTAATATCCCTAGGTGGTGGCATTCTCTCTATTGCTTCAACCTTAGTTCTATCAACTTCAATTCCCTTACCTGATACCTTGTGTCCAAGGACTATACCTTATTTGACCATAAAGTGGCACTTCTCCCAGTTTAGAACAAGATTAGTTTCTTCACAACGCTGCAAAACTCTCTTGAGATTGTCCAAGCAACTAGTAAATGAAGTTCCATAGATAGAAAATTCATCCATAAATACTTCCATTATAAGTTCTATAAAATCAGCAAAAATAGCAGTCATACATCGTTGAAAAGTAGCTAGAGCATTACATAGACCAAATGGCATATGTCGGTAAGCATATAAATTGTAAGGACTTATGAAAGTTGATTTAAGTTGATCATCCGGATGAACAACTATTTGAGAGAAACCAGAGTATCCGTCCAAGTAACAAAAATGAGTATGGTTTGCTAACCTTTCTAAAGTTTGATCTATGAATGGTAATGGATAGTGATCTTTCCTAGTTTCTTTATTTAATTTCCTGAAATCTATGCACATCATGTGCCCAACAATAGTTCTAGTAAGTATTAGTTCATTGTTTTCATTAGGAACAACAGTAAAACCACCCTTCTTAGGGACACAATGAACATGACTTACCCAATCACTCTCTTTGACAGGATCAATTATACCTGTGTCCAGTAGGCGTACAATTTCTTTCCTTACCACTTCTTTCATTTCAGGCTTTAATCTTCTATTAAATTCCGCAACTTGTTTTGCACCTTCTTCCATGAATATTCGATGGACGGCTATCATGGGACTAATGCCCTTCAAGTCATCCATTGAGTACCCAAGGGCTTGACGATGCTCCTTAAGTATCCTCGTGAGTTCTTCTTCTTCTCCTAAAAGTTTAGCACTAATAATAACAGGGAATTTATTGGTATCATCTAAAAACATGTATTTGTGATTATCTGGTAGAGTCTTCAACTCTGGAGGTGGTAATTCCTCGTCCCCTCTCTTTTCTGGCTCTTCAAAGGCATCATCAGTTGGAGGTCCCAAAATGAGAAGTGAATCGAATTCATCTTCTAGTTCTTCTAGGGACTTGTCCTCCATAATTATTTATTCATAATTTGGATCTTCATTTATTTCTTCTTCTTGATTACCAAAGAAAAGAGCTGCCATTTCCTCAATGGTTCTCTCTTCCTCTTCTTCTTGTATTTGGTGGAGGCCTGTCTTTAAATTTGGAAAAATGGAATTTATTTTCCATTCCCCCATGTTTAAGAGACACAATCTCCTTCTTGAAATTAACATAGGCACCTATATCACCCAAAAAGGTTCTTCCAAATATAATAGGGAAAAAAGTGTCAGCTGGCATATCAACAACTACAAAATCGATAGGAAAGTTTTTGTTGCCAATTGTGACAGTTGCATTGTCAACTACTCCCATTGGAATTCTAAGATTTATATTGGCTAGCATAATTGTTATATCAGTATTTTCAATTGTAGCCGGTTCTATTTTTTCTTTTATTTCTAGGTAGAAATCATAAGATATAACATTAACTTCGGTGCCAAGATCACATAAACCGTAATGCGAGGTTTCTTTAAATATGCAGGGAAGAATAGGCTTACCCACATCTTTTACCTTTGTTTTACCTTCAACCAATATGGAACTCTCTACATCAAGTTCAACTATGTTACAGTCTGAGTACATAGCCATAATTGCTTCCTTGGTTACCTCTTCATCTTTGTTTTCTTTCAGGTGTTTCGTGACTTGTGGCATGCTTTCCTATTCCCTCTTTTCATGTACTACTTTGACCTGTTCATATTCAAAAATATGCTTTTGTGCAGTGTTAGGGAAAGGTACTTCATATATTGGTTCTACGGAGGCAAGTGTTGCTTTATCTTCTCTTTTCTTTTCTGGTTTAGGTGGTGCATCATACTTGACTGGACCCTCCTTTGGATCTTTAATATGTTTTGTAAAAGCTTTAACAACTTGCAACACAAGATCTGAATCGATATAAAGTTCTTTAGACAATTCTTTAACATGACCTTTTTATTATAATCTTGAATACAATCATGCTCTATTTCTACGCCTGTTTCACTTCCTAGACCAAAATTTCATGATATTCTATGATCAAAAATTCTATTAAGTAAAGCCCAAGCTTTAGGTATAGGAATATTCATAAAGGCTCCTTCCACGAAAGAGTCTAGTTCAATTTTATTAGGTTCAATTAAACTGCCATAAAAGATATGTAACAAATAACATTCAGGCAAATCATGATGAGGACATAGTCGTAGTAAATCTTTAAATCTAATATAAGCTCTTACTAGTCCTTCATAAGAATGATTCTTCCAAGTCATTATAAGACACCTGATTCCAAAAGATTTTGATAATGGATAATATTTTGATAGAAATTCACAGGCTAAATTATCCCAAGTAGTAGTGGCTTCAGGGGGTAGAGATCTATACCATGAGAGAGCTGTACTTGTCAAAGTTTGACTAAAAAGTTTAACCCTTACCTCATCAGCAGTATATCCTGTCAATAGAAAGGTGCCACATATATCTTTAAAACATGCAATATGCTCATATGGATCAGGATCTTCTTCATCTCTAGTAAATTGCTTCTTATGTAGAATACTAAGTAGTAGAGGATTTATTTCAAAACCTCTTGTCTTCTCATTGGAGTTGTCTCTTTTATAAATATCATATGGCTTCCCAGAGTGGTTGAGTGGGTTAGCACTAGTCACATGGTCAAACTCCACCGTGTTGGTGGAAACCTGTAACTCAAAACAAAATTTAGCAAGACAAAAATAAATAAGCAAAAACTAAAAGACTTACAGCTATTAGCTCCCTGGCAATGGTGCCAGAAAATAGCTTGATTACTGCAAGTGCATATATTGTTTGTAGCTAGTTTTGAAACAAAGATATCGATCCCATAGGGAGCAGGAGTCTGAAGTCTAATAATTCTTGAAATAGTTATTGTGATAGAAATGCTAGATAAAGTTCTAAGTAACAAGATAAAATGCGAGTATTGTGTAAAAAGGTGTTTTTGGGTTTTGGGTATAAGAGCAATAATAAAGTAAAGCAAAATAACTTAATACAGAAAGTAAGTATCGCGTATGTAAGGGAGATTGAAACTGCAGTAGGGAAAAGGCGTTCTTAGGGAGTAGCGGATACACCACTAGTATTGTAAAGATCTAAGATAAAGATTATCATCGTGAACATTCTAAACTATGTACGTGTGTGAGGAACTCCGTATGTGGACGAATAGGCAACAACCGCTACTCACATCATCCTCATAACCACAACAGTCAGCAATCGACATCAATCAAATTACTGTGTGCGGTGACCTAGCATACCACTTCATGATGTAGTACACTATAGTTGTTGACATAACACCAATAAAACACCGTTCACTAGTATTACAACCCTCAGAGTGGTACAACAGAAGCACAACAGGTCCAAGACATGACTATAGATTACAACTCGACTCTTTACAAAAGATCCAGAGAACACTCTAGGTTAAAGAGAGAGAAAGAACTTCTTATAGAGAAGAACCAGAAATCATAACTCATAACTATCTAGTTACTAATACTAGCATCTAAACTAATTGGCTTGCAATTGCTGCTGGTGCAATGCTCTATAGAAGTGGGTTTTATGGCTAGAGAATCTACTCCTATCTACTTAAGAACTTTGTCTCCACTTTGGTTGTGTATATGTTGACTTCATTGACTCTGTTGAAGAACTTGAGTTGTCGATGATGGTTTATTGAGCAGAAATTGATGTTGGTGTCGTCTTCAACGGCTTAAAACCTAGCAAGGGTTAAGAAGGTACGGTTGAGTATGAGCGTACTCAGCAAGTTCACTAAAAAGGAGTGTATGATGCACTATCTCTACAGCCACAGACCATAGGTCATAGGCAATGCAGGTTTTCGTAAACATTTCTTCAAAGGTCACTTTTATTCTAAAAACTATGTCTAACAGCCTTCACAGGTTGACCAGAACCTTCATGGGGTTCCTTTCCTACCGAGTTCGTAGCTCCTTCCCGGGACAGGGAGTAACATGTCACAATTCTTACACTCTGCAGAGGTGTGTCACTTTTCCCACAAGAGACCTTAAGCTTTGTTGCACAGCCAGGAGTATGTCCCCATTCAAACTTCCATGGTTTGAGGCCCAACTTAAGATCAAAGCCAATCACTGCCCCCTTCGCGACCCCGCATGAAGACACAATCCTTCAGGGCTGACTACATCTCCGTTAAGCCCCCTTTCGGGCAAGCTACAACCCTGATGATTTTTCGAAGACTCTATAAACAGCTCTGGCTGGCGGTCACCATCAGCTATGGTGAACTTTGACCTAGACAGATTGCACAGATAATCTAGACACCTAGCTCGCGGGGAACTAAGGGGTTCCACCCATGTGCTGGATTCTCTGGAACTCCACGAGAAATCGACAGCCTCACGATAAGGTCATCCGTCCATACAAAAGGAAGGAGATACAACTGACTTCTCCGTCCCATTCCAAATCTCATGGTTGACGCGTAACATACAACGCTATAATCATTGGCGACATTGGTTGTTAATTCCTAGGTATTATGTTCCTTTACCACTCGAACTATATCAATAGATTATTACCACTTGGTAAATAATCCATAATCATATTATTATGAAAATAGTATTTTCTGTCCTTTTTGAAATGCAGGTGATGACAACATTTGATTTACAAGCATTTGATAGAAAATAAGCAAACAACATGAGCAAGTTGTGAACTTTCCTTTTGTGATTGCAAGATTATGCACTCACGGTCTTCGAGACAATAGAAGATCCAAATTCTATAAACAACATCATTGGTCCGGTAAGGACTAATGTTTAAAGAAGCAAGATGCAACAATGCATAAGTAATGTAATGCAATTTGATAATTGCGAAACCCCAGAATAGTCGTATCTAATCTAGGGTTTAGAGTTTGTGATGAGTTCTTTGGAATGTGTTGCACTTTTATACCAGTTTCATAGTTGTGCTTCTTATTAAGGCTTGTGAGAGTGTGTGAAACAATAAGTAAATACAACAAGTAGTATACAATCCTAAAGCATTTAATTGAGCATGGCATCTAAAGTATTTCTTAAACAAGATTATGAATTAATTAGAGCTTTTAAAGAAGTGTTTAAAGATTACTTGGAATGTTTCTTAAAATAATAACTTTTGAGGAAAATATTAATTTACAAAGTAAAAGCATTTAAACTTAAAGTTAATACTTTAAGGGTTTTCTTATTAGCTCGGACTATTAAAGAGGAAAACACTACTACATTAAACAATCATAATATAACTGGTGAAGATTTACATGTTTTGAATAAGGCATCTTATTATAGGAGTTCACTTCTTAATGACTCCAAAAGTTATAATATAAGTAACATTGCTTTATGGAATTGGTGTTTTTTAAGGTTATGATTAATAAGTACAAAATAGACACTATTTTAATTACTTAAGAACCTGATTTAAATTTAGGTAGCTTCCCAGACTAGTAAAGGAATTAGTAAATATGAGCTTGCTGGTTTTAAAAGTGTTTAGAATTTATTGATAAATAATATATTCTTCTTGTTGATTTTATAATTGATAAAATACTTTTGGAGAGTAAAACTTACTTAATTTAAATGGTAGTTTTAGTGAGTAGAAGTTGAATTGGTTAGACCTATCTTAACTTCATTTAAACATAACTTGCACTTGTTATTACACTTTTATGCTTTAAACAAATAATAGTAAGGGCAATAGTAGAGGTTTATATATTTTTAAGGAATGAAAATAAAAGAAAAGGGTTTAAATAATATTTATTAGACCTTTACCTTTTATTTAAAATCGATTATGAAATATGATATTTTTAAAGTATAGATTATATTTTTGTGAGCATTTTGGTATATTATAATTTTTTTTTATGATTTATAAATAATAAGATATGATTTTTATAAGTTTTATTACTTTATAAACACTTAATAAATAATAAATATTAGTTAAGTGATATTATATTTTAAGTTTATATTTTTTTACATTTTAGTTCTTATTTTCCAAGAATTTTAGTATATTATTTATATTTTTCTTATTTACCAATATTAAAATATGATTTTTCAAAGTATTATTAATTATAAAATCTTTATTAAATAATTATTATTTAAATAGTTAACATATTAATGTTTGTTAATAAAGTAAAATTATAGATTTTTTCTGAGTATTTTGATATATTACATACATTTTCTGAATAATAAAACAAAAGATATAGAATTAACAAGATTTAATCCTTTTATTAAATTTCTGAAATTATATTTATATTTAAACTTATTTTGTTTTATCTATTTACAAGACAGAGAATTATTTTTACACCGGTTCTTACTCTACCTAGGGTCACTGACCCGTGGGGTTAGAGTACCACATTGGATGCCACGTGAGCTAAACGGGTCAAACCGGCTGACTAGGCGGGCGGTGACGCGAGCGTGACGTCAGCCTGACGTCACCTCGCCGGCCACCACCAGATGGTCACCGGCGACGACGGATGCGAACACGCGCGTGGCTACGGAGGGTGGCGTTGGAACGAGGAGACCGAGGCGAACCTAATAGTGGTTGTGCCACTTGTTTTTGGTCACCGGAGGACAGGACATGACGGTGTCTGTCGGTAGTGTACGGCGGCGCACGATGTACGATGGCTACGGAACACACGACAGCGAACAGAGACCATAGGGAGACTAGCAATCTCACCGTGGTGGTCTTGGGGATGATGAGGAGGCTGGAGGAAGTCGGAGACGACGACACGGACGACGGCGTACCTCGTTCGAGTCGATGAAGAAATTGTTGTGGAGCTCGATTCTGAGAACCCTGGCTCGATTCCTCCGCTAGGCAGACGTAGGATGACATGGCTTGTAGAGTTTGCCAAATCCAATTCTACTTGGTTTGTAGAGTTTAGAGTTACCACAGAACACTTTTGGTTAGGTCATTATGAATCAATAACAATCATGGATAGAGAAACACTAAGGTTTATACAAATATAGATATATGGGTTTTGAGAGGATTTAATACTCATATTCAATTATGTATGAATATGAAGGCTAAGACATATTGCCATCATGTTTTGTAAACCTAAATAACATCTCAACTTAAAGTGAGTTATTGGAATTGCTTTCAGAATGTGATCTTAATAATCCTATGAGATTAGGTTTATATTAGGGTTTATGACAATCAGGTAGACAAGGCTTCTAAAACACTCACCTGGTTTTCTAATTACCTCTTGGAAGCTTTAATTGTCCAAGAGGTATTGTTCAATAGTTACCTAGGAATAGGAAATGGTTTCACTATCCATTTGATTCTAGTGTTTTGAATAATAAAGTAGACATGGTTTGAGATATTATTGGTTAAGGCTTCTAAAGAATCCTTACCTTAGTACCTCACTAAGGTTATCTTTAGGTAAGTAATTCCTTTCCTAAATATACTCTATAAATCTCTCTTATCTTATTCACAAAGATCACATCTCCCTGAATAAGACAATCATCTGACTCCACCATATCCATCATCATATGATGACATGGTCATGCCACTTCAACATTACTCATTCATTCTTTTCCTAGTACATATGGCTTCCATTTCTAAACTGCCCTTGATAAACCCATCAATGCAGCTACTACTAACTCCATCTATTAACTCCTTTAATTCCATCTTGCAACTACTTCCAAGGCTTGCAAGATTATAGATCTCTCTATATATCATATGTGATAACAATCCTCTGGTATAGGTATGGTGCTACTCTCCATAATACAAGTTCGTTATTATATTACCTTGGTTAAACTATTATACTTCCAACTACTCCTACAACTTATGTTATATACTTCATTATACTCTAGCTTGACTTCTCATGATCAAGCTAGATGGTTCTTCTTACCAGGGCTTTGCCTAATTTGGTATACTCACAACTCTTCTTTATCAGCTTGTCATCTATTCTCAAGTGACTTGAGAATAATGACCACCATCCATGGATCAAACTAAGCTTAGGCTTCTAATTGTCTGATAAAGATCTATTATCCACTAACTAGTAGACTTTTACTAGTCTCTCTCTAAGACTTATCTTGTTAGGGAAACTTACTTGAAGTTTATACATACTTGGCTTAACAAGGTTATTATTGGATACACAAATACTATTAGCTTTAAATGGCTCCTCAATTACTAGTTTAACTCTTAGGCTTAGACACTTCTTCTAGTTAACTCATGAGTGAGTTATCTCCTTCACCACCACATGGTTTGATCTCCACCAAGGATCTCATTCCATTGATGATGGCACACTCTACCATAACTAGTTCCTTCTTCTTGACTAATGTACTTAAGGTCTTTGGAAGGTCAATATAATAGGTCAAAGCTAAGAGTCAATAAGTTCTAGATCAGGGATTGATCACCCAATATTGATGATCAAGTTATACTAGGACTTGGTTAAATAGATATGGCACCTCTTAATATCATATTAAGAGTATATGCTGGATGGTCTTGGCTTGACTTCATTTCATACTCTCTTTGTGGCAAGGGTTAATGTTTAAGAACTACCATGATACCCATGGTTGGAATCACTATGGCAATCAAGTGTATCAAGATTTAGTTATAGAGTTCCTTTACTTAAGTTATATACTTAACTTAGTATTCAGGTTTGTGGTAGATAATACCTTGATATCATCTTTAGAATATTAAGTATTCATCCTTGAGTTGTGGTATGGAATACCATGTAATGATCTCTATAAGATCAAGTACTCATTATTAAGTAGTGTGTTGTGACTTAGTTTTATTACATTTGATCTACCCTTAGATCAAATTATATTACCCAAAGATAAGATTTTAGCAAAGGTCATATAAAAACTTATCACAGTCAACTTGATGATCTACTTCAGCTCCACCAAGTTAAGAGAAGCTTCAATCTCTTTGACATTTAAAAGCGCGAAAATTATTTGGATTTTCTATGCATGAATGCAATGCACACACCTGAGTTCAGCTTATTTCTAAGCTCTAATGCTGGGATGTTATAGACAATCCCCCTTAAAATAAACTTCGTCCTCGAAGTTCGTACTCTCTTACGTTTCGGAACGAGGTATTGACTTGTGGTGATCACGACATTACTCAACTCCATCCCCGGTTGGGCCGGATAACCCAGCCAGCCCACCGCGCCACCTCGTCAAGGACTCCCCGGTGCAGCTCGCCCCGCTTCCCCCAGGTAGACCGCCCTCGGTCACCTCGGCCCACCGTGGGGCTCTGCCACTGCAACATCCCGGTCAGGCCACAGACTCACTTGGGCTGCCTCATCCAGGCCGAATAAGGCCAAGCCCGGCTGGGTAGGCACATTTGATCCGGTCGGGCCATTTTGGCTCACCAGCATGGGCCGAATTTCAAGTTAACTCGGCTAGGTGAAGGATAACTCGGCATGGGCACTGTTCATGGCCTAGGTGGGCCCCATTTCTCCCCCGGGCCGAGTTATTTTCCTCCTTGGCCGAATTTCACTTCCCCAGGCCAAATTACTTCGACCCGGATGTCACTTTGCTCATATCAGGACCCACCATCAACCTCTACATCGACGTACCTCCAAGTCAAGTCAAGCCTACGTCAGGTGCCAGTCTTGGGACACCCCTGGCTCAGACTGGCCCCTTTGGTCCAAGATGCTAAGGAATATGCTGGGCATCTTGGGAGATGCTAGGGAATATGCCGAGCATCTCCTAAAGATGTTAAGGAATATGCCGAAGGGATAAGACCGGTGACTCATTAAAGGACAAGATGACTGGGCAAGCCCCCACTAGACAACTCATAGGAGTGCTTGTGATGACATACCTTGTCCCCTAGGATCCCCTTTATAAGGAGCACCAGGGGTAACGTTACATAGGAGGCCCCTTGAAGGGCTCCTCTCCCCCGGCTCACTAGGAGCATGGTTTCGTCTTCCTCTGCTCTCTCCATGAGAGGCATTAGAGTACAACTCAAGGAGCACCATTGTAGCCACAAGCATGGCAAGATATATGCGATTAGATGCAGGAGTAGAGGTGTTATCTCACTAGGAGAGCCTCGAACATGGGTATATCATGTCTCTCTGAGTTCTTCCATATGAGGTCTTCACTTCATCATCCCTCCCCGGATTCCTCCATCGTCCACTGGCCCCAACTTTAGCCTATCCATGGCATCTTCCGTGACACCACCACGACAACAAGGTGGCGGTGGTGAAGGGTGCGGGCGGAGCAGCGTTGTCGTCCGGGATCCCCTCCCCCGCACATCGTGAATCCGAAGCCGGAGTGGCAGGTGCCCCCAGAATATGCCATGGTTGACGGTCCCCAGTTCCCCTGCACACAAGCCGGGGAAGGGCTGAGGATCCAGGCGCGTGCGCCTAGCAACGATGACGATTCTGAAGATGACTCTGAAGTTATGTACTATAGGGCTAGACATGATTATGACTATTTTTTTAATATTAATAAATGTCTTGGGTGTTGGCCACATCAAGTTGCAATACTACCTACTGAGATCGAGACAGTTCATATCCATATAAGAAGATCACCAAAAATAAAGGTTTAATACATTATTATACATCACCAACATCCACATCTAGTGTTGGGGTTCTTCTAGTCTGTAACCATGGATCATCTTCCTTATTTAATGGGATGCGTGGGTTAGTGTTCACTATGAATGGCGGAATTTCATGAAACTTATTATAATCTTCTAACATGTCTGTCTTGTCCTCCACTCCCATGATGTTTCTTTTCCCTGAAAGAACTATGTGGTTCTTTGGCTCATTGAATGATTTCTTTTGCTTATCTTTTCTTTTTCTCGGTTTGGTAGACATGTCCTTCACATAGAAAACCCGAGCCACATCATTGGCTAAGACGAATGGTTCGTCTCTATACGCAAAATTGTTGAGATCCACCATTGTCATTCTGTACTTCTTGTCTACCTCAACCCCGCCTCTTGTCATCTTGACCCATTCGCACCAAAACAAAGGGACCTTAAAATAAGGTCCATAGTCAAGTTCTCATATCTCCTCTATGTAACCATAATGTGTCCTTTTGCCCATTCTCGTCTGTTGCATCAAATCAGACACCACTGTTTTGGTTGGTGCTCTTTTTATCTTGGGCGATCATGTAAAATGTATTCCCATTTATCTCGTACCCTTGGAAAGTCAATATAGTCGAAGATAGTGACCTGGCCAACAAGTACAACTGATCTCCAATAGTGATGTCATTCATGAGATGTGTCTGCAACCAACCGCTGAAAGTCTCCATGTGTTCAAGCTTAATCCAAGAGTTAGACTGCCCCGGGTTTTTAGAGCGTATGATATTCTAGTGTTTCTCGATATACGGAGCCACAAGGTGGAATTTTGCAGAACTATGTAGTGTGCTTTAGTGAGAGAATATCCGTCCATACATATCCTTGCTTTCTTTCCTAGCTTGCCTTTTCCACTCAGTCTACCCTCATGCCGTGATTTAGGAACACCGATGGGCTTAAGGTCAGGAATAAAGTCAACACAAAACTCAATAACCTCCTTTGTTCCATAGCCCTTGGAGATTCTTCCTTCTAGCCTAGCATAGTTATGAACATATTTCTTTAAGATTCCCATGAACCTCTCAAAGGGGAACATATTTGTAGAAATACAGGACCGAGAATGTTAATCTCTTCGACTAGGTGAACTAGGAGGTGCGTCATAATATTGAATAAGGATGGTGGGAACACCAACTTGAAGCTGACAAGATATTGGACCACATCTTTCCGTAACCTTGGTAGAGTATCTGGATTGATTATCTTCTGAGACATTGCATTGAGGAACGCACATAGCTTCACAATGGGTACTCGAACATTTTTTGGCAGAAGTCCTCTCAATGCAATCGAAAGCAACTGCGTCATAAGCACATGGCAGTCATGAGACTTTAGGTTTTGGAATTTTTTCTCTACCATATTTATTATTCCCTTTATATTCGACGAGAAGCCAGACATGACCTTGATACTGCACCGACATCATAATGGACTTCCACTTCATGCACAACCAATGAGGAAGGTTATAGATACACATAGTCATAGGCCAGGTGCTATGACTGTAGCTTTGCTCCCCAAAAGGATTCATGCCCCATTTGTATTTTAACCAAACCATAAGTTCCTCGCGTCACCTGCAAAGTCCGGGAACTCTCTCTCGATTTTTATCCACTGCGACCCATCAGCAGGGTGTCTCAACATCTCGTCTTTCTTACGGTCTTCCATGTGTCATCGCAACAACTTGGCATCCTCTTTGTTTCTGAACAAACGTTTCAACCGTGGTATTATAGGAGCATACCACATTACCTTGGCAAGAACCCTCTTCCTGGGGCGCTCACCCTCAACATCACCAGGGTCATCTCGTTTGATCTTATACCGTAATGCAGTGCATACCGAACATGCATCCAAATTCTCGTACTCCTCACCGCGGTAGATGATGCAGTCATAAATGCATGCGTCTATCTTCTACACCTCTAATCCTAGAGGGCAGACAATCTTTTTTGCTTCGTACGTACTGGCGGGTAGTTCATTATCCTTTGGAAGCAACTTTTTTTTATTATTTTTAGCAAATTTTCGAATTCCTTGTCAGCCACACTATTCTCTGCCTTCCATTGCAGCAATTCCAGTGTGATGCCTAGCTTTTTGTGGCCATCTTCGCAATTTGGGTACAACAATTTGTTGTGATCCTCTAATATCTGCTCGAACATCAACCTCTCCCTTTCACTTTCGCATTCTCCCTTTGCATTAGGAATGGCCTGACCAAGATCATCATCGGGCTCATCTGATGTTCGTTCTTCAGCTTCTTCATCATCATTGTCTTCCATTATAGTACCACCGTATTCATGGGACATAGGATAATGCTTATCATTCTCTTCTTCTTCGTTGTCTTCCATCATAACCCCTCCTTCTCCGTGCTTGGTCCAACAATTATAGCCGGGCATGAAACCAGACCGAAACAGGTGGCTGTGAAGAGTATTCCTTCTGATTCCGACAGACACCACATGGACAACACCTTTAATGAACTCAGCAAAGCGTCGGTCAGCGTACATCCATGGCCGGCTCATCTGCATTACATCAAACGGAATCATGATGGTAAAATTAGTACTGGTCAAAACAAAAGCACACAATCGGGACTAAAGATATGACGGTTGGAGACACCAACCGGGACTAAACATGGGTGGTGATAATATTTAGTCGGTGGTGACACTGCATCATGGGTGAGTGTCGACACTATGTCGTGAGTGGGCAACACTATGCCAGTGAGTGCCGACACTATTTGGGTGTGTGGCGGCACGGCACTATGACAGAGGTGAGTGTCGACATTATGTTATGAGTGTCGACACTATGTTGTTCTGCTTAATCTATAAATAGGCAGTTGCATCATTGTGAAGTTATAAACTGCAAGATGGTGTGTGAGAGAAGGGACACCACTACGGCGGAGCTTCTCGAAGATGTCTTAGGATCCCGTCCTCAGACATCTTCGAGGATCTCGCCATAGAGGCACTCCCTAATATGTGAAATTTGTTAGCTCCCCGACGTATTAATCTATAGCTAGAGAAGTTATAAACTGCAAGATGGTGCGAGAGGGACACCACTACGGCAGAGCTTCTCGAAGATGTCTTAGGATCCCGTCCTCAGACATCTTCGAGGAGCTCGCCATAGAGGAGCTTCTCGAAGATGTACTGTGCTGTCTTCTTATGAAGATTTTGTGAATTAACCTTATTTTTGTTACAATTTTTATCAGTTTGCTGAAGGTCGAAGAAGGGCATTTTGTTGTTGGATGGTGGTATGAAATATGTGAGTGTGTGCACTAACAATTGTAGTATAGGATGAACCCATGTATCTCTATGTTGTGTAGTACAGTTGTAGTAGGATGAACCAATGTTTCCCTGTGATGTAGTAGTTGTAGTAGCTAGGTAGGATGAACTCATGCATGTATCTCTGTGCTTCTATGAATCAAATGAATTTCGAGACTATGTGCCAAAACAATATATAGATAGAATCCACATATTGAAAATGATATTTATCTTGGAGTTCATTACATTAATACAAGATATAGACAGAATCCAAATTAATACAAGTTCATCGATCTCATGTTATTATTGCAAAAATTACTTCCAAACTAAACCCACAAATCTCTCTACTTCTAGAGCATGGAATGGGCTAATCTAGCAATGAAAGATAAAATGATGAAGTTGCTAACCTTTTAGAACCTTTGGATAGATGAGGCGAGAAATCTTAACAAATCTTGAGGAAAAATGGGCATGAAGTCGAGCTTGAAGGAAGAAGAGAAAGGAGCCACCAGCTTGAAATGGAGTATCGTTCGGGTAGGGAGGAAGATGATATAGGAGGGGGGGGACGACATTAGCCCCGGTTGGTGTCCAGAACCGGGACTAAAGACTTTAGTCCCGGTTTGTAGTCTAGCGCCGGCCCAGCCAGCCTGAGACCCTTTAGTTCCGGTTCGTACGAACCGGAACGAACCGGAACTAAAGGGCCCGTTCGAATCGGGACTAGTGTGTGCCGCCTCTTGCGGCCAGTTCTACCGTCGAAACCGGAGCATTAGCCCGATTTATAGCCAAAGGCCAGTTTTCTAAGTGTATGCTATTTGGGTCTTTTGTTTTTCAATCTCTTTGACTGTATACCGTTCATTTAATAAGGTATAGTACTTTTGATTAACTTAAGTTAAAAAAGTCTATACGATTACACCTGATTTTTTCTAGGAAGGTGTCGAATAAGGTATATCTCTTTTTGTTTTTTTGTTTTTTCTCTACTTGGTTGGATTCGGTACTTATATCTCATTTCGATGGTTGTGCTTTATTTATAAAGCTGATCAAAGAATGTTTTGAGAGATGATTGACTGTTGCTTTTTATATTTATATAAAGCGAGGCGAAATACTGGTTCGAAGAGATGAGCGAAAGGATTGACTTTGCATAGATTTTACCAATAACGAGGAGAACCGCCCAAAGATTTTCCGCACCGGACACTGGGCCCCGCAGACTGCAGTGCAGTGCAGTTGCTCTGTTCACCGCGAAATTTCCATTTCGATTCCCAAATCGCAATCCCGCACTGCAGGTGGTGGCAAGGTTCGAGACGCGGTGCTTGGTATCTGTTCGGCGACATGCCAATGGGCCGCCAAGGTTGAGCTTCCGTGCGCGTCACTTCGGGGGGGTCGCGATTCTCCCCTCAGCGCGCGCCGGTGAACGCCGGGGGTCGATTCCAGTCGCCGCGTGGGTGCGCGCGCAGGGTGTTCGGAATAATGACTCTTCCTCGGTTTCCTACTCACCTCTAGTGCAGGGCGTGCCGACATGCCATGGAGACCGACCGATGTCAAGGAGAGGTCGACTCCACTCTCTAGAATCTAGATTCCACTAGCTGAGTGCTTGGTGATGTCTCGACGCGGCCTCACGCGTGAACTCGTACATGTGACGTCGCCGCTGGGGTGCGGATAGCGCGTGACGACCTCGCCCAGGTCCCCGAAGGCGGCGCCTGCCGCGCTGTCGCGCACCCTTGTCCTGGCAAGGTAAGGTACGTGGTCGATGTGCAGCTGCGGGGCTCTATCCGAAGTTGTTTGGCTTAGCTACAGTATTCCAATTGTGAAAGTTGTTAGCTAGTGCCAGAACAGAGAAGACAGTCTCTAACTAATGCCACCAGAGGAATCATAGTGTCAATTACATAAGTTGGAACGATGTAGTTGGTAACCTTTCTATTGGTTAACTGGTGGAATATACTCAGTTATCATGACAAAAAGAAAAGAAAAAGTTTTTCTGTTAGAGCGTATGATAGCGGACCTGCTTACTGCATTGACTTGCTTGACTAGAACAGTAATAAGCATGTACATGTAGTATTTGTTTGCCCCATTATATATATAAACGCCATAGTTGCTGCCTCCCTCTTGGCTAGAAGGCTCTAGTTTGCTCGCAAGATCCAACAAGAATGATGACTCTACGTGTTGCAGTTCTTCTGTTCTCCATCTTTCAGTGTATCCATGGCCAGCCTGATAAGCTAGGTGCATTTGTCCCTCGTTCTTATTTCCTATTGATATTTCTGTTCAGAAATCGCACAATTAGAAGCACCTGCAATGCTCATAAATGCCACCCAAAGGGCTATTTGCATGCTGATGACAGGAATCCACGACGCATAACTGTTGTTGTTGTCAGAGATCTTTTTAACATGTATTTCCTTTCCAGGTTTCATAAGCATCGATTGTGGTATCCCAGTGAACTTTACCTACCAAGATCCCGTTACAAATATCATATATGTATCAGACTATGGTTTCATCGCCCCAGGAGAAAACCACAACATCTCCTCAGACTACATAAAGCCATCACTGGCTAAAGGCTATTTCAGTCTCCGGTTCTTTCCACATGGCGTAAGGAATTGCTACACCATGAAGTCCTTGGTGTCAGGAAACAGGTACCTTGTCCGTGCCTCCTTTTACTATGGGAACTACGACGGCCTGAATAAACCTCCCGTCTTTGATCTGTACCTGGGAACAAACTACTGGCATGAGGTTAATTTTGGTGATTCAAGATCAGTTAACTGGATGGACATCATAGTTGTGTCTCCTGCTGATTACCTGCAAGTTTGTTTGGTAAATAAAGGGAGCGGAACTCCGTTTATATCTGGGCTGGATTTGAGGCCACTGGAAACTACTCTTTACCCAGCAGTAAATGCAAGTCAATCGCTCGCGCTGATTAATTCTAATCGGTTCTACTTGGGGCCCACAGGCAATTCAGTAATCAGGTTAGGTTTCGACTTAGAATTCTTGTACTCCCTCCGACCCATATTAGTTGACTTGAATTTGTCTAGATTCGGATGTATCTAGACATGTTTTAGTACTCCATCCGATCCATATTACTTGACTTGGAGTTTTCTAGATTCGGATGTATCTAATACTAAAACATGTCTAGATACATCTGAATCTAGACAAATTCGAGTCAACTAATATGGGTCGGAGGGAGTACAAGATACATCCGAATCTAGATAAATCCAAGTCAACTAATATGGGTTGGAGGGAGTAATCAAATTTAACTTAGTAAATCTGTGCTAAATCTATCTTGACCGATAGAAGTAAAATATTGGTAGCTGGGCATCCTGAGGACTAAAAGAAAATGACATTTAATAAACGAGTGTAGACTGTAACCTCTGATTTTACACTCATACTGCATTAGTTGGTCTACAAGGTATACTTTTTGACAAAGAGATGGTTGTTTTGACTTTTCACTCTAATTAATTCAGTGAACTATAACACCACATAAACAGATGTATTTCATTGGTCTAAACAGGCACCCCTCGGATCCGCATGACCGCATCTGGTCGACATATGACGCAATTCCAAACTGTACTGTGATATCTACGACAGCTGTCATTCAAAATAACCTCAGTGGTGTCTACGATGTGCCATCATCTGTCATGCAAAATGCAGCAACTGTTATTAATAGCTCAAGAATTGATTTCTCATGGGATCCATCTGATCCATCGGCGGACATAAGCTCCAAATACTTCTTTGTTTTCTACTTCGCTGAGCTGCAGAATGTACCCAGCAATGCGGTCCGGCAGTTTGATATTATTATCAATAACAAGACACAGAACACAGAACCTTACACGCCAGCATTCCTATTCGTCAATTATTTTTCCGGCATTGTACATGGGATGTCAAATTATAGTGTTTCACTTGTTTCTACAAAAAATGCAACGGTACCACCTATCCTCAATGCTATGGAGATGTACTTGGTGAAACCAATAACGGAGGTTGCAACTGATCCTGGAGATGGTAATGAATTTATTGATGCAATATTAGTACAGACTTCAGAGGGTATAACTAGCTAGAGTTACAAAGTTAAGGGTTTTGTCTACTTTACAATAGAGAAGAGTCCACCTCCAGTCACTTTTTGGCAAAAATTCACTTTTCAGACCTTAACTCTAAAAACGTTCGATTTGCAACATCAACTATTGAAACCGTTCATTTTTGACCCTTTGGTAGTTCATAAATGGCTCATTGTGACATGAATATCTCGTGCCCACCAGGTCACTGCAATATCACCAAGTCCTATTTATTATATGTTTCTACCAATTTCTGTTATATTTTTAGTATTTCGTGAAAGATTTTTAATTCAGTAATTTTTGAGTTTTTTTAGACTATTTGTTGATACTGGATTTTAGATTTGTTGTTGATGGAAGTGACCCTGTGGACACATCATATCCACGTCACCCAAAACCACTTGTTGAGCCACCTGAGGGTGAAAATGGATGTTTTCAACTGTTTGTGGTTGCAATTCAGACAGTTCTACAGTATTAATAAAAGGTGAAAATTGAACTTTTGCCAAGTTCAGGGCTGAGAAGTAGACATCCTCTTAGCAATATGATATGTATTGGAGATAGTGTCCCTGTAGTATTAGTATCTTAAAGCTGGCCTGCTTATCTGTTTGTTTTGTATTCACTTAACCATTTCCTTGTCCTTGCAAACCAGCTAAAGCCATGATCGCCATCCAAGAAACTTTTGGTGTGATAAAAAACTGGATGGGTGATCCATGTACTCCAAAAGCTTTCGTATGGAGAGGATTAAAATGCTCATATCCTCCAGGGGATCCCTCTAATATAACAGCGTTGTAAGTTTAATAACTATGTTTGAATGAAATATGAAAAAATCAGTTGTTATATGCTGAATATTTTGCATTACGACATTTTCACAACAGAAGCTAACTGTTCTGGATTACTTTTTTGTTACAGAAACCTGTCTTCCTTCCAGTTAGTTGGTGCCATCTCTACTAATTTTAGAGATCTCAAAGCGCTCCAGTATCTGTAGGTTTCTGACTTCTCATCATCATTTCTTACTCTGAAGTATTAAAGTGACACTGCCTTTTTCTTTTGATACTACTAGCAAAATGGCTCACGCCAACCTTTTCCCGTCATATTTATGTTTTAGTATATCTAGGAATTGATCTACCTGTTATAAAAAAATAAAGGTCTGTATTTCTTTCAGGAGGCTAAACTGTATATTATTCGTCATCAGCAAAAAATTGCAAATTTCTCGGAAATAAAGGAATTGTTGCACAGATAATACTAAGATAATTAACATCTTTGCACAGTAAGAGAGTAACTCAGCAATGCCTAAAATAATTGACACAACAATTGTCTGTATCTCTATGTGTTCAGGAACTCTGGGCACATGATATGTGCTCCTTGTTTGTCTTCACAGTGCACTAAAAATGAACTTGCAGAAAACTAACAATATATTTTGGAAGAGCACGTAATTCTCTTCGTTTACTTGCATCGAATAGCTCCATGCTTTTGCCTCTTGCATTGTATCTACCTATTATTTGCTAGATGTAATTCACAATATCTGTTGCTGCTTCCAGGGATCTGTCACACAACAACTTATCTGGCCCTATTCCAAATTTTCTTGGGCAAATTTCGTCACTAATGCTTCTGTAAGTCTTATTACTTATCTGTTCATTCTTAGATCTAGATGGAACAGTTTTATGTTAATGGTATACCATGCTTTTTCTTCATAGGGATTTGTCCAGCAATGATCTCAGTGGACCAATTCCTGACAGCCTTCTACAAAAATCCCGAAATGGGTCCCTATCACTGAGGTTTGTTTTATGTTATTAAAAGATAACAGTGCACCGGAACTAAATTCCAGCGGGTTTTGAAAATAAAATATCCAAACTAATACTCCCTCCATCCTAACATAACTGACATAGGTTTGATTAGATTCGCATGTATCTAGACACTAAAACACGTCTAGATACATGCGTATCTAGACAAAGCTGCATCACTTATTTTGGGACGGAGGGAGTATATAAATTCTCAACATGTTCGGAGGATGTCATTAATATTTTGAAATTGGCGATTTAATATTATAGCAATTGCTTAAAATTCTATTCTATGCTATTTGGGCCTTTTGTTTTTCAATCTCTTTGACTGTATACTGTTCATTTAATAAGGTATAGTACTTTTGATTAACTTAAGTTAAAAAAGTTTATATGATTACACTTGAATTTTTCTAGGAAGGTGTCGAATAGTGCTTGCATATCAGTTCACTTTGTTGCATTTTATGGGTAGTTTCATTTCTTCTAGAGATTTCGTTATGAAAGTACCTTTGAAAATATTGTCAGTATTACATTTCTTCTAGGTCTAATTGATCAGAATATTTGTAGAGACTGGTCCCTTCCAGAATTTATAGTCGGACATCTTTCTTCTTTCGGAATACCATGGAATCACATTACTATTGTGAAACTGTGTGCATTTTGATATTGTCAGGGTAGGTGATAATGCAAATCTTTGTGGCAATAGTACTGCCTGTATATCAGGTGAAAAGAAAGTCAATGGAACACTTCTCGCTGAAATAATCATACCAATACTTGCAACCGTTGCATTACTTATTATCTTATTTCTTCTGCTGCGCCAAATGCTCAAACAAAAAGGTAACAGTCAAATGGAAATTACGGTTTCTGTTTAGTGCATTCCATACTCTTGTATTTTATTTTGGCACTTTTTATAGAAAAAGGAAATTCATCCTTTAACTACTTCGCGCATGTATTCAGCTAAGAAAAAGGCTACTGTTCATGAGATGAATCAGTGTTACTTGAGAACCGTGAATTCTCTTACAGAAAACTGAAGCATATTACAGATAACTTCAGCCAAGAGATTGGGAAGGGTGGGTTTGGATCTGTCTTTCTTGGCTACTTGGAGAATGGAAACTCAGTGGCTGTGAAAGTGCGTTCTGAGTCATCTTCCCAAGGGAGTAAAGAGTTTCTGGCTGAGGTAAAATAAAAAATCAATTTGAAGTTCTGTGTTTCGCAATTCAAATATTCTTATGTTTCTCTTTCAGCTGTCTTTCCTCCAATTTCTTTTTGTAGGAGTCTCTTTTACTGCTCTTATGAATAAGCATTTGTAAAAAATGTTCATCTGTGGTTTTATAGATAAAACTCTACTCACTAAACATTTGTGTTATATGTTCTACTTAAATCATCTGAAAAACAGTTCTGCACGTTATGTTGCAGGCTCAGCACTTGACAAGGATTCATCACAAGAACTTAGTTTCCTTGATTGGCTACTGCCAGGACCGAAATCATTTGGCCCTTGTTTATGAGTACATGCCTGAAGGGGACCTGCAGGATAAACTGAGAGGTTGTTCATCTCATTCATTCAAATATACATTCCTATATCGCCGAATCGAGGTTCTTAGGCACCCTAGATTGGTTGTGTCCTATATCTTGAAATTTAGATTAAAGAGGAATGTTGAATTTTGTCAAAGAAGAAATGGATAGACCCTAAATTAACCATGTTAACTAACTGAAGTCATTGGAATTCTACCAAATATTCTTTAAACTTACGATGTTTAATTTCTGTTGACATGTCAAGCCACTTCTACTAGTAGACCACTCACTTGGGAGCAACGTCTACAGATCGCCCTTGATGCTGCACAAGGTTAGGACTTAGCATCCACGTACTAAGTTCTGAGATTTCCTTTATGCATGTAACCGTTTAAAAAATTAGTATTTAGTACTTTCTTTTTGCCAGGTCTTGAGTATCTGCATGTCGCATGTAAACCAGCACTGATTCACAGAGATGTGAAGAGCAGGAACATTCTCCTCGCGACTGATCTTGTGGCTAAGATTGCTGATTTTGGCCTGACAAAGGTTTTTGGTGACTCGAAAACACATATAACCACTGAACCAGTTGGTACTTTTGGCTACTTAGATCCCGAGTACGTCATGCACGGCATACCTTCTCCTATACCCTCTACTTTCTTCTTCAACCTTTCACAGTGGCATGTTTTGTTAGAATAAATGGTCTTTGTGTCTTGCTGATTGTTCAGGTACTTCCGCAGTTTTCACATCAGCGAGAAGAGCGACGTGTACAGCTTTGGTGTTGTCCTCCTGGAGCTCATCACGGGCGTCCTCCGGTCGTACCGATCGGCGACAGTGTGAGAATCCACGTCGGCGAGTGGGTGCAACAGAGCCTCGACCACGGCACCATGGAGAGCATTGTAGATGCAAATATGGGAGGGGACTATGATGTCAACTCTGTCAGGAAAGCTGCCGACCTTGCACTGCATTGCAAGTGTGAGGTCTCCCGTGAGCGTCCGGCGATGGCGGAGGTGGTGGCGCAGCTTAAGGAGTGCTTGGTGCTCGAGAACTGCCGTGTCAGGAGGCGAAGAAGCCTGGGTTCGAATGGTGATGGTTTGACCTGTCTTGGAGAGGGAAGTGCACTTGGGGCAGAAGAGGAACGAGGAAGGGAGATACAAGTATTTTCTGATGAGTAAATGGCACCGAGAGTCACACAACTTGCTTAGCATGTGCACTTAAGTCATAGAACTTGCAAACTGGACTAACAAGTCACACAACTTGCGAACCCGTGCACCTGTGGTCACAAAACCGGTCAACATGGTGATTTTTGACTAAAACCGGTCAACTGTGTGGTTTTTGACCAAAACCGATCATAGGCAGCCTAAATTTTTATAATGAAAACCCTAAGCTTATATTTTTATGTTGACAAGTGTAAGGATGCTCGTGAGAAAAGTTGGCAGTGGCTTCTGAGCTCAATGGGGCTGGTTTAAAAAAAACAAAAGGTACTTATAAGACTCCAAAAAATCTGAAAAAAATCAAGAACAAATGTTTATACATTTCTAAGGTACGCAAAAAAATTCAGAGAAAAATATTTTTATTTTGCGAGATATAAAAAGGACAAATCTCTGATAGAAATACGTGCTTTTTAATAGTATATACAGCCGAGGATTTTTTTCTCTGTAGCCCAAAACAAAACAAGTTTTTCACCGAAACTTGCCATACGCATTCAGCCCGCACGTATGTATCTCCGAAACAAAGTTTGAATTTTATTCAAATGAAAAAGTACGGATTTCGAATTTTTCAAATACATACGTGTATATTTGATAACAAAATACGTTTATTAGTATTTAAGAGAGGAGCCACAAATCCTCTTACAAACGTGTGATGTATTATAGATCCACCATTATTAAATCCTCTCTTAAATTTGTACTTGTATACATTTTCTCCATTATTTAATCATGGTTATAATACTTTTATCTCGAGTTAAATATATTTAAGATAGATCAAGTCTACACAAAAAACATGCTAACATCTGGACTTACTTATATAGGACGAAAATTTGTTCTGTAGAAATATGAGGGGGTTATTGTAAATTTTTTAGTCTGCCTATAACCAATTTTGGTCAAAACTACCCAGTTGACTGGTTTTGTGACCATGGTGCACAGGTTCACAAGTTGTGTGACTTGTTAGTTTAGTTTGCAAGTTATGTGACTTAAGTGCACATGAGCGACAAGTTGTGTGACTCCCGGTGCCATTTACTCTTTTCTGATGGTCCTGCAACGAGATAGTAGGTTTGATGATGTTACATAAGTTCTGGAGGTTAGAGCACTCTTCCCTTGCCTTTCTGAGTAACTTTTGTCTTACTTAGCTATCTTTGCGAAGTTCTTAAATTTTTGGCAATGCTTAGATGAAGTTTCCATGTTGAGAAATATGGAGATGCAATGAAGTCAATCATGTATTTGATAGTTGTGAATCGAAGTTGATACTCTTATTTTTTTGACCACACGTTTCTGTAATAGGATCATATTGGTTTATTAATTCTAGCACTCGCAAAGCAAAGAATTGTCTTAAGGAAACATTTGATTCAGATCGAGTAAACTAGTCTATACAACATTTTGGAAAAAAATCATATAAATCATGAATTTTTATTTCAGCTAATCAATATGTAAATAACTTCTATTTTCTTCCACACCATGCTTTAATATAAAGGAATTTTAATTTCCAACAATGTTGCAGAAATTTGCTTCTGGTACAAACGATGTTTACCAAAATCAATTTAGCTGTTGCTTTGTTTCCGATGCAGCAAGAGTTTGTTTCCATCAAATCAATAATTTTCTTCCATGATAATGTGGAACTGTTTGTTTCTATTTTGAATGTTGCGAGAGTTTGTTTTCATCAAATTGAGAATGGTACATGCATAGGAAATAACTTGGATGAGGATGATAACTAGTACGGAGTACAAAGATAAGCACATGAAGAATATATGCTAACTATACACATCATGATAGCCTTTCTGAACTAGTTATCTGATAACTCTCCAGTCCGACAAGGCATGTATGGAAAAGACTTGTATATGTTGTCACGATATTCCGTGGGTAAGCACCCCAAGTCTTCAATCTTTGAGCTAACAAAATGATATATGCCACTACACTTTTGGAGGGTGCGTGGAAGAAGATGACCTCTTTTTTTTTTGGATGGAACCCGTGTAAAGAAATAGCAAATCTACGGTGGATATATCTAGGACCATGTGGTTTATAGTATAGCCAAAACTCTACTCAAATCCCGCTCTCATTGATGCTGTGCTCGTGCCACCGTGATCATCGTTACCTTGTTGTAAGGTCCAGGGTCCATCATCGTATTTCCATGGGAAGTCAGCCAGCAGAGGCTTAATAAGGTTGACTTCGCGCTTCAGTTCCCACTTCATTTGACCGGTTGATTCGTTGAGGAACCAAACCCGAAGCCCATAGCCATCATATCCATACCTTTCTCGGATTTTCCAACATAATTCTTATCATCATATGGCTAGTCTAGTTTTCAACTAAGATGCAAGTAAGGGAGGTACCTCGTAAGAAAATCATGCTGGTGCACGTAGAGTGCTCCCCGCCAGTATGCTGCATAGGAATGATCGGGTGTATGGACCTGAAACATGTAGCCAATGGTCCCTGCGGCCTCCCCTTCTCCTTTGTCCTCCCACTCCTTTGTCCTCGACGAGAAGATAAGAAAGACGAATGTCGACGGTGGCCATCGGACTCGGAAACAAATAAAGCATACGTACGTGCATGTACTAAAAAAAGAACTCTGAATCAAGTTTTAATAAACTCTGACACTAGTGGAGTAAAACGTCCGTGAGGGGCTACACTCGGCAGTAAATACGTTTTCCCCTCGATTCACCACGTACCTATATATATTAGAACTACAGCCACATCTGTAGAGCCACGATCTGAAAATTCTGAATCAGCGAAGTTGCAGTGCACTAACTGTCTCTTCAGCTGGCCGTGCCATGAACGAGGTGGAGCTGGAGCGAACCTGTGGCCGAACTCCCATGTCGTAAAACTGGTTGAGGTGCATCTTGCTGCCTGCCCCACCGCCGTTCAAGTAAGCAATCTTGCGCACGGGTCCATGTGGCTCGCCACCGGCTATCGCGCCGTGAACACCGCGGCTATCACAAAAAGTGCTAGTGCTTGCCAAATTTCAACACACACAGCCCTGATGCATTTGGTTTCCTCCAAGATCTCAACCTAACTATAAGGAGAAGAATAATCTCGAAAAAAATTATAGGAAGCATAGAGTTACATGCCGAGCATGGCTTCCTCCAAAATCAAAATACATAATACTAAGATAGGTGAAATACTCGAGAAAAGAACCTCCCATATATATAAGAAGAGACTTAGATACAGAGTTATGTTGCTCGATTTCTCCTTACTATTAGTGTGAGACCTCACCTTAAAAATAGTGTGAGCGATTTTGCAGCCCCACACAATTAATGTGACATTCTGTTTATTTATTTTTATCATATTTCCAAGACAACAGAAACTGGTTTTGTTAGTTAAGGAAAAGAAGAAAAGATTTGATTTCGTGGATTTGGAATAAGATAAGCATATGACAAGCCATCAAATCCTATTTGGACCCCACTCTCAATGCACACATCATGTTATGTGCTTAAATGGTAAAATTAAACTTACCATTTTTTGTTTGAACTAGTGAATGTATAAAGAAGTGAAGTGGATGTATAACCCAGCCACCTAGGTTCAAGTCCTCACAGACGCAGATTTAGGTTCTTATTATTTGAAAAACGGTTTCCCCTACCGCATTCCTTTTAAGAAAAACTAGTGAATGTATAGTGGAGGGAGTAGTACTCCCCGTGTTTTAAAACAAAGATGTTTTAGCTTTTTTGTGGTACACGTGTATCTAGATACCTTCTATTGTGTAGGTTCACTTATTTTACTCCCAACCTACATACTAAAAGGCATGTAAATAAATATATTTTAGGAAAAAGCTAAAACGTCTTATATTTTGAAACGGAGGGAGTAGATTGCATGGAAAACCACTTGGGTGCGTTCTCTGCAAGCCAAACCACATGGAAAACCACTTGGGTGTGGCGCCAGGCAACACTGGGATGCCCAGCCACCGGCTTCTCGCGTCTCCCCTCTCATGTCTCGCGTCTCCCCTCTCCTACCTCTGCCACTAGTAACGTTGTTGGGTAAAGCCCATGTGGCGCTGCGGCGGCATATCGATCTTCCTAGGCCGCGATCTAGAGCGTGGCGTCGGTGTCCGTCCGCTCCACATCCTCGACAATGGTGATCCAAGCTGATGACGGATGGTCTTTAGCGTGCTGGCGGCAGGCATGTTCAGTGGCAGAGGTTGGCCAGTCTGGGCCCAAATGGGTTTGGATGGGCCGCTCTTCCACCTATGTACCTCGATGTCCCGGACGGAGGCACCTTGAGGTTGGGTCTTCCCGTAGGAGGCGGTCGGCCTGGCTGATTTGTGGCATTCATTCGATGGTACTGGTGATGAGTTGGGGAGGAGTAGCTGCTAGTTAAAACCGAGCTCCGACTCTTGTCTTTGGCGGGCGGTGGTGGAGTATTCGTGTCGTGACTTTGTTGAAGGCATCATCTATGCAACCATCGTCTACTCGCTCATGTTGTACCGATGGAAACCAAAGATCTAGGTTACAGAATCAGACGATGGCGGTGTTTTGGTGTCGTTCTCCCTCATGGGGGCATTGATTTCGGAGCAATTGCTGGATGGTCAAGGCAAGAGGTGAAGCGGTGTTCATTTTCCGCATCGATGATGGCGAGTCTCGGTGGCATGGCGCAATAGGGGTATTGGTGAGTGGCAAAGATTGCTTTTTGATGGACTAGTGCAGGACTGTGGTGGTGTCTAGCATCATGCAGGCATCGACGACAGGCCTGGCAATGCAAATTCCTTGATCCCTGTTGTGAAGATGGATTGGCGGAAGATGGTGGTTGTGACTTCTGGAGCATGTGCGCTGATAGTCTGTCGAACCGGTTTGTGCTTCTAGCTCGCCCTTGAGTGGTTGGGTGAGGCCTTCGATTTTATGATGATGTGCGTAGGTGTGAGGCCAGGTCAATGGGCCCAACATGGACAACCCCTTCATCAAGGTTGTAGGTGGTGCGATAGCTATCGTTAGTGAGGTGGCTTCAGGTTAATCTTTGTAAGGCTATGTTGAATAATAAATAAAGAAGACTGTGTGTGTCATTTTGATGCAGAGGCCAGGGTACCACCTCCATTAAAAAAACAAATATACAAGACACTCTTCCTATTGATACCTTAAGATCGTTGACAAATCTTTATTCTACGTTGGTGGTTCGAGATCCATACTTCTCATGTGGTACTGGAGAGACAGAAAAAGAAAAAAACATGAGAATGCCAGACCAGCCCTTATAGTGATAGTTTTCTACAAACTTGATCAAACATAAAATAGTTTGACTTAAGCACATGAACAACCTGTCTAAACTAGTTGTACGGTAACTCTCTAGTACGGCATGGCGTGTAAGTAAAAGACTTCGGCAGGATATTCCGTGGGTAAGCACTCGAAGTCTTCAATCTTGGGAGTTATCAATATGATGTGCCACTACTCTTTTGAAGGGTGTGTGGAAGAGGACAGCCTCTTTCTTTCGATCGATGGCACCCGATTAGTGGAATAGCATATCTAGGGGCGATATATCGATAATCATGTGGCTCGTAGTAGTCACAACTCTACTCAAATTCCTCTTCCATTGATGTTGTGCTCATGTCGATGTGACCATCATTACCATGTTGTAAGGTCCATGGCCTATCATCGTAGTTCCATTAGAAGTGGGCTAGTAGAGGCTTAAGGTTGACGTCACGCTTTAAAACCGTTTTAGAGTAACGAGAAAACCCCGAGAAACCCCTCTTACAAAGCTGACTAAAAATAAACAAAAAAGTACATGGAACACCAAGCTTGACCGTAGACACAGAAGCGAGGCCGAGAGGGACCAGAGCCTAAGAGGGTGACGACGCAGCGTGTGTTTTCACCCAAAACCCGCCATAGCGAAGGTATCCACAGTGGCGCCTTCAAGAAGGTTACGACATCACTGTTGTCATACCACGCTTCCCCTGAGCCCGGCCTCCTAACACGATCTGGGAGTTTACTGTTAGGAATAAGCAACTTGTGCAACTTGTATTATCTGGGGGCCAAAGGCCACAATATATAGTACATCTGATTTGAGGTACAAGAAGATAAATCTAGACAAATACGGACTCCTAGACCAATACTAATACAGACTCCTAGACCAATACTAATACACCTTAACACCCCCCCTCAAATGCAAAGCGTATGCAATAGCATTGCATTTGAAGAAGTGAAAACAAAACAAAACAAAAAATGATAATCCAAAATCCGCGTCTTCAAAGTGTCGCCATAGCATGAATAGTCTTCAAAACCTATAGAGTCAAGCCACAGTCGATCGAAGAAGAGATCGACACAGACCAAGAGGCGGTCAGAAGAATAGCACCGAAGAGTGAGGAAGAGAGAGCGGCGGCGGCCGGAGAGAAGAACTAGAGGAACTAGACGGAGGAGAGGATGGCGCCAAAAACAAAGGAGACGCATCAGAAGGAGAAGGTGGAGGAGTAGAGACAGCGAGAGATGTATCAGGAAAAAGAGAAAGAGGAAGTAGAGAGGGTGCCTCGACTGGAAACAGGAAGAGAGGTACCATCAGCCGTGATAACACGGACAAGAGAAATAAGAGAGCGAAGAGCAGAAAGAATAGAAGACGCAGAAGTCGAAGTAGAGCGGCGTGCCAACAAAGACAAAGTCGGCGAAAGGCGGTCATAACCGCATGAAGAAGCCGCGAGAGTCGAAGTAGAGAGGCGTGCCAACAAAGACAAAGTGGACGAAAGGCGGTCATAGCCGCGTGAAGAAACCGCGAGTGTCGACGTAGAGCGGTGCGCCGACAAAGACAAAGTCGGCAAAAGGCGGTCATAACCGCGTGAAGAAAGCCACGAGAGTCGACATAGAGCGACGAAGTAAGGAAGGAAGGCTCGGAGAATTTAACGGAAGAAACACCGGCATGAATTACCGGAAAGGAGCCAGCGACCGGAAGTTGCTAACGGCGGAGGCGGAGGCGGCGGCCGGGCGCGGCGGCGGGGTGCCGGGGCGAGCGGCGGCGGCGGCTACGAGGGAGACAAAAAAAGGCCTTACGGCTACTAGCTACGAGATGCGATGCCCCCGACGGAGATCATGGAGATCGACCTCGCCGGGGGCGGCGCGGCGGAGGCGGTGGCTAAAACGTAGGCCAAGGAGCGATACGCTCTGATACCATGTTAGGAATAAGCAACTTGTGCAACTTGTATTATCTGGGGGCCAAAGGCCACAATATATAGTACATCTGATTTGAGGTACAAGAAGATAAATCTAGACAAATACGGACTCCTAGACCAATACTAATACAGACTCCTAGACCAATCTAATACACCTTAACATTTACAAAGCCGAAGCGCAGCCAACACCAGGATTCCCCGTGACCATCTCCTCACCACCCACATAGCCAAAGAGGAAGCCATCATCACCGCCACGCCGCTCGTCGTAGAGACGCCCACGCAATCCACCTTCTGGCACAATAGACCGCGAGGCCAACAAATATGGCGATGTAGGCCAGTGACAGATCCGAGCATGCCGACTCATATCCAGGTTGCAATTGGTTGGCCACCCACGGGTCTCACCCTGCAGCCATCGACAGCCCAATCTAGGCCCTAGCTTGAATCAGGCCGCTGGATCCAATAGGAGGGTATACCCTACCCTCCACCGCCGAGACGGTCGCCGACGGGACGCAGTAGCAGGACTTGAAAGGCCCAGATCGCGCAGATCCCGTGTGAACTGAAACGTGGCCTAGCTCGACGCGGTCCGATTCGTTGATCCCGTGTGAATTTCTTTTGGATCCGGATTGCTAGCCTAGGGGGCAAGTCAGTCCGGCCTGAACTGCTGATGACGCTCCGCCTGTAAACCTAGAGACTCCCTTTCAATTCCGACCGAGGCGGCTGCAAATATCTACGTATCTCTCTCCTCTCGATCGAATTCTGCAGGATCTCCATACTGCAGTTGATGGCAAGCGCAACGAGACGGATGATCTCTTGTAGACGGTGACTCCTGAGGAGAGGAGTGCAGGTGAGTTCAACTTCAACCCCCACCAACTACTTTATGCTTCATATCTAGTAGCGATTATATAGTCAACCTACGTCTCTCTTTTAGCTATGCTTGCCCGAATTTGCTTAACTTCCGATTAACCAGTTGCTGCCGCCATTGCTGAGAACTATGGGGCGATCTCGGTGCTACTTGAGACGCCCTCTGGCTTTGCAATTCTTGGTTATGATGCTGCCAAGCTCACTAAACCAGAGGCATGGAAGGTACTCCTTTGATTATCGCTAGCTCCTATCTTCCTGTTTTCTCTTGTCGTCTTTCTCATCGACCTAATATTTTTTCTGCATTATCTATCCCGTGCAGCATATATGGGCAGATTTCGTCAATGTGCCAAAAGCAGTTAGTGCCCCACCCGACCCCCCTAATATTTCTCCTCTGGTTCTATGTTTTTTATGACGAAGCTTGTGCTCATTTTAAGCTGCCTAATGGATGTAGATGTAACCTGGTTGGGTTCGGATACGTAAGTATCCAAGCTGGTCCTAAATGAATTAGATTTAGGAAAGTTTAAATTCGTTGTAGGATTAGAGATAAGTTTAAGTCCTAGTAAAACTAGGAGTTCTAGTCCTACTCTAATTGTTTAGTCTCTGCGTGGACGTGTATAAAAGGCTCCATAGGGCTACACCTTGTATCAACGAAAAACCACAAAGAGAAATAGAGAAAAGCAAGACAGCCCGATAGTGTCTGTGGCAATCAAATCCAGTTTCCGATCTACGTATTTTTTTTCGTCGCAAGGTTTCTAAAACCAACATTTGGTATCAGAGCTTAGGTTTTTGCCGTAACGATGGGTAGCGACGAAGAGAGCTCCGTCAATGACTTGAAGTCCGGCAAGAATAGTGGCTCCAAGGCGAACAAAGGCGACGTCAAGTTGAAGAAGAAGACGACAACGGCAACGAACCGGGCGACTAGTGCCGACGTCATGGTGCAGCGCAACATCCCCGTGCAGTACCCGCAGCTCACCGACGCCAACTAAGGTGTTTGGGCGGTGAAGATGAAGATTATTCTCCGAATGCTCCGAGTGTGGCAGGCAATCACTGACGACGAGGTCGACGACGAGTGCGACCAAGGTGCCATTGCTGCCATAGCCCAGTCTGTACCGGATTCCGTGCTGATGACATTGGCAGAGTTCGAGACGGCAAGAGAGGCATGGGACACACTCAAGGAGATGAGGATTGGAGAAGATCGCGTCACGAAGGCTCAGGCACAAGTGCTGAAGCGTCAACTTCACAAGTTGCAGATGGAGGAAACGGAATCAGTGAACGACTACGCCATGCGTCTCACCAAGCAGCAAAGGGAAGCGTGATGGCGAAGGATCAAGCAACTCAAAGCGCAATGGGCACGAAGAAAAGGGCAAAGGAAAAGGCAAGCCACAAGGGCGCAGCAAAGGTGATCAATATGACGAGCAGAAGCCACGGAACTTTGATATGTCCAAGGTTAAGTGCTACAACTGCAATACTATGGGTCACTATGCAAAGCAATGTCCAGAGCCTAACAAAAGGGAGATGAAGGAAAATTTGGCGAAGCAAGAAGACGACGAACCAGCTCTTCTAATGGCCAAAGTTTACGATCTCGATCAAATGATGGTTGTGAAACCAAACTGCAAGGTGCTACTTCAAGATAAGAAGGTATCACCAAAGCTACCCGGAAACAAGCCCGACGATGGTGACCAAGGTGATCAAGATTACCACGATGAGGACACCGATGATGACAATGTGGACACGGGTGAAGTTCTTGGCAATGATGTTGTACAGGATGCGACACATGGTGAGGAAGATCACCAAGAGGCAGAAAGTGATAACGATAATCAAGATGATGGTCACGATCACGACGACTACGCTGACGACACAGATGCTGAGGACCCGACGTCAAGCTTGCCAAGAAAGTATCCATATTCCTCAAGTGCATGGACTATGAAACAATTTGTGTCTCTTCCTTTGGAAGGCACATTGGAACCCTCCAGTCCACATTGCAATAATACCCTCAAGAAAATCTACAAGAACGCCCAGTCTATGCTCGAGTACTCCGGACTATGTTTGCTTGGAGTTGAGGAGCCGACGAATTTTGTAGAGGCGAGCAAAGATCCAAGTTGGAAACACGCCATGGATGAGGAGTTGAAGGCGATTGAGAACAACAACATGTGGACTTTGGTAACCCGACCTCCGAACCATAAGCCTATTGGTTTGAAGTGGGTATACAAGTTAAAAAAGGACACGAAGGGCGTTGTTGTGAAGTATAAGGCAAGACTCGTTGCAAAGGGCTACGTGCGACGTCAAGGAGTTGACTATGAGAGGTGTTTGCACCGGTTGCTCGACTCGAAACCGTGAGAATGCTCCTAGCTTTGGCAGCACAAGAGGAGTGGAAGGTTCATCATATGGATGTTAAATCGGCTTTCCTCAACGGTGATCTCACGGAAGAAGTGTACATGGAACAACCCCTTGGCTACGAGAAGAAAGGCGAAGAAGAGAAGGTTTACAAGATCAAGAATGCACTATACGGGTTGAAGCAAGAGCCAAGAGCTTGGAACTCAAAGTTGGACCAATGTATGGTCTCTCTCGGATTCAAGAGATGTCCCCTTGAGCACGCAGTCTATATAAGAAACTCCAAAGACTCAAACTTGCTAGTTGGAGTTTATGTCGATGATCTGATTATAACCGGAGATAGTGCGCAAGAAATTGAAAGTTTCAAGGCACATATGAAGAAGAAGTTTAGCATGAGTGATCTGGGATTACTAAGCTATTACTTAGGCATTAAAGTCAAGCAAAACTCCGGAGAAATTTCCCTATGTCAATCAGCTTATGCGTTCAAGTTGTTGGACAAGTATGGCATGACAGACTGCAACGCCGTACAAGTTCCAATAGACCAACGTCACAAGTTGAGCAAGATCAACTCAAATCCACCGGTGGACACCACAATGTATGGAAGCATTGTGGGCAGCCTAAGATATTTGGTGCATACCCGACCGGACTTAGCATATTCAGTCGGGATCGTGAGTCGTTTCATGGAGAACCCCACGACCGAACACATGAGCGCCGTCAAGCAAATCCTGCGCTATGTGAAAGGCACTATCAATCTTGGCTGCATGTACAAAAAGGGAAAACAAGGATGAATCCTTCACGGATATTCAGACAACGACATGGCAGGCGATGTTGATGATCAGAAGAGCACATCGAGCATGGTATTCTACCTAGGCCAAAATCTTATCAGCTGGAATTCTCAAAAACAGAAGGTGGTGGCACTGTCTTCATGTGAGGCAAAGTATATTGCGGAGAGCACGCCGGCTTGTCAAGGTGTGTGGCTGAGAAGGCTCCTAGCTGATCTTGCAAAGAAGGAGGTGCAGAAGGTGTCACTAAAGATTGACAATCAAGCTGTAATCTCATTGTGCAAAAACACGGTTCATCACGAAAGGAGTAAGCACATAGATACCCGTTTTCACTACATCCGGGAGTGTGTTGAGGAGGGGATGATCGAGGTGCAACATGTGAACACAAACGATCAGCTTGCAGACATTCTTACCAAGTCTCTCGAGAGACAGAAGTTCATCGAGAGGAGGGAGAAAGTCGGAGTGCAAGAAGTGAAGCAAGGAAACGAGGTTAAGGAGGTGAATGTAGATGTAGCCTTGTTGGGTTTGGATACGTAGTATCCAAGCTGAGTCCTAAATGAATTAGATTTAGGAAAGTTTAAATTCGTTGTAGGATTAGGGATAAGTTTGTGTCCTAGTAGAACTAGGAGTTCTAGTCCTACTTTAATTGCTTAGTCCATGCGTGGACGTGTATGAAAGCCCCCATAGGGCTACACCTTGTATCAACGAAAAAACACAAAGAGAAATAGAGAAAAGCAAGACAAGCCCGATACGTGCATATGGCAATCAAATCCAGTTTCCGATCTGCGTATTTTTTTCGTCACAAGGTTTCTAAAAAATATACACATGCTGAAAACAGATAAGTAGCAGGAAAACTTGAGTACAAGATTTTCTGCCTTAACAAAACATAAGTTTTTTCCACATACATTGTAGAGATACATTTAATACAGACATTGTTTTTTCATGGCTCTGCTACAGGGGGCTTCGTGACAGCATCATCAGGAGAGCCAGGCCGGGAGAGCTCATCAAACTTGGAGGGCGATGGGCTAGACTCGGACGAAGCCATGTCTTCGTCAAGGATCTCAGCGGGCACGAAGACATCGGCGTTAACCATCTTGGCAACCCTGGTGTCAAAGCCGGCAAGGGAATTCCAGATAGCATCGCTATCGATTTCCCTCCCTTCTTCATCCACCTTAGGAAAGTCGGAGGTCACCAGGTCCATGTCGGTGTTGTCATAATGCGCCTTGACCAAGGATAGCAACATCCTAGCACCAACTCGAATGCAAGAGACCTTCCAGTCCTTGACCTTCTTAGGAGCTCGGCGCATGATCTCCGCGTACTTGGCCGCTGAGTCTGCCGCTTTGATATTAATCCCCAGAGGCTAGGCTATATCCTTGGCTTGAGCAATGGCGGTGCCGACGAAGTTGCCGACAAGAATCATGCGTTCCTTGAGGTGTGGAGCACCTTCACCCAAATTGGCTAAGCCAATAGGGGCTATGGTTTGCAATAGAACACAAGGACCATGAGCACAAACCAATCAAAGAATCGTCCACAATATAGAAATAACCAAGACGGAGAAAGGTTACCGAAGATGCTCGTCTCTACTTTGAGCATGACTCCGCCGATGCATCCCGCTCCTTCTGGACGGTCTTGTACACCTCAAGGTTCCTAGCATTCTACTCTTTGGCAGCTTGGTTCTGTTCCTTTAGCTGTGCAATCTCGTCTTGCAGGCATTGCATCTCAGAGTCCGCAGATTCTTGCAGCACCTGCATCGCTGCCTCATGGCCCTCGACGGCCTCGGCCAGGTCATTCTTCAGAATTTTTTTCATCATCGAGCTCTTGGATATGCTTGGATTGCTCTACCATGATCTTGGCCTTGGCAATGGCTTCTGTAAGGCAGAAATTAGAAAATGCTATTAGAAGATGGAAGAAATAATTAAATGAGAAATGCAAGGAGCTGTTGTAGGAAACGTACTCTGGCTATTTTTGATCTGTTGCTTCAGAAATTTGGTTTTACCCTATTCAAGGTCCAGTTCCTTCCGCGGAGCAGCAAACCTCTCATTGGCGGCTATCCTCCTTTTATTCTCATTCTGCACAAGATGTTAACATGCTTCGTTTCTCTAGAGCATCTAGTCGGAACTATTCAAGTTTCAACTAAACGTTCTGGGGCTACAGTACATGGTTTTATATAAGCTAGTTTCTCTAGAGCATCTAGTCGGAACTATTCAAGTTTCAACTAAACGCTCGGGGGCTACACGGACAAGTTTTATGCTTAGTTCTTTAGAGCACTCAGGCCAAAACTATTGATTTTTTGCCTAAGAGCTCGGGGGCTACAGTGGGATACTACACAAAGTAAAAGAAGTGAAATTCAAAGGACTTACGATGGCAATGATCCTAAGATTGTTGGCTAGATGGGCATAGGAATCATGGAAGATCCAGGCGTTCTTATAAATTGCATCGGCCTGCTTGATGAGGTCATCTAGGCTCAACATCGGAGGAGTCGCAGCCAATGGAGAGGTTGAAGCCGGAGGCATGGATGAAGCCCTAGCCGTCTCTTGCACCTTCAAAGCAGATGATGGCTCGGAAGCTCCCGACTTGATCGTTGCTTCCACGTCCACCTCTTCCACCACTTCCTTCCCTTTCTCGGTGGCATCCTTAGCTGGAGCTTCAACCACTTTAGAGGAAATGCTCTCCTGTGCCGCCTGGCCGCTAGGAGCAATGTCTGCCTCGACAGAGCCTAAGATATCAAGATTTGGATTGACATTTGTCTCCATGGCGGAGATCTCAGGAATGACGGAGGATGACGGTCCAGCAGGGCCAGCAGAAGGCTTGACGGCAGGAGTAGGGGGAGCAACAGCGGGAGAGGGCTTGGTGGCCACGTCCCTGGTCAGCATGTCACGGATGTTTTTGACCCTCCCGCATCTCTAGAGGATCGCTTCAAACTAACACCGACTTTCCTCCTGAAACATACAAAGTATAAGTACAAGAGCTGAAAAAAGGTATGAGCTGAAAAATACAAGCCGGAGAATGAAAGCACTTACTCCATGGCAGGAGCCTTGGTGAGGGGAATGCCGGTGGATTTCGTCTTCTTCTTCGCCTCTAAGGCGGAAGTGGATTATCTGGAGACTCCACTCTCCGTTTTATTCTTCTCCTTGGCCTCGACAACAGCGTTAGAGGTGGAGCTCTTCCGCTTTCGCGCTGCTGGAGCTGGTTGATCCTTGGGGGCGTCGTCATCGGACACCACCTGGATATTCTTCAGCTTTGGATCATAGACCTGGGAGGCCATCTGATCCGCCCCCAAGGTTGCCAGCTCGGATATGGAGGAGTGTTAGATTGGCAACTTCAAGTCGGAAAAACCTTAGAGCATATAACGAGCAACAAAGGAAACATAAGCTACCTCTAGGAACTTGCCGCAATCGAACATGTCATAGGTGATCTTGAAGCCCTGGTTCTTGTCCTTCACCTTGATGATGTCCTTAAGCCTGAGTTTGATGGAGTCAGTAGAGAAGTTATCCCGTGAAATTCGCATGGGATCCCTCCTGTCTTGATTGTATTTGCACATCAACTCGGCGTGGTGCTGTAGAGGCTGGATCCACCTAACGAACCAGCACATGGCCAGATCCAAGCCCGTCAGACCTCCGTCTACGAGCCATTCGGTCCGCCTTACGATGCGATTGGCTTCGTCATCGGAGGGAAGGGAGGAAGGGGTCCGCCATGCGGGCACTTCGGTGGCAGCTCCATCGATGAAGTCGGGATAAGTCTCAAGGCGGTCAGGCAGAGGGATAACTGGCCCGTAAAAGTATGTGCACTGCCAATTCTTGCAGGACTCATGCCCAACAATGTTGGGGAAGCGCCAGCTAGACCGGATCTTGAAGCTAATGGTTCTGTAGATCTACAATTCATCCTTGGATTCTACAGACTCTCTCTTGGCTGTAAAGAAATACACGAACAGATCTAACCTAGGTTTTATGCCTAGGAATCCTTCGCACAAAGCTACAAAGTTGCTAAGGACTAGAATGTTGTTGGGAGAGAGATTGTGGGGGAGTACCCGGAAGTGCCAGAGGACATCCAAGAAGAAGTCAGAGACTGGTAGGCTTACGCCACATACCAGCTGAGATTTGAGGTACACCTTGTCCCCGGCTTGGGGCGAAGGGACTACCTTGCCGGCTAGCGCCGCCCGCCAGGCCAACCCCTTCGCCGCGGGGAGATATCCCTCGGCGAACAGCTCTTCCGATCTTCGGCAGAGAGATCAGAGCCTTGATGACCCACAAGTATAGGGGGTGTATCGCAGTATTTTCGAGGGAAGTGAAACCCAATTTATTGATTCGACACAAGGGGAGCCAAAGAATATTTATAAGCCTTAACAACTGAGTTGTCAATTTAGCTGCACCAGGAAACAATCTTTCTCACAACAGTTTATTAGTAGCAACCGTTTTGTAGTAGGAATTGTAAAGTAACAGCAGTAGGTAAAAGTAAAGACAGCAGTAACAATAGCAGTAAATAGTGGAATTCGAGTGCGGTAGGCATAGGGATGGATGGACGGGCGTTGCATGGACAAGACAATTCACATAGCAATCAGAATATAGGGCAATTGTAGATAAATAAGATAAAGCATCCAAGTACTAGATAACCCTAGGCATGTGTTCCATATATAGTCATACGTGCTCGCAATGAGAACTTGCACAACATCTTTTGTCTTGCCAACCCGTTTTCAGCGGAGCCTCAAGGGAACTACTGGCAATTAAGGTGCTCCTTTTAATAGAGCACCGGAGCAAAGCATTAACACTACGTGAACACATGTGATCCTCACATCAAAGCCATTCCCTTCGGTTATCCCGATTTCTATCACTTCGGGGCCTTTGGTTCCGGATAATAACGTGTGTATACAACTTGTAGATAAGACCATAAACAATACTATCATAATGAATCAATAACATGTTCAGATCTACAATCATGGCACTCGGGCCCTAGTGAAAAGCATTAAGCATAACAAGTCACAACAAAGTCATAAATTACTAATAGAAGATACTAGGCACCATGCCCTAACAATCTGATGCCATTATATGAACGATCTCAACCAATCCCTACCATCCCCATAGCCTACAACGGGGGATTACTCACTCATAGATGGGGGAAACATGGATGGTCGATGGAGAAGCGATGGTGATGATGATGGCGATGATCTCCTCCAATTCCCCGTCCCGACAGGGTGCCAGAACGGAGTTTCTGGTGCTATTTCGTGGAATCTGGTGGTGGCGGCGGAGCGGAACTCCTTCTGGAAAAATGTCGAACCCCCTGAGTTTTTAGGTCAGAAGGCAACTTATAAGCGAAGAGGGAGACCGAGGGGGAGTCTGGGGCGGCTAGACCACCCCCTAGCGCGGCCTCGGCTTGCCCGCGCGGCCAGGTGGTGTGGTCTGGGCCCAGCCCCCCTCCGTCTCGTATTCTGGCTCCTGGAGTCTTCTGGTGAAATAGGATTTTCGGCATATTTTCCGGGATTTTTCCTGATAGTTGATTTTCTGCACAAAAATTAGACACAAGGGCAATTTTGGTGAAAACAGCATCAGTCCGCGTTAGTTGCATCCAAATCACACAAGTTTAGAGGAGAAACAATAGCAAAAGTGTTCGGGAAAGTAGATACGTTTTGGACGTATCAACTCCTCCCAAGCTTAGCTTATTGCTTGTCCTCAAGCAATTCAGTTGAAAACTGAGTGCGATAAAAGAACTTTCACGAACACAATTGCTTCATATGATGTATATATTCTCAGCATGTGATCATCTACTTAGACAATTCATAATAAGGAGTATGCAACTAAGTTTACTTGATAGGCATTGCAAGCTATGAAGAGATTCCAACTCAAAAATAATAAGTAGCACGAAGCATAAACATAAGCAACATTACAATGCTCATAACAAGGTATGATAGAGTGGTATCTCGCTTGCCTTTGATTATGAATGCCAAGGCACCTCTGAAGTCCAAGTGAAGACTAGAAGTAAAGATGTCAAAGATACAAGCATCAAAGTCATAACACAAATAATCAAGTAGTGAGACAAGCACAAAGAATGACAACTATGCTCTCAAGAAGGTGCTCAAAGAATATGTGGAGACTCAACAAGTAAAAGAAAAGGTTTTGAATAATTTGAAAAGCTTCCAAATGATGAAAGTATGGTACTCATTAGCTTTGAGCTCTCATTGTCCTATCATAAGCATCTTTAATGTGGTTAAGGTGAAAGTGAGGTCCAATCTGAGTTATATGCTTGACAGACTATAAACTGAAAATCCCATGTCCCTTGAGTACGAGGGCCTCTCCTCATGCTACTCAACTTTAGTTACCGGTAAGTTCTTGTCATCGTAAATATGTGCGTATCATAGAGAACTGCCAATGAGGCACCCCTTGCTCGATGATACGGAAGAATCCCCATATCAAAATGACAAGGCAAGCAGACAATGAGTATCTCAGCAATCTTCTTATTTACCATGGAAAAATGGTGCCTTTTTCTCTCTTTCCTCTTTTCATAAATCTATTTTCTTTTCCTCGATAGCTATCTCTCTTTTTTATAAGAAGAATGCTTCATAGATATCATTATGGTTACGCTGCAGGTTTCCACCATGTCAGCATGGATTAGACCAGTGGCCTAGGCATTTCTCTAACACACATACATAACTCCATGGACTTACAAGCTCCCCTTTTATTTCACACCGACGACATCTGCAAACAAAAGAGCATAGTATCAACTGGGTATATATTTACAAGTGTTGAAAACGTTCCCCGTGACATCACGGTTCTGCTAATCCCCAGCCTATAATTTGCAAGCATATAACTTTCATGGACAGTCACAATGGTTTAGGTTTATTAAGTGCAGAAAATAAAGTGTGCCATCAAGTTCGTGAGAGCTTTACTAACTAACTTTCTCATAACAAGCAAACATTTTATTAAGAAGAAAACAAAGCATATTGAATATGCACGGAAGTAGCAAATGATGCTAATAGGTAGGTATGGTGGACACTTTGGAAATATTTGGTCTAGGGAGTTGGAAACTTGAGTAAAACATACTCAGCGTAAGTGAAGGCTAGCAGTAGTAAGGGAGCGACAAACGAGAGAGCAATAGCTGTCATAATCATGCTTGCAACAAAACAGGACTAAACATGGCATGAAAGTGATTCAAGATCCTCAAGGCAAAATAATTCATCGAGGCTTAACTGATTATTTCAGTCATGTGCATGCGTGAGCATGTGCCAAGTCAATTCAAATGAAACATTCAGAGGAGGATACCATGGTGTCATACCAAGTTATGAATAGAGTAATGCAAGCAAACATTCATAAAACATGCTACAAACTATTAGCAAGCTGGAACTAATCATACGAAAGCAAGAACTACTAAGCATCCAAAGATAACATACACCCTACACGAACAGACTAAGCATGCCCACAGTGATGAGTATATGTACAAAAATGAAAACAAATAGAGTTTGTTACTAGCCTCTTACCACGCCTCAAGTGGTCATTAATCATCATTATTGCTCTTCACTTGTGTGGCTTGAATAATAATATGAAACTAATATTCCACTGAGGACTGCTGAACCCTGCAACAAACTCACAAAGCCAAATAAGAACACCAAATATTTTTGGTGTTTTCGATTTTTAAACAAGAACAAAAAAGGGAAGAACAAGCAAAGCAAAATCTTTTTGGGTTTTTCGAATAGTTCAAACAAAGCAAAAAGGGAAAAGCAAACCAAGGCAAAAAGAAGAAGCAAACCAAAGAGAAACAACAAAAATATTTTTGGTCTTTTTGTGTTTTAGAAAGCAAAAGCAAAGAAAGAACGCAAACTAAAAAGAGAACAAAACATGAATATACAAAGTACCGACGCAACATGATAAGGAGATTAGTGTGATGCGGCGTACCTCCCCCCAAGCTTAGGCTTTTGGCCTAAGTGGGTATCAATCCAGATACGGGTAAGGGTTCCAAGCAGGAGGATCATGATAAGAATGGTCGTAGTTGGGACCGTGGGAAGAAGAAGAAGCTCCTCAATCATAAGCAGGCTGCTGATATGAAGACTCCCCCTCATTCGAGGGCTGGACCGAATCATCCGTGACCTCCCTTCTAGTATCCTGCTCCTGTTGGGAGAGCTCTCCCAAGTACGTGTCAAGCTCCTCCTTAGTGAGGGACCATCCTTCCCTGTTATCAAGGTTAAAAAAATAGGTACAGGCAAAAGAACAACACGCTCGGACTTGCTCTTTCTCCAACCAGCTTTGAGAAAGGTTATTTCATAAGACAACTCATTCAAACTAGCCCCCGAGGAAACAGATTTATGTTGTATCATGGAATTAAAATCAAGCCTTTCTATGGGGAACTGTAGGTCTAGATGATGAGGCACTAAGCCATGCAATGCTAGTAAACAAGAAGCAATGAGGCCTCCACAAATTCCACCTTTCTCACGGTTAGCAGCAAGACGGAAAGCTAACAAAGCACCTAAGTTGTAAGACCTATCTCATTTAAGAGCAGCAGAGATAAATGCTAGATCATATGAAGATAACTTATTTGCAGTTTTCCTAGCAAGAACACACTTGGCAATAAAGTAGGCAAAGTAGCGAATGGAGGGAAGATGAATGTTACGGATTTTTCCACTCTCCTTCGAGAAGCTGCTCCCTTGGCAAATTTCTGCATATAAATCCATGAGTGGTTCAGGTCGCTCCTTAATCCTTCTACATGATCCCCATTGAGGTACCTTAATAGATGCACAAAAGTCATCGAGAGAAAGGTCGACAGCGATATTGTAAATTTTGTAGTGGACCATCGGGTTAGGCAAAGAGTGACTAAATTGAAAGTCCTGCACCACATACATGGTTAGCTTCACAAATTGACAAGGCTCATCTTCCAAAAAGTGCTCTAACACTGCATTAGAAACCAAAGCGTGGAAATCTTGGAGAATTCCCGCAGCTCTCATGAACTCAGAACATGGATAAATGGAAGGAAAAACTTCCTCCTCCCGGTGGACCTTCATGACCTCAGGCACCCATAGTTCATGTTGGTTTAGTTGATGCTCATTCATCTATTCTGAAATTTAAACACCTATTAAACAAGTGATTGCAAAGTGAATAAAATGAAGGATTCTACTCATAGGGACTTGTAAGAGGCCTAAACATGCATCAAAACTATATTTCTAAGCATCAAACAAGCTTACAAGCTCTCATAACCTGTCACCTACAGCAGCAAAATACTCAAGATATAATCCACCAAACACAAATCTACTTGGACAAGGGGAGGAGTCACATACCAGAGAACAACTGCTCCAAATTTCAGCAACAAAGATGGGCTGAGCAAGGAGATCGAAAAAATCGAGAGCAAGCACATCAAGAACGCGATTTTGAGCAATGAACTGGAGCTTACTCGGGAGAGAGAAGAAAGTGGCAGGTGAGAGAGTTAGTGGAGGGCCAGGGGTGGCCCACACCATGGCATGGCGCCACCCAGGGTAGGCTGTGCCACCAGGTGGTGAGCCTGCCTGGTGGGTCCCCCTGGTACCTCCCAGGCACTCCTCTGCCCGTTTTTCACGTAAAATTTAATGTGAATTTTCTGGAATTTTTCGAGACACTTTATTTTTGGGCATTTTCAGGTATAGAAGAATGATTTTCTGACAGACATATTTTTTTTTGGAAATGATGCAATGACAAAACAAGACTAGAACTACAGAAGTTCTAAGACACTCTAACATGCAAGCAACTAACAACAAAGAAAACTAAACAAAAAAAACTAAAATGGATGGCAATAGAAGTAAACGGAGATAATCATAGTGAAAACATTGTTTTGTTCAATGAAATCCTTTTGTTAACAAGGTTGATCAGGTCTTGTTACCAAAACAATTTCATATGAGACAAAACTTTGTATTCCACTAATGATTATGTTACCTCAACCTTGATAGCAATGGTCCCAATCATAATAGTTTCAAAATTTTCTCTTGGTATGGGACAATATATTTCTCCAACTTGAATGCCCTCAACATGTTCAATTGAATTCAAACCATAAGCCCTTTCAATCTTCTTGGGGAAATAGACAGTATGTTCCTTGTCATTGACATTAAAGGTCACCTTTCCTTGATTACAATTAATAACAGCTCCTGCAGTATTAAGAAAAGGTCTCCCAAGAATAATAGACATATTATCATCTTCAGGCATTTCAAGCACAACAAAATCAGTTAATATCAAGCAATTATGAGCAACTTGAACAGGTACATTCTCACATATACCAACATGAATAGTGGTAGATTTATCATCCATTTGCAAAGATATATCAGTTGGTATTAATTTTTCTAGTTGAAGCCTCTTATAGAGAGAGAAATGCATAACACTAACTCTAGCTCCCAAATCACACAAAGCAGTTCTAACATAACTGTTCTTAATAGAGCAAGGGATAGTTGGAATCCCTGGGTCTCCAAGTTTCTTTGGAACCTTACCATTAAAGGAATAATTAGCAAGCAAAGTAGAAATTTCTTCATTAGGGATCTTCCTTTTATTCGAGACAATATCCTTCATATACTTTGAGTAAGGAGGCAATTTAACAGCATCAGTCAAAGGAATTTGCAGGAATAAAGGTTTCATCCACTCACAAAACTTATTATAGTGTTCATCTTCCTTTGACTTGTGTTTCTTATCAGGGAAAGGCATAGGTTTTTGGACCCAAGGTTCTCTTTCACTACCATGTTTCTTAGCAATAAAATATTCTTTAGTGTATTTAGTATTCTTAGTGTGGTTTTCAGGTTCTTCTTCAACTTTTTCTTCATTAGGAACTTCATTTTCTTCATTACCACTTTCAGTTTCAACATCAGAGATAGATATACTATTAGGATCTATAGCAGGTTCAGAGGGTTCTACAGCAGTTTTATGTTTATTTTTTCCTTTTCTTATGAGTAGAGCCACTATTTTCAGCTTGTTGAGAATCCTGCTCAATTCTTTTGGGATGCCCCTCAAGATAAAGAGGATCCTGGGTAGCAGCACCACTTCTAGTTCTAATTTCATAAGCATGTTTTTCTTTAGCAGCATTAACTAGCAAGTCTTTTTGCACTTTAAGAAGTTGATCTATTTGAGTTTGAACCATTTGAAAGTGTTTAACAATCATTTTAACATCATTAGAGGTTCTTTCCACAATATCTTTCAACTCAACAATAGCTCTAGTGTTCTCCATTAGATGATTTTGCACCCTTTTATTAAAATTTTCTTGCTTGACAATAAAGATATCGAATTCTTCTAAGCATTGATCATGAGGTTTAGAGTAAGGGATATCACCTTCATCAAAGTGTTGGAGAGAGTGTACCTCGATAGTGGATGAGTAGGGAATAGGCTTACATAATTCTTCAATAGGAGGTAATTCTTGACATCTGCACCTTTAATTCCCTTCTCCTTAAGACATTTCTTAGCTTCCTTCAGCACTTCATCATTTAATTCAATAACTTCCCTCTTCTTTGATGTTGGAATAGGCACCAGAATAGTAGGTTCAGGTACAATTACTTTAGGTATAGCTTGTTTAGGAGGAGTCCAATCTTCATAATTCTTACTTATTTTAGCCATTAATTCCTTAGCTTCCTTAGGAGTCCTATTCCTAAAAACACAATCAGCACAACTATCTAGGTATGTCCTAGATTCCTCGGTTAGTCCATTATAAAATATATCAAGAAGCTCATTCTTAGGTAATGGACTTCGAGCCTGTGCATGAATCAAAGCACAAAACCTTGCCCAAGATTCAGGTAATACCTCTTTTTCTCCCTATTTAAAATCAAAAAGTTCCTGCAAAATAGCATGTCTAGCACTAGGAGGAAAATATTTCTGCAGGAAAGTACTAATCAAGCAATCAGGGCTATCAATAGATCCAAGAGGTAAATTACTAAACCAAGTTTTAGCTTCTCCTTTCAGTGAAAAGGGGAAAATCTTAGCAACAAAGTAAGTGCGCATCTTAATATCTTCAGAAAACAAGCCACTCATGGTAGAAAGTTCATTCATATGTGCTACCACACTTTCATTCTTAGTCCCACAAATAGGTTCTTTCTCAACAATAGCTATGTAAGATAGATCGAGAGAGAAATCATAATCTTTATCTATAATGTTTATGGGGGAAGCAACAAACTTAGCAATAGGAGACAATTTGGGTCTAATAGTACGCCTCTCAAGGAGACTCTTAGCAGCGCTCCTATTATGGGTGTTTTTACATTCTTTAATAAATTCATCGGTCATCTGAACATAACCATCTTCAATGTCATAACTCTCACTAGACTCAGGTGAACTAACAGATGTAGTAGTGTCTTCATTAGGAGTTTCAGTATTTCCAGCTATAGTTCTAGCAATCGTAGCATCTAGGGAAGGACCTAATGAACCACTCTTATCAAGCACAGTAGAAGCAGCATCATAAGCATCAGAAGTTTCCGATTCAGCAGTAGTAGCACTGTGTGTAGCATGTGTATAAGGTGGTGTAACGAGCTTTACTCATAACAGATGGTGAATCAAGAGCAATAGAGGTGTTCAGAACTATACCTCTTCTTGTAGTGGATGGTAAAATAGGAACCTTGCCATCACGAGACTTACCCATGATGGATGGATAGGAGCGAACAATAGAGAATCCAAGTGAACTTGATAAATAAAGCTATACTCCCCGGCAACGGCGCCAAAATATAGTCTTGATGACCCACAAGTATAGGGGGTGTATCGCAGTATTTTCGAGGGAAGTGAAACCCAATTTATTGATTCGACACAAGGGGAGCCAAAGAATATTTATAAGCCTTAACAACTGAGTTGTCAATTCAGCTGCACCAGGAAACAATCTTTCTCACAGCAGTTTATCAGTAGCAACCGTTTTGTAGTAGGAATAGTAAAGTAACAGCAGTAGGTAAAAGTAAAGACACCAGTAACAATAGCAGTAAACAGTGGAATTCGAGTGCGGTAGGCATAGGGATGGATGGACGGGCGTTGCATGGACAAGACAATTCACATAGCAATCAGAATATAGGGCAATTGCAGATAAATAAGATAAAGCATCCAAGTACTAGATAATCCTAGGCATGTGTTCCGTATATAGTCATACGTGCTCGCAATGAGAACTTGCACAACATCTTTTGTCTTGCCAACCCATTTTCAGCGGAGCCTCAAGGGAACTACTGGCAATTAAGGTGCTCCTTTTAATAGAGCACCGGAGCAAAGCATTAACACTCCGTGAACACATGTGATCCTCACATCAAAGCCATTCCCTTCGGTTATCCCGATTTCTATCACTTCGGGGCCTTTGGTTCCGGACAACAACGCGTGTATACAACTTGTAGATAAGACCATAAAGAATACTATCATAATGAATCAATAACATGTTCTTATCTGCAATCATGGCACTCGAGCCCTAGTGAAAAGCATTAAGCATAACGAGTCGCAACAAAGTCATAAAGTACTAATAGAAGATACTAGGCACCATGCCCTAACAATCTAATGCCATTGCATGAACGATCTCAACCAATCCCTACCATCCCCATAGCCTACAACGGGGGATTACTCACTCATATATGGGGGAAACATGGATGGTCGATGGAGAAGCGATGGTGATGATGATGGCGATGATCTCCTCCAATTCCCCGTCCCGGCAGGGTGCTAGAACGGAGTTTCTGGTGCTATTTCGTGGATCTGGTGGTGGCGGCGGAGCGGAACTCCTTCTAGAAAAACGTCGAATCCCCCTGAGTTTTTAGGTCAGAAGGCAGCTTATAGGAGAAGCGGGATACCGAGGGGGAGTCTGGGGCGGCCAGACCATCCCCTGGTGCAGCCTAGGCTTGCCCGCATGGCTAGGTGGTGTGGCCTGGGCCCAGCCCCCCTCCTTCTCGTATTCTGGCTCCTGGAGTCTTCTGGTGAAATAGGATTTTCGGCATATTTTCCGGGATTTTTCCTGATAGTTGATTTTCCGCACAAAAAGTAGACACCAATGTAATTCTGCTGAAAACAGCGTTAGTCCGCGTTAGTTGCATCCAAATCACACAAGTTTAGAGGACAAACAATAGCAAAAATGTTCGAGAAAGTAGATACGTTTTGGACGTATCAAGCCTCTCCACACCCCCTTGTGGGAATCGTTTTCTTGTTCAGCGGCTTCGGGCGCCGTTCGTTCTTGGTCATCGCCGGTGGTTTCCACCACGACATTGACAGGGACGACCACCCCCTATAGCGGGATGGTCACTCCCTGAGATGGCTCAGAGATAGCCTCGGGGGTCGCCATCGATGAAGGGATGGAGCTGCTGGAGGCCATTATGACAGGGGGAAGGTGGAGGAAAGAGAGGTTATGGCTAGGGTTTTCGCAGAAAAGCTAGAACGGTCGCGTGGCTGGTGGAAGACGAAGGCTAGAAGACGAATGCGGGTAAAAGAGAAATAAATTGACCGATGTGGAAATATATAAGCCTCGCGTCAAGATTCGTGCAACGAAATCTGATGGATGGAATGTTGTCGACATAGAAATGAATGTGCGCGGTAATTTCGCCACGTCCTTCGACTTTTGCCGCTCCGCCATTTCGGATTTCACGCGCGTGAAAATAGCTGATGATTAATTTGATGTTTCTGTGAGTTTCAAGGTAACATAGGCTGTACCCTACGTCATCCTCCTAATAGTGGCAGTGAAGGGTCACGTCCGAAGATTCCATCAAAGACGGAGACTGTCCGACTCTGGAAATGAAGACTCAAGGAATCTCCGACTACATTGCGTAACCGGAGAGGATTGCAGGGTTCTTTGGGAGACCTTTGAGGTATTTCTTGATGAATTGCCGGCATCACTTAGACGGGATATTCGGAGATCAACGACCAAGACGGCACAAGATTTCAAAGTCCTCCGGGGGTTACTGTTGGGGATATGCTATATGGGTATCCTCATAGCATGTCACCAATCCGCCTAACCCGGGTGGCCCACAGTTGGTAGCAAGGCCTATGGCCTACTGGGCGACCTAGTTAGACGGATCCTGAAGGGAGGCCCATGCCGGATAAAGGAAGGCTACGCAGGAGTCACCGACATACTCGGAGCCTTGGAGTACAAGACACGGAAGACTAGTTCGTATTAGTGTAGGACTCTTTACCTTTCCCTGTAAACCCTAGGTCTTGCCTCCTTTATAAGCCAGCATGTGGGAGCCTTTAGGGCACAACCTCTTAGATTGCTGCGTACAACACGCAATACCTCACACAGCGAACCTATCTCTATAACTCGGCGTATTTCCATTATAGTAATTTATAGCAGGAGTAGAGTTCCGCCACCGCTGTGGGACTTGAACCTAGGTAAGCTGTGTTACCTTGTACCCGCCAACTCTGCGCCTTACCCCACATCTCTAAACACGCACTGTGAGGACCCCTCCATGGTGTACTCGTCGGCAATACCAGACAAGATATTTCCCGCCATTTCCCACCGCTTCCCGATATGCTTTCCCGCCCTTTCCCTCTAACCGGGCCTTTTAGTCCCGGTTGGCGCCACTAACTAGGACTAAAGATATTTCCCGCCATTTCCCACCGCTTCCTGCTATGTTTTCCCGCCCTTTCCCTCTAACCAGGCCTTTTAGTCCCAGTTGGAGCCACTAACCAAGACTAAAGATATTTCCCGCAATTTCCCACCGCTTCCCGCTATGTTTTCCCGCCCTTTCCCTCTATATCTAGGCCGATCGCGCCATGGCTATCCACACATCTACACCTTCCTCTCTCAACAATGGACACTGCACACTGGGCCATTCTGACACTCAAAGACACCGAGGCGTTGTGCGCCTCCAACTACCCATGCCCGCCGGGCTACTGGCTGCCCGCTGACTGGATGCTAAGCGTTGGAGGAGTTTCTGTCGCTCCTGTGCCTCAAGGTTCCGCCCGCCAGGCGGCCATCACGAATCACTTCTACCTAGAGCTCACATCGGAGCAACGGATGGATCCCCATTGGGATCCCGACAACTACGACACCTGGAATGCCTTCTTCGCTAACCGACAGGAAAGGGAGCTCGCCAGGAGGGTGACGGCCCGCCCCTGGTGAACCACAACGAAGCCGGTCATTGCCTATGGTGGGCGAACCGGACTATCGCCGGTATGATGCGCTAAATCGCTGAGGGAGATCATCCTCGCTTGCGGTACCCGCACTTGCACCCGCCGCAAAGCCACAATAAGGGTGGTTGTGGTGAAGGACACAGGCGTAGAGGCATCGTCATCGGGAGCCCCCTCCCCCTACGTCATGAATCCGAGGCCAGAGTGGCAGGTGCCCCCGGAATATGTCATGGTTCACGGTCCCTAGTTCCCCCCTACACAAGCCGCGGAAGGGCTGAGGATCCCCGGAATATGCCATAGCGACAATGACGAAGATGATTCGGAAGATGACCCTGAAGCTATGTACAATAGGGCTAGACATAATTATGACTAATCCATTGGCTAGGACGAATGGTTTGTCTGTGTACCCAAGATTGTCGAGAGATCCACTGTTTTCATTCCGTAATGCATTTTTATTTGAAAATGGCAAACTGGTTAATAGTTTGAACAATTATTTTAGGAAACAGAAAACGGTTCTGCATTAGTTATTCAAATTCAAACACTTTTCATGTTGAAAGTGTTTTCAAATTCAAATTTAAACTATTTCAGAAATTTCAAATTTAAACCATTTCAAATTTAATAGTTTGAATAGTTAGAATAATTATTTTATAAGACAGAAAGTTTTTTCAAATTCAAATCATTTCAAATGTAAACACCTAAATTAGAAATAAGGCGGGAACATCTGAAAAGTTTGAGAAACTTTTGAAAAAAGGACTGTTAGTCCCGGTTGCTGCCACCAACCGGGATTAAAGGTCCTCTGCGCGCGCCGCTTTGGTGGCCACCATACGTCCTGGTTGGTGGCTCCAACCGGGACGTATGCTCTGGTCTTTCGTCCCGGTTGGAGCCACCAACCGGGATGAAAGGTCCTCCCGTATATAACCCCCCGCCCATGTTCCTCTCCTTCTCCATCTCATCTGGAGCTAAGTCTAGGCCCCGACGCGAAGGAGCTCACAGGCGCCGCCCCGATTCCGCATGCCGGCAGGCTGCCCGAGCTCGCTATCCGCACGCGCACCTCGGCCGCCACCGCCTTCGTTCGCAGACACCGCTCGCTACCACCAGACCGCACCGCCACCACCGGACCACCCCGCCCCCACCATGCCGGACCACCGCCGCGCTCCCCCATCGCACAGCGCGCCCCCACACTCCCCTCGTCGCACGGTGCTGCCGATCTCTGCCCCCTACACGCGCGACCCCTCATCTCCGCAGGTATGCGCTCCGACCGCCGCCGCACGCGCCCTCTCCCCTTCTCTATTTTAATTTGTTCTCTGTTTAATTAGTTAGTTAGGTTTAATTAGTTAGTTTTTAGGGTTTAGTTATTAGGGTTTAGTTAGTTAGTCTAATACTATTAGGGTTTAGTTATTAGAGTTTAATGAGTTAGTTATTAGGGTTTAATTAGTTAGTTATTAGTCTGATGCTATTAGGGTTTGATTAGTTAGTTATTAGGGTTTAGTTAGTTTAGTTAGTTACTGGGGCGGCGCGCCACACCGGACCACCGCCGTCGTCTGAGCGCGCCACCTGCACCACCGTCGTCGCCCGCGTCGTGTTGTCTGCAGCCGTCGTCGTCCGCGCACGTGCCAGACCGGTCGCCGCCTCGTTGTCCCTCCGTAGCCGCGTCACACTGGACCGCTGCCCGCTTGGCCGCCACACCGGATATCGCTGCCCAGCCGCCACACCGGATATATATATATTAGGGTTACTATATGTACAAATTGTAATAAAGAATTATTATTGTGTATGCATATATTTTTACACCGGACCGTTGCCCGCCCGGCCACCACACCGGATATATATATTAGGGTTACTATATGTACAAATTGTAATAAAGAATTATTATTGTGTATGTATATATTTTTATTATGTTACTATTTTGGATTATTATATGAAATGCCAATCCCTTCAGATTTGTTCGGGGGAGTATTGTCTTTGGGTCGGGCGCGGCAACACGCACCATATAGGGACGATGGACGGGTGCGGCAACGCGTGCCATACAGGGACATGCACACCATATAGGGATGATGGACGGGCGCGGCAACGCATGCCATATATTAGGATTTCTTTGAATTACGGTTTATATCCCTCGAACCATGCTTTAAATTGTCATGCATGTATTAGGGTTACATTTAAGGTTATCTCGTCGTCAAACCATAGCACCCTAGCCCGTCAAATCTTGCCTACCTAACCTCCTCGCTTGTCCACTTCGACTCATCCGCTTTTCCTCTTTAGCAGAAACTATGGAAACCATAGCACCTTAGGGACTACATCCCGATCACCATCAGAGAATGGAATAGGTCAAAGGATCCGGAATCTCTATATGTCAGTGTCGTGGTATTGCCGATGAGTACGCCATGGAGGGGTACTCATAGTGCATGTTTAGAGACGTGGGGTAAGGCAGAGAGTTGGCGGGTACGAGGTAACACAGCTTACCCAGGTTCAAATCCCACAACGGTGGTAGAACTTTACTCCTGCTATAAATCACTATAATGGCAATATGCCGAGTTACAGAGATAGGTTCGCTGTGCGAGGTGTTGCACGTTGTACATAGAAATCTAAGAGGTTGTGCCCTAAAGGCTCCCACATGCCCAGCTTATAAAGGCACCAGAACCTAGGGTTTACATGGAAAGGTCCTTGCCGGACAAGGTAAAGAGTCCTATACTAATACGAACTAGCCTTCCGTGTCTTGCACTCCAAGGCTCCGAGTACATCGGTGACTCCTGTGTATCCTTCCTTTATCCGACATAGGCTTCCCTTATGGATCTGTCTAACTAGGCTGCCCAGCAGGCCATAGGCCTTGCTACCAACTACGGGCCACCCGAGTTAGCCGGATTGGTGACATGCTATGAGGATACCCATATAGCTTATCCCCAACAGTAGCCCCTACAGGACTTTAAAATCTTGCGCCGTCTTGCCCATTGATCTTTGAATGTCCCATCCAAGTGATGCTAGCAATCCGTTAAGCAATATCTCAAAGGTCTCCCAAAGAACCCTACAATCCTCTCCGGCTTCGCAATGTAGCCGGAGATTCCTTGAATCTTCATTTCCAGAGCCAGACATTCTCCGCCTTCGATGGAATCTTCAGATGTGACACTTCACTACAACTGTCAGGAGGATGACGTAAGCTACAGCCTATGCTACCTCGAAACTCATAGAAAATAGAGAATTAATCATCAGCTATTTTCATGCGCGCGAAATTCGAAACAGCAAAGCGGCAAAGACGGATGACGTGGAAAAATTACCACGCACGTTCATCTCCATGTCGGCAATGCTCCATCCATTAGATCCCTTAGCACAAATCTTGACGTGGGGTCTATATATTTTCACCGCGGTTTGTTTATTTCCTTTTTACCTGCATTCGCTTCCTTGTCTTCGTTTTCCTCCAACCACGTGTCTGTTCGAGCTCCTCTTCGAAAACCCTAGCCACATCCCTCTTCTCCTCCTCCAACTCCCTCATAGCAATGGCCTCTAGCAGCTCCATTCCTTCGACGGCGGTGACCCCCGAGGCTATTTCAGAGCCATCCTAGGGAGTGACTGTCCCACCAGAGGGGGTGGTTATCCCTGTCATTGCCGTGGTGGAAACCACCAGTGACGACCAAGAACGAGTGATACGTTGCAAACGTATCTATAATTTTTAATGTTACATGCATGGTTTTATCTACTTTATTATGTTTTGTTCCAACTTTGGAGTACTTTTCATACACTTTCTTGGACTAACCTATTAACAAGAGCCACAGTGCCAACTGCCTGTTTTCTGCTGTTTTTGGTTCCAGGAAGTCAGAAAATGAATATTCTCGGAATTGGACGGGACAAAAGCCAAAGTTGATATTTTACCGGAAGACTCACGGAGCCAGAAGACGAGACGGAGAGGGGCCACAGGGCGGCCACACCATGTGGTGGCGCGGGTCCACCCTGGTCGCGCCACCTGGTGGTGTGGGTCCCCTGGCCACCCACCGACCTTGCCTCTTCGCCTATAAGAAGCCTCCCGATGCAAAAACCCTAAATAGGCGAGCCTCCAGCCACGAAAAGTTCCGCAGCGCCAACGCCACCGAAGGGGAGATTCGGGGAATAGAAAGTCTTTGTTCCGGCACCCTGTCGGGACATGGAAGTGCCCCCAGAGCCATCTCCATCGATCTCCACCACCATGTTCATCGCTGTTGCTGATTCCCATGATGATGAGGGAGTAGTTCTTCCTCGAGGCTAAGGGTTCTACCGGTAGCTATGTGTTCATCTCTCTCTATGCATGATCATATTGTGATCATGAGCTTTGTAATCAAGTAGATCTACCTTGCTACTCAAGTGCTTTAATAGATCTCTGCTCTCCCCATGTGTGTGAAGTTGACAGTGTGCACACCATGGTGGCACTTAGGCTAGAGATTACAAATACTTTTTATGAGTTATATTTGGAGTTGGATGTCTCTATGAAATTGTGGTGTTTGTTGGAACCATCTAGTGCTCAAGGTGACAGTGTGGGGTTATCTAGATGGGAAAGGCTTACATTGAGGTGTGCTGTTATAGCCCTACCATGGATTAGAGTGTCCAACCGAAGAGTAGTTCAGAGTAGTACCATAAAGAGAAGATATTTATATGAGAGTGTTCACTAGTGAAAGTATGATCCCTAGGCCTTGTTTCTAAGCACTGAAACACCGTTTGCAACTAGATCTGTTACATGTTTGCTTGCTGCTATCTTTATTTCAGTTTTCCTTTAGTCTTTTCCCACGTTAACCACACGCCATCAAGCTATTTTCTAGCACCGTTGTCTTATATACATACCACTTGTATTTTACTATCTCTTCGCCGAACTAGTGCACCTATACACCTGACAAGTGTATGGGGTGTGTTGGGGACACAAGAGACTTCTTGTATCTTGATTGCAAGATTGCTTGAGAGGGAATACCTTTGACCACTTCCTTCCTGAGTTTGATAAACCTTGGGTAATCCACTTAAGGGAACTTGCTGCTGTTCTACAAACCTTTGGACTTGGAGGCCCAACAACTGTCTACAAGAATAGAAGTGCGTAGACATCAATGAGTGGCGCCGGAAGCTACTGAAGAAGACAATGACTCCCACAAGGGGGTGTGGAGGGGCTCTGACCTCTCCACCGAAGATCTGCAGGAACTGGTCGCCGAGGGGTATCTCCCTACGGTGAAGGAGTTGGCCTAGTGGGCGGCTCCATCCGGCGAGGTGGTTCCTTCTCCCCAAGCCGGAGAGAAGGTGTACCTCAAGGCCTAGCTGGTACAAGGCGTAAGCCTGCCAGTCGCCAACTTCTTCTTGGACGTTCTCTGGCACTTCCAGGTAGTCCCCCATAATATCTCTCCTAACAACATCTTAGTTCTTAGCAACTTCGTAGCCTTGTGCGAAGGATTCCTAGGCATTAAACCTAGGTTAGATCTGTTCATGTACTTTTTTACCATGAAAAGAGATTCCGTAGAGTCCAAGGATGAATTGCGGATTTGTGGAACCATTAGCTTCAAGATCTGACCTAGCCGGCACTTCCCCGACATCATAGGGCATGAGTCATGAAAGAACTAGCAGTGCACTACTTCTACGGCCCAGATATTCCTCTGCTTGACTGACTTGAGACTTATCTTAACTTCGTCGATGGAGCCGCCGTCGAGGTGCCTGCATGGCGGACCGCAGCCTCCCTTCCCTCTGACGATGAGGCCAACTTGTAGACGGAGGTCTAACGGGCTTGGATCTTGCCATGTGCTGGTTTGTTAGCCAGATCCAGCCTCTGCACCATCGCGCCGAGTTGATGTGTAACTACACTCAAGATAAGAGGGATCCCATGCAAATTTCGCGGGATAACTTCTCTACTAAGTCCATCAAACTCCGGCTTAAGGACATCTTCAAGGTGAAAGATAGGAAGCACGACTTCAAGATCACCTACGACATGATCGATTGCAACACGTGCCTAGAGGTAGCCTTTGTTTCCTTTGTTGCTCATTATATACTCTAAGGCTTTTCCGACTTGAAGTTGTCAATCTAACACTCCTCTGTATCCCAACTGGCGACCTTGGCAGCGGATCAGGTGGCCACCCAGGTCTATGATCCCAGGCTGAAGGATATCCAAGTGGTGTCTGACGACGACGCCCCCAAGGATCAACCAACTCCGACAACACGAAAGCGGAAGAGATCCACCTCTAACGCTGCTATCGAGGCCAAGAAGAAGAAAAAATCAAAGAGTGGAGTCTCCAAACAATCCACCTCCTCCTTAGAGGCGGAGAAGAAGAAGAAATCCACCGACATTTCTCTCACCAAGGCTCTTGCTGTGGAGTAAGTGTTTTCATTCTCCGGTTTTCAACTCTTGTACTTATACTTCGTATGTTTCAGGGGGAAAGCCGGTGTTAGTTTGAAGCGATCTTCCAGAGATGGTGGAGGGTTAAAAAATATTCATGACATGCTCACCAGGGATGTGGCCGCCAAGCCCTCTCCCGCTACTGCTCCCCCTACTCCTGCCGCCAAGCCTTCTACTGGCCCCGCTGGGCCTTCGTCCCCCGTCATCCCTGAGATCTCCGCCATGGAGACAGATGTCAATCCAATCCTTGATATCTTAGGCTCCGTTGAAGTAGACATTGCTCCCAACGACTAGGAAACGCAAGAGAGTACTTCCTCCAAAGTGGCTGAAGCTCCGGCTAAGAATGCGACTGAGAAAGGGAAGAAAGTGATGGAAGAGGCGAAGGCGGAGGCAACGGTCGAGGCGGGAGCCTCTAAGCCATCATCTGCTCTGAATACGCAACATGAGGCTAGGGCATCATCCATGCCTTCGGCATCAACGTCTCCTTTGGTAGCAAATCCTCCGACATTGTGCCTAGATGACCTCATTGCGTAGGAGGATGCCGTGTGTAACAATGCCAGCATCTTCGACACCATATATGCCAATATGGCCAACAATCTCAAGCTTATTGCCATTGTAAGTCTTTTGAACTTCACTTCATTTATTTTGCATAGTATATCCCTCTGTAGCCCCCGAGCTCTTAGGTGGATAAACAAAGGTTATTGGCCTGAGTGCTCCAAAGAACTTTTAAGAGTAGAAATTGATAGTGTAGCCCCCGAGCTTCTAGGTGGAAACTTAGAAGAATTCCGGCTGGATGCTCTAAGAGTAGCATACTTGCTGATTAAAATCTTATGCTGTAGCCCCCGAGCGTGTAGTTGAAACCATATAGTTCCGACTAGATGCTCTATAGAAACTAAGCATGCTTGTTTGTTTGTAGAATGAGAATATGCGGAGGATCACGGCCAATGAGAGATTTGCTGCTTCGCGGAAGGAGCTGGACCTTGAACAGGGTAAAATAGCCTTCATGAAGCAACAAATCAAAAATAGCTAGAGTTTGTTTCTTGTAACAGCTCCTTGATTTTTCTCATGGATTTATTTTTGCCGTCTTCTCATAGTACTTTCTGATTTCTGTCTTATAGAAGCCATTGCCAAGGCCAAGAGAAACATCGAGCAATCCAAGCATATCTAGGAGCCCGATGATGAGAATAAAATTTTGAAGAAGGACCTGGCCGATGCCGTCAAGGGCCATGAGGCGGTGATGAAGGTGATGCAAGAGTCTACTGACGTCGAGATGCAGCGCCTGAATGACGAATTTTCACAACTCAAGGAGCAGAACCAAGATGCCAAAGAGAAAAACGCTAGGGACCTTGAGGTGTACGAGATTGTCCAGAAGGAGCGGGATGCCTTGACGGAGACATGCAAGAAAGTGGAGATGAGCATCTTTGGTAACCTTTCTCCATCTTGGTCATTTTTGTAATTTGGATAATCATTTGATTTGTTTGTACCCATGGTCCTTGTATCTTATGCAAACCACAACCCCCATTGGCTTGGCCAACTTGGGTGAAGGTGCTCCAGACCCCAAGGAACGCATGATTCATGTCGGCAACTTCATCAGCACCGCCATTGCCCAGGCCAAGTAGATAGCCCATCCTCTAGGGATTAACATCAAGGCGGCATACTCAGTGGCCAAGTATGCGGAGATCCTACGGTGAGCCCCTGAGAAGGTCAAGGACTAGAAGGCCTCTTACGTCCGGGCTGGTGCTAGGATGTTCTTGTCTTTGGTCAAGGCACACTACGACAACATCGACATCGACCTGGTGAACTCTGGCTTTCCCAAGCTAGATGAGGAAGGGAAGGAGATCGGTAGCAATGCTATTTGGAATTCCCTCCCCGGCTTTGACACCAGGATTGCCAGAATGGTCAATGCAGATGTCTTTGTGCCTGCCGAGATCCTTGATGAAGACATGGCCTTGTCTGAGTCTATCCCATCTCCCTACGAGTTTGACGAGCTCTCCAGGCCTGGCTCTCTTGATGATTCCACCACGAAGCCCCTTGCAGCAGAGCCATGAAAAACAATGTTTGTATTAAATGTATCTCTACGAAGTGTATGCGGAAAAAACTTTTGTTTTGCTAAGGCAGAAAAAACTTGTACTCAAGTTTCTTGCTACTTATCTGTTTCCAGCATATGCATATTTTTTTAAGCAAGTGCTGGCTTATCCATTATTCTGGTTCGTATGCTTGACCTTTCATGAGACAGAAGACTCGCAACACAGAACTATGCCTTCAGGTGATGATGCTTAATAGCACCATCAAGAACCTAAGAGCAAAATCGTTGGCTTTGAGTGCCGAGAAGTCCCTACTCCGGAATCCACATAAGAACTTTAGAAAACGTGTAGAGCGGAAAACTTAAGCTAATGCCCGTAGGCGGAATTTTCACAAGTGCGAATGCAAACTTGTGCATAAAAGGGTTTATATGATCCAAAAATGAACAACTAAAGGAGGTAAAAGACTCAGATAATATGAGTGAACCAAATGGTTTATTTGATTGATCATATAAGAAACTTATTACATAATGTAAATGTGCTAAGTGTAAAAGGGACGTAGCTGTGCTATGTTCCATGGCCGATTTGTCTCCGGGTAATCATCATCAGAGTCACGTTGCTTGCGCTTGCAGTTTTTGTCCTATCTTTCAACTCGCGTATATCGACGAGGTAATAGGAACCATTTAGCAATGTTTTGCTTATGACAAACAATCCTTCCCAAGGCGGGGATAGTTTATGTGCTTTCTCCTGCTTGAGTCTAAGAACCAGATCCCCTTCTTTAAACGATCGATGATTTACACGACGACTATGGTAGCCACGTAGCTTCTGCTGGTAGATGATGGATCTCTGGCATGCCAACACATGCTCTTCTTCAAGTAGGTCCACAGATAGGCATCTAGATTCTTCAGCGTCATCCTCCTTGTAGGCGGCCACTCTTGGTGCATCATGGAGGATGTCGGATGGAAGGACATCTTTTGCTCCATAAACCATGAAGAAAGGAGTCATGCCGGTGGATCTGTTGGGGGTTGTTTGTAAACTCCACAAGACAAATGGTAATTCCTCCGCCCAGGCTCCAGCTGCTCTACGTAGCGGTGCCTCTAAGCGTGGCTTGATTCCGTGCAGAATTACTCCATTTGCAGTTTCAACTTCCCCATTTGACTGTGGGTGTACCATAGATGCTAGGTCAAGGCAGATGCCTTTTTCATGACAGTACTCCTCAACTTCTCAGAGAGACAAATTTCTTCCATTGTCGGTGATGATGCTATGTGGGAGACCAAATCTCACCACTCGATCCTGGACAAATTTTAGGGCTATTGCCCCATCAAGCTTTCTAATGGGTTTAGCTTCAATACATTTTGTGAACTTATCCACTACTACTAGGAAGTCTGTAAATCCACAGGGTGTTGTCTGCAAAGGTCCCACCATGTCCAACCCCCAGACTGCAAATGACCAAGTTATTGGCATTGTTCGCAATTCTTCAGCTGGAACTCTTGGTTGTCTTACATAAAACTGACACCCATGGCATGTTTGAACCAACTTGTCGGCGTCTTCCTTGGCAATTAACCGGTAGAATCCTTGTTGGAAAGGCTTAGCCACCAACGACCGGGGAGCGGCGTGATGCCCGTAATATCTAAGATGTATTTCCCTAAGGATTTCAGCACCTTGTTGCTGGGAGACACATCGAAGGAAAACTCATGTGGTACTTCTTTTGTATAGCTGGCCGTCAATGATGACGTAGCCTTTTGCTCTGCATACTATTTGCCGGCTTTCGACTTCGTCGGCGGGCAAAGTTCCGTCTTGTAGATAGTCCATGGACGGTTTCGTCCAAGCCAGAGAGGTCACTGTTACTGCATTAACAAATGAATCCACTCTATCCGGGTTGTCGGGGTCCTCTCCCTTCACGGATGGAGTCCATAAATGCTCTAGGAAAACGCCTGGCAGAATTGGTCGACGAGCCGATCCAAGCTTTGACAGCAAATCTGCCGCCTCATTTTCCTCCCTTTTGACGTACTTGACTTTTTAGCCGTCGAAGCACTTGGCTATTTCGTCTACTCCGTCTCGATATGCTGCCATCATAGGGTTCCGTGTGTTCCTGGTGCCAGCTACTTGCTGGGCAACCAAGTCGGAATCTCCATAGCAAACTATGCACTTGATGCCAATATCTTTAGCCACGCATAGTCCGTGAATGAGGGCCTCATACTCCGCCATGTTGTTGGTAGCATTGAAGTGAATCTGCAGGACGTATTGCAACTTTTCTCCTGTTGGTGATTGCAATAATACACCAGCCACTGAGCCGTTGAGTAGCTTTGATCCGTCAAAGTACATGACCCAATATTCTGGGTCTAGCATAGAAGTATCTTCTGGCAGTTCTGTCTAGTCTGCGATAAAATCCCGCAATGCTTGTGATTTGATAGCGTCGCGTCTCTTGTAGGTGATTTAAAAGGCGACAAGTTCAATGGCCCACTTTGCCACTCTCCCTGTAGCGTCGCTGTTGTTGATGATGTCGGACAGTGGAGCTTTGCTCACTACTATGATTGGGTGCTCCTAGAAATAATGCCTTAGCTTGCGTGAAGCAAGGAAAACTCCATAAGCTATCTTTTGGTAGTGCGGGTAACGCTGTTTGGATTCCGTCAAGACCTCGCTTACATAGTAAACGGGTCACTGGACTCCGTATTCGTGCGTTGGTTCCTTGCGCTCCACCACGGTGACGATGATGATTACCCGGTTGGTTGCCGCCATGTATACTAACATAGGCTCCCTTGACACCGGTGCTGCAAGTATTGTCGAGGAGGAGAGTATTCTCTTCAACTCCTGAAGTGTTGTGTTAGCCTCGTCCGTCCACGTGAATTTGTCCGCCTTCTTTAGCAACTTGTAGAGCGGCATAGCCTTCTCCCCAAGTCAGCTGATGAACCGACTTACTGCTGTTATGCAGCCCGTGAGCCTTTGTATGTCCTTCAGGCATGTCGGACGTTTGATGTCGAGGATGTCCTTGATTTTTCCCTGGGTTCACCTTGATTCCGCAATCTGAAACAATGAAGCCCAACAGTTTGCGGGAAGGTACCCCGAAGACACACTTCTTGGGGTTCAGCATCATGTTGTATTTTCGGCGGTTGTCAAAGGTTTCCTGCAAGTCGGCGATAAGATCATTTGATTTCTTTGACATTACCGTGATGTCGTCCATGTAAGCGTGTACGTTGTGACCTATTTGGTCATGCAGGCAATGTTGCATTGTCCGCTGGTAGGGGATTGTTCGTTTGTGGTACCAAAGTTCTCGGGCGAGCGCATGGCGGCACCCAAGTTCCCTGTAATTGCCGTGTTTTTAAAGTTGAGCTACCAACTACTGAGAGGGGCCATTTCGAGGCAAACTCATCTCACCCCTGCCAAATTCAAACATTCCGTGAAACTGCCCGTGACGTAGACGGTCGGGACCCTCATGTCGGTCATCTATCCGTGACGCGAGTGCCAACGCGGCAACCTCTTAGGCAAATCGAGGAACTAAGTGGATTGGATGTGTGGACCAATTTCACAAATCCATTCCCACCTTTCCCCTAGCACCTGCAGTGTCGGAATCCACCCTCCAGACAGGACGATCCCTTCGGACATTTGACTTCTGGCGCCAAGTTGTTGCGCCCAGTTGTTGCGCCCAGTCGCTGATCCCGGGCTCCAATGGCGCATGCCGTAGCCGCCGTTGCAAGGCTCTAGCCCGCCTCCGCCACTGACGAGCCGAGCAACTCGGAGGATGGCAGATCCTACTACCAAGGAACAAGAAGTTTTGGCTACAAGCGGGTGAGCTACCCTTCTCTTTGCTATTCGCACTAATTATAACTGCTAGCTGGCTACTGAACCTAAAATTGTTTGTTAGCCCAACGCTGACAAACATATTTTGTCCACTGTTTTCTGTCAATTGGGATCTCCACGGACCACCCTTACCTAGTTACGGTAGTCCTCTTCAGGTACGACTCTAAGGGCAAGTGGTATGGACACCATTGTATCACGATGGAAGAAGCGTCTGTGCAGATCTGCACTATATCTGGTATGGTTGCTGCTCTGCGTAATCATGATGAATTATGGCCGAAGAAGACTGCAAAATTCAGCTTCATGGATGAATGTGGCATCATGGTTCCTCTAACGTGTGACAGTCAGCTAATTGGGTTGATGAAAATTTATGCTTCGGCTTGCATGTTTGAGCTGAATTGTGATGTACTAGATGTGGAAGCTGCTGCAACTGGGATTCACCCTTCTATTCTTGGACAGGGTGGTTGCTCGAAGTCAATTAGCTCCTGGTAAGCAAAAGTCTCTTGGGGTTCGCATGTTTGTGATGGATTGTAATTTTTGTTTTATTTACTCTGTAGATATTGGGAAGTTATGCAACAGTCTTGTTTCTTTGATAGGAAGTGCCGCACGGTTAGAAACATGATTGCCGGGTCAGTCATTTTGCTGCCCGAAGAAATTAAAAACGAGTGGAAAGATGATGTTGGACACAATTCTGGTGCCCATTGTCCTGGCGATGTAGAGTACGTGAAGCTAAGAAAATTGGCACCGAGGAAGAGGAAGAAGACAGGAAATGAAGAAGCCAGTGGATGTGAAGGCTTGGTACCCAGGCTACGGAAGAAGGCTGCTGGCAATGAAGATGCATAGTAATGTGTTGAACTTGAACCTATATATGTAATTCGGTTAAATTCTGGAGCTCTGTGTGTGGAACTTTGCTGGGCGAAACAATCTACCCATGTTCTCTGAGTAAAATGTACCACGACTTAGGGTTTGGAAACGCCTGAGTCAGTAGTTGAATCTGAAATTGTGATTGTCCCACTACTATCTGAAAACACGTAGCACCGGTTCCACGATTGCTGAGGGGCAGGATGTCTCCAAATACGACGGAATGTAAGTGGCATCGAAATAAATTATTTAAGCTGCTACACTCCACGAAGCAGTAACTTATTTCAGATGCTGCACACAATGACATGGCAAACCGATAATGCCCAGATGAGGAGGAAATCGATACCACTTTCTGGCCCAGATGCTTGAGCCCATCTATCTCGCTGCCCTCCCTGCTCCTGCATCCCCTGCATCTAGCGAAGCTCCCGGATCTCCATTAACCGGGTGTACGTGCTTCCACTTTATAAATTGTGGATGTGCCATTTGCATGCGGTACAATCCACGTATATTATGTTTAAACAAACCACCAATGTCAGAATACCACCATGATCAGACAAAAGGAAGTAATGTAGGGTTAAGACAGACTAACGGGAGACCAATTTTTTTCCTCCCAGGACTCCGGGACCACTATTTCAGACCGCTAGGTCAACAAGTACTACTATTACAACTTAAAAAAGGCACGGAGCTCAAGCTAAATAGAACTAGTTACCACACATCTCCTTGATCTTCCTAATTTTAGCCCGATGCGCATCTTCCTGTGAGAGCAAGGATCGATTTGTCTACTCCTTCCTTTTAGCATCTTCCTTGCACAACTTCAATTGTTTCTCTGTATTTTTCCTCATGCACTTGTCAATACTCGTAGTTGTGAACTTCAGGACTTTGGCCTGGTGAAGATCATTCCTTGCTTGAGTCAGTTCTTGCTCTTCTTTAGCCTTCAAGGCCAACCCCGTGTCCCTCTCCTTGTCGACTTTGCTAACCTTGTCTTGCACCCTCCCAAGATCTCTCTTAAGCTTGGACGTGTCAATTGGTTCCCATAGCTTCATCTCAACACTGTCAAGAAGTGAGCTAACTACAGATTCTTTCAACTCAACAGTCATATCCCATAGTTTGTCTAGCGTTTTCTGCATCGATTTGGGCCACTCTAGATCTACCCATTTGACAACACCACAACTTCTGCCTTGCATCATTGCATGATGTCCTTGACACCGTAGAAACCTCCTTCCCGTGTTTTGTCCTTTGAACGCTACAAATTTAGCGGGCACATATCCATGTTTACATAGTAGAGGACTGTCTTCATCCGCTAAACCGTGAGAGTCGCAGTCTACATCGTCTGGTTGGCCTAACACATCATACACGCATGAGTAAACAGAGTAGATCCAACTCAAAAAATAGATAACTGGCCACAGATGATAAATATAGAGATGAGACGACTCACATCAAAATCATCGTCCCTATCGTCACGGCGCGTTTCCTCAAAGTCTCCCCTTGAACCCATGGCGAGAGAGAGAGAGAGAGGGGGGTGGCTGCCGAAGAGATAGCTGGACGTGCCATGGGCTTGCGGCTACGACAGGATGGGAGTGAAGTGGGGAAAGTGGCTTCGAGGGGAAGGAAGAGAAATACAGGGGGAAGAGAAGTAATGGGGACGTGACACTGGAATATGGCCCACTCAACTCATGAGTCGTGACACTCGCAATAGGGGAGCGTCCGGTGTTGCTAGTTTGTCTAGAGCAAGCGTGGCCAATCATGCCACAGCACCGCCTACTTGCGATCGCTCTCACGAAGACCATCCCAATCGTCCAAGCGCCCTGATCGAACGGTATGTAACAATCGTCAAGCAGAACAACTTTGTTAGGGCGTGCCTTCTAGAAGACTCGGTCTAACAGCCACCCATTGGGGGGCTAAGGTTAGGGCTCTCCTAAGGTTAGGATCCATATGTGGTTTATGAGAAGAACACACATGCAATGACACTGGTGATATGTAGTTTGTGAAAAGAACACACATGCAATGACTCTAACTGTGGTTAATGAAAAGAGCAGACATGCAATGACACTGGTGGATCCATGTGTGGTTTGTGAGAAGAACACACATGCACTGACACTGGATGTGGTTCATGAAAAGAACAGACATGCAATGATACTGGTGGATCCATGTGTGGTTTGTGAGAAGAACACACATGCAATGACACTGGGTTTGGTTCATGAAAAGAACACAAATCCAATGACACTGGTGGATCCTTATGTTGTTTGTGAGAAGAACAGACATGCAATGACTCTGGGTGTGGTTTATGAAAGGAACTGACATGCAATGACACTGGGTGTGGTTCATTAAAAGAACAAACATGCAATGACACTGGTGGATACATATGTGGTTTGTGAGAAGAAATGACATGCAATCACACTGGGTGGATCCATGTGTTGTTCATGAAAAGAACACACATGCAATGACACTGGTGGATCCATGTGTGGTTTGTGAGAAGAACACACATGCAATGACACTAGGTGTGGTTCATGAAAAAGAACACACATCCAATGACACTAGTGGATCCTTATGTGGTTTGTGAGAAGACCATAAAAGCAATGACTCTCACTATGGTACATGAAAAGAACACACATGCAATGTGACATTGGTGTATCCTTATGTGGTTTTTGAGAAGAACAGATATGCAATGAGACTAGGTGTGGTTCATGAAAAGAACACACATGCAATGACACTGGTGTATCCTTATGTGGTTTGTGAGAAGAACAGACATGCAATGACTCTAGTTGTGGTTCATGAAAAGAACACACATCCAATGACACTGTTGTATCCTTATGTGATTTGTGAGAAGAACATACATGCAAAGACTCTAGCTGTGGTTCATGAAAAGAACACACATGCAATGACACTAGTGGATCCATATGTGGTTTGTGAAAAGAACAGACACGCAATCACACTGGGTGGCCACTTGTTCCATGTGTGGTTCATGAAAAGAACACACATGCAATGACACTGGTTGATCCATGTGTGGTTTGTGAGAAGAACACACATCCAATAACATTGGGTGTGGTTCATGAAAAGAACACACATCCAATGACACTAGTGGATCCTTATGTGGTTTGTGAGAACAACAGACATGAAATGACTCTAGCTGTGGTTCATGAGAAGAACACACATGCAATGACACTGGTGTATCCTTATGTGGTTTCTGAGAAGAACACACATGCAATGACTCTAGATGTGGTTCATGAAAGGAACACACATGCATTGACACTAGTGGATCCATATGTGGTTTGTGATAAGAACAGACATGCAATGACTCTAGCCGTGGTTCATGAAAATAACACATATGCAATGACACTATTGTATCCTTATGTGATTTGTGAGAACAACAGACATGCGATGACTCTAGTTGTGGTTCATCGAAACAACACACATGCAATGACACTAGTGGATCCATGTGTGGTTTATGAAAGGAACACACATGCAATGAAACTGGGTGTGGTTCATGAAAAGAACACACATACAATGACACTGGAGGATCCTTATGTGGTTTGTGAGAAGAACACACATGCAATGACTCAAGCTGTGGTTCATGAAAAGAACACACATGCAATGACACTGGTGTATCCTTATGTGGTTTGTGAGAAGAACAGACATGCAATGACTCTTGCTGTGGTTCATGAAAAGAACACACATGCAATGGCACTGGTGGATCCATGTGTGGTTTATGAAAGGAACAAACATGCAATGACACTGGGTGTGGTTCATGAAAAGAACAGACATGCAATGACACTGGTGGATCCATATGTGGTTTGTGAGAAGAACAGACATGCAATCACACTGGGTGGATCCATGTGTGGTTTATGAAAAGAACACACATGCAATGACACTGGTGGATCCATGTGTGGTTTGTGAGAAGAACACACATGTAATGACACTGGGTGTGGTTCATGAAAAGAACACACATGCAATGACACTAGTGGATCCTTATGTGGTTTGTGAGAAGAACAAACATGCAATGACTCTCGATGTGGTTAATGAGAAGAACACATATGCAATGACACTGGTGTATCCTTATGTGGTTTATGAGACGAACACACATGCAATGACTCTAGTTGTGGTTCATGAAAGGAACACACATGCAATGACAATGGTGTATCCTTATGTGGTTTGTGAGAAGAACAACCATGCAATGACACTAGGTGTGGTTCATGAAAAGAACACACATGGAATGACACTAGTGTATCCTTATGTGGTTTTTGAGAATAACAGACATGCAATGACTCTAACTGTGGTTCATGAAAAGAACACACATCCAATGACACTGTTGTATCCTTATATGATTTGTGAGAAGAACAGACATGCAATGACTCTAGTTGTGGTTCATGAAAAGAACACACATGCAATGACACTGGTGGATCCATATGTGGTTCCAGAAAAGAACAGACATGCAATCACACTGGGTGGATCCATGTGTGGTTCATGAAAAGAACACACATACAATGAGACTGGTGGATCCATGTGTGGTTTGTGAGAAGAACACACATCCAATGACACTTGGTGTGGTTCATGAAAAGAACACACATCCAATGACACTGGTGGATCCTTATGTGGTTTATGAGAAGATAATACATGCAATGACTCTAGCTATGGTTCATGAGAAGAACACACATGCAATGACACTAGTGTATCCTTATGTGGTTTATGAGAAGAACACACATGCAATGACTCTAGCTATGGTTCATGAAAGGAACAGACATGCAATGACACTAGTGGATCCATATGTGGTTTGTGAAAAGAACAGACATGCAATGACTCTAGCTGTGGTTCATGAAAAGAACACATATGCAATGACATTGTTGTACCCTTATGTGGTTTGTGAGAATAACAGACATGCGGTGACTCTAGCTGTGGTTCATGAAAAGAACACACATGCAATGACACTGGTGGATCCATGTGTTGTTTATGAAAGGAACACGCATGCAATGACACTGGGTGTGGTTCATGAAAAGAACACACATACAATGACACTAGTGGATCCTTTTGTGGTTTGTGAGAAGAACAGACATGCAATCACACTGGGTGGATCCATGTGTGGTTCATGAAAAGAACAAACATGAAATGATACTGGTGGATCCATGTGTTTTTTGTGAGAGGAACAGACATGCAATCACACTGGGTGGATCCATGTGTGTTTCATGAAAAGAACACACATGCAATGATACTGGCGGATCCATGTGTCATTTTTGAGAGGAACATACATGCAATCACACTGGGTGGATCCATGTGTGGTTCATGAGAAGAACAGACATGCAATGACACTGGTGGATCCATGTGTGGTTTGTGAGAAGAATACACATGCAATGACACTTGGTGTGGTTCATGAAAAGAACACACATCGAGTGACACTGGTGGATCCATATGTGGTTTGTGGAAAGAACAAACATGCAATGACACTGGGTGTGGTTAATGAATAGAACACACATCCAATGACACTGGTGGATCCATATGTGGTTTGTGAGAGGAACATACATGCAATGACACTAGGTGTGGTTCATGAAAAGAACACACATCCAATGACAGTAGTGGATCCTTATGTGGTTTGTGAAAAAGAACACACATGCAATGATTCTAGCTATGGTTAATGAAAATAACAGGCATGCAATGACACTGGTGGATCCATATGTGGTTTGTGAAAAGAACATACATGCAATCACACTGGGTGGATCCATGTGTGGTTCATGAAAACAAGACACATCTAATGACACTGGTGGATCCATGTGTGGTTTGTGAGAAGAACACAGATCAAATGACACTCGGTGTGGTTCATGAAAAGAACACACATCCAATGACACTGGTGGATCCTTATGTGGTTTGTGAGAAGAATAGACATGCAATGACTCTAGCTATGGTTCATGAGAAGAACACACCTGCAATGACGCTGGTGTATCCTTATGTGGTTTGTGAGAAGAACACACATGCAATGACTCTCGCCGTGGTTCATGAAAAGAACACACATGCAATGACACTGGTGGATCCATATGCGGTTTGTGAGAACAGACATGCAATGACTCTAGTTGTGGTTCATGAAAAGAACACACATGCAATGACACTATTGTATCTTTATGTCATTTGTGAGAAGAACAGACATGCGATGACTCTAGATGTGGTTCATGAAAAGAACACACATGCAATGACACTGGTGGATCCTTATGTGGTTTATGAAAAGAACAGACATGCAATCACACCTGGTTGATCCATGTGTAGTTCATGAAAAGAACAGACATGCAATGATACTGGTGGATCCATGTGTGGTTTGCAAGAGGAACAGACATGCAATCACACTGGGTGGATCCATGTATGGTTCATGAAAAGAATAGACATGCAATGACACTGGTGGATCCATGTGTGTTTTGTGAGTAAAACACAGATAAAATGACGCAGGGTGTGGTTCATGAAAAGAACACACATCCAATGGCACTGGTGGATACATATGTGGTTTGTGGAAAGAACAGACATGCAATGACACTAGGTGTGGTTCATGAAACAAACACACACCCAATGACACTGGTGG